>OY986044.1:34279935-34879935 GCA_963920215.1 Nineta flava | reverse complement strand
ATTTTTTATTTATTTTGGGGTATTTAAAAATTTTGATTACTAACCATAATATCATGGCCTAATCTCAAGGTTCTTTAATACGTAAAATTTGCATTTCGTTTTATTGGAGAAGTTGAGTGAAATTAAGGTTTTTGTCAAAATGATAAGTAGCTTTGTTTTGATGCTTTGTGTCAAAATGTCTCCTACCTAGATTTACTACCGTTTTAAAAAGTACACAACGATAAATAAAATAAAGTCAATTTTCATTAAAATCTGTTTTAAAATTTGGGGCTTTTAAATATTTTTAAAAAACATTTGTCAAAAATATATTTTTTTGTGACTTTTTGATCGATTAACCATGACCAAGAAGCATAGCAAATTAACGACCATGTAATTTTCTTTTAATTAAGTTAGTACACAATTTCTAAGCCTTTTAAAATTGAAAAATTTTTTATTTCCTAGTTTCTGTTAACAAATTTCAAAAGTATGTAGGTTATAGTTATAAACTTAGAAAAGCCCCTCACACACTAGTAAATTTTTAGACAGTTGTCAATATTTATCCCTTAGACTACCAAATAGTGGCTATTCTACCACTATCAAATGGGATGCTTAGAACCCTTATATGTATGCCCATTTCTTCTAGACAATTACCTTTTTTGCTCTCAAAATAATTTTTTTTCCGACCCTTTCCTGTTGAAATTGTCAAACATCATTTTATTTTGAGTAATATAGAAGTTCTGTGTAAAATTACAGACCAATCACTCAGAAGGGGTCGTTTTCTGAAGAAGATCCAATTTTTTTTTATATTCTACATTAAATAGCCTCAAATAGGTTTTTAATAAATTTTAGTTAGATAGATATATTGGATATATAGAGTATAGCACTTAGACCTTATGATTCATTGTGTTCGAGATTCGCGCTTCTCTCATATCTTGGCAAAAGTCAGGAGCTTGCTTCCTAATTTTACCTACTTCTGAGATATCGAGCTTTGTGAATGAACTTCCACAAAAAAAAAACTGTCTCATCAAATTAGTGCCGTCGAGTAACATCTCCCCCGAAAATAATTATGAATACTTAACTAATTCATAGTGATGATGACTAATTTGTAGTCGAAATACGTATGTATATAATACAAATAATTGATCTAGGAATTGCAATTTTTCTGTACCTCTTACAGAAACTAAAATTGAAGAGTGACTTCGTTTCAAAAATAAACGTATCAAAAAGTAAATTTGGATCCGATACAATAAAATTTGTTCCTGCCATATTTTAGAAACAACCATTAAGCAAAAAATAACTATTAGGCTATGTTTGCAATATAAACTTTATATACTTTTCGATATATTTATTTCATTTTACGGGAGATTTCTTCCATGACTACTCAGATCTGGAGATCGAGCAGTCCAAGAATGTGGTTCGTCTTCAAGACCAAGATATCCAGCGTTGTTTTTCAACTCATGAGCAACAACCTCGACAATTTTTTCTTGAAGTGAAACTTAACAAGTGTCAAAAATTATAAAAACTGGGGTAAACAATAAAAATATTTGGGAAATTAATGGTTTTCTCGGACATATTTTCTGCTTTGTATCTCCGATATAAAACGAAATTTGATAAAATACTACCGGAGTCAATCTTCATAAAATGATCGATGGAACTACTCTTCGAATTTTCTCTACGTCTTTCAGTTACACCTTGTACATAAACAGATCTAGTTCAGCTTCATTACGGTTGACTCTTGCTCTAGAAGTGGGGAGGGGTCGAACGAAGGGAGATAAATAAATTTTTTAAATATTATATTTTCTATACAGGTCTTTGTTGAAAATTTGGATTGCTCGTCATTACCGGTAACAATTGAAGGTTCGTTAATTGTAAATAAACGGATATTACCTGGACAAACGTTTGCGATTGACACGCGACGTTTTCGTTTTGAACAAACCGAAGAACAACGTTTATATCAAATCGCACAATTGCAACGACAAACTTTAAAACCTATCACACAAACGAAAAATGTTGATGAAAAGAAAAAACGATATACTGAAGGAGATCTACTTACATCCATCAAAAATGTAAGTAATTTTATGAATAACACTAACATTACCCGTTGCGACTTAGTCCGCAAAAACTTTGTAAAGTGCTTATAACTGAGTAACATAATATTTCACACTGTCAAGGAATGATTGACTTATAACGCTGTTACACGTATTTATTTGTTTATAATTCAAATGCTCACCCCGTGTTACACTCGTGTCCTTGAGGTTCCATTTTCCAAAAACTCGGAAACACGTGTTTTAAGATGTATAACTGAAATAGAAATTTTCATGTCTCTAATTTTAAAAAAACCGAAACTCTAACTCCATATTATACCCCTTAAGGACGTTCATGCATGAGGCTTGATAGTGTATAAAAAATTTTCTTTAGTGAATTGAATAGTTCGATTATGTAATTATCAGCTCCCTCAAAAATTTAAAACCTGTCGTCGATCATTTTAAAGAGTAATTATCGATTAAAAATCAAACTTTGAACACAACGTCTTATGGAGAACAAAATTTGTTTGCACTTAAAATTATAATAACTATATTATTAGACACCATAAAAGTAGACATCATTTATAAACAATGTTTATAAATATTCTTTGAAATATGCAGTTTCTATATTTGCATTAAAAAAATGGTGTTGACGAACGTTTGAATTAATTATTAATTAAAAATAAAACTGTTGTGTTAGGTTTGTTTTTGCCACCATATTTTTAAAACTGGCGACAGCGCACAGTAAAAAAATATGCACATACACACAAATATGCAACATAGTTTATTGTCAGATCTGTCACATAAAGTCAAATCCAATTTCTATTGACTCTAGCGAAGCACATGAACGTCCTTAATGGTTGATGTTCAAAAAACGCTGAAACGTGCATTTCTTTGTTTATTATAGCTGATTCGCACAAGACTTCACACTGAAAATGTCTAAACTATTACAAAAATGTTTCATACAAAAGCTGTTTGTTTTTATTAGATAAACATTTTTTATATTTAAAGATTTATCTCTATCTCGCATCGTTTAAAAGTTGGGTTTTTAGAATGCCACACAGACACGGATTTAGTAGCTGTATCGTGGGCACGGATGCATAAAACAAAAACTTTTTATAGCCTAAGTCACTCGGGAATAATGTAGCTTCCTACCAGTGAAATAATCGGTTCAGTAGATCCAGAGATTACCTGCAACAAACAAAAAAATTTTTACCTCTTTTTATTAGGGTAAATTATTAATCGCAAAACAAAATTTGACCTAATTAGTCTATTTCCGCCTGTCCGCCCGTAGACACGATAACTCAAAAAGGATAAGAGATAACGGAATGAAATTTTGTGTGTGTATTCTAGAACTAAAAACTGAAATCAAGTTCGTGAAAGAGCAAAATCGGCCCGTGCATCCTTTCGCCACTGGAAATATATCGATCTTTGAAACCGTAAAAGATAGAAGAAAATGTTCCTTTTTGAAAAATAAACAATTTTCATAAACTTACAATTTCAGCTCTAACATCTGTGTAATTACTTGTGATTATAAAAACATATGAACTCAGTACATCTCGGGTGTTTAAGCAATTAAGTCAGTTGTTATTTTCAATTGTTTATTCTTTGTTTAGGTTACCAATATAGTGGCCAACAGATCACAAGATGCAAATATTGGAATAATAAGTTTATCGAACACAGAATCAGAACCAGATGAAGATAATCAACCAAAAGAACATAGAAAATCCACAGAGAATTCTGAAATACCACCACTCCCGGCACCTGTAGAAAACGGTACACCAAACAACACATCAATTAAGAAACGAAATCGTCGTAGTAATTCAGTTCAAACACCGAAAACACCCGAAGTGCCATTACGACGTAGTACACGATCACGAAGTATTGCTGGGATAACATCCCAAACCGAATTCACACCTCTCACACCAAAACTAAATAAAACGTTAAATTTAAAAGCTCGTACACCGCGCAACAACAAACGGAACGAATTACAAAATTTAATATTACATAATATAGCCAAAAATATTCCAAACTCTGTGGATACCACAAGTAATGATTTCGATCTATCGAAGTTATCAACAATAGCTGTCAATAATACTACGATACAATCAATCAGTTCGGAAGATCTTACATCGCTAGACATCTTCGACGGGGTCATTGACGATCAATCTTTTCGAACTGATTTTGAATTGAATTCACCACAAAAAGTGCATAATAATTCAACGTTAGATAATGAAATCGATTCGAATTCATCGAAACAGAATGCTCCATCAACACCGGACCAAAACACTTCTCAAACTAATTCCGAACATGAAAACTCTGAAAGTGATAATTCAAAAGAAAATCATCTCGAAAATGTATCAAAAACCAACCAAGACGAGGAAGTTATTAAAGCACCATCGAAAATTCTTGGTAAATCATCATCGGAATTTAATAATTCACGTGCCAAGCGCAGCAGCACATTCGAAAATGTGACTGGAAACGGTGACGTTAGTCAAGAAGTTGAACGAACCACTCCGAAGTTTTTTGGTATATCAATATCCGAAATCAGTGAAACAATTTCATCGACACGTTCTCTTCGAAGTATTCGTTCGGAAGAGAATGGCGTTTTATCAAATTCACAAAAATACAATACCGAAAATGTATCGAGTATTTTTAGTACGCCGAATAAATCCGGCGGTAATCTCACAAAGAAAGATGATAGTCTACAAACTTCGTCAAGTAAAGCAGGAGATGTTCTTGATGATACATATTTTTCGGAATGTACTTCGAAAATACTAAAAAATGATATTTCTGAACGAATTCAAGATCGTACGAAAAATTTAAGTGGTTTAAGTTCACCGTCTGATCATAAAAATACATCGAATGTTTTCGATGAAGTTCAAAATGATTTTAAATTTAGTACGCCTTATGCGCGCACTAAGAGTACAACATCTACTCCCGGTGGGGGAGGACTTTTACGTAAAAGTATTATGCAATTCGATTCAGAAGTTTTCGAGGAACAATTTGAATCCAACAAGAATACTTTAAATGAAACTTATAATTCAAGCAAGATTATTTCGAATACTGAAATAGTAAACGCTTCTGCAATTATCGAAAGTCCACAAAATATTAACAAAAGCACGCTTGAAGTTTCGAACAGTAATATTTCGCGAAAGAGTAAACTATTCGACAGAGATAACGAATCCTTAATCGAAAATAGTCTTCATACAAAAGAATTCGAAGCAGAAAATCAATCTAACATTATCGTTATCGCGGAGGAAACGCCAGAAAAAGAAACATCGATGGTCTCGCCAAGAAAAAGTAAACGATTCCAAACAGATAACGAATCGAAAATTGAAAATCAATCTGACATTATCGTTATCGAGGAGGAAACATCGGAAAAAGAAACCTGGATTGTTTCACCAAGAAAGAGTATACGATTGCAAGTAGAAAATGTGTCGAGCATTGAAAATCAGTCTGATGTTATCGAAAGCAATATTGAGGAGGAAACGCCCAACAAAGAAACATCGATTTTTTCACCAAGAAAGAGTATTCGGTTACAAGCAGAAAATGTGTCGAACGTTGAAAATCAATCTGATGATATCGAAAACAATATCGAAGAACAAACGTTGGAAATAGAAACATCGATGTTGACACCAAGAAATAGTAAACGATTCCAAGCAGAAAATGAATCGAAAACTGAAAATCAGTCTGACATTATCGTTATCGAGGAGGAAACGGCAGAAAAAGAAACATTGATTGTTTCGCCAAGAAAGAGTAACCGATTCCAAGCAGAAAACGAATCGAAAATTGAAAATCTCTCTGAAGTAATCCACATCGTGGAAGAAACGTCAGAAAAAGAATTATCGATTGTTTCGCCAAGAAAGAGTATACGATTGCAAGTAGAAAATGTGTCGAGCAATGAAAATCAATCCGACGTTATCGAAAACAATATCGAAGAGGATGGGTCAGAAAAAGAAACATCAATGGTTTCTCCAAGAAAAAGTCAAAGATTCGAAGCTGAAAATGAATCGAAAACAGAAAATCAACCTGACATTATCGTTATCGAGGAGGAAACGCCTGAAATAGAAACATCGATTGTTTCACCAAGAAAGAGTGTAAGATTGCAAGCCGAAAATGTGTCGAGCATTGAAAATCAGTCTGAAGTTATCGAAATCGATATCGAGGAGGAAACATCAGAAAATGAAACATCGATTGTTTCGCCAAGAAAAAGTAAACGATTCCAAGCAGAAAATGAATCAAAAATTGAAAATCAATCCGACGTTATCGAAAACAATATTGAAGGGAATGAGTCAGAAAAAGAAACAACAATGGTTTCTCCAAGAAAAAGTCAAAGATTCGCAGCTGAAAATGAATCGAAAACTGAAAATCAATCTGACGTTATCGAGGAGAAAACGCCTGAAATAGAAACATCGATTGTTTCACCACGAAAGAGTAAACGATTCCAAGCAGAAAATGAATCAAACATTGAAAATCAATCTGATTTTATCGATGATATAATGTCAGAAAACGA
Source organism: Nineta flava (assembly GCA_963920215.1). Lineage (NCBI taxonomy): Eukaryota > Metazoa > Arthropoda > Insecta > Neuroptera > Chrysopidae > Nineta > Nineta flava. The sequence continues at coordinate 34,873,416 of OY986044.1, read as the reverse complement.
AACATCGAAGGTTTCATCAAGCAAGATTAAACTATTTCTTGAAAATGAATCGAATATCGAAAATCTATCTGATGTTATTGACGTAATCTCAGAAAAAGAAACACCATTGGTTTCACCGAGAAAAAGCAAACGATTCCAATCAGAAAAGAAATCGAAAATTGAAAATCAATCTGACATTATTGAAAATGATATCGAAGAAGAAACATCAATAATTACACCAAGGAAGAGTAAACGTTTCGAAGCAACGAATGAATCAAAACTTGTAAATCAATCTGATTTTATCGATGACATAACGTCAGAAAATGAAAATGAAACATCGATGGTTGTTTCACCAAGCAAAAGTAAGCTATTCCTTGAAAATGAATCCGATATTGAAAATCAGTGTGATGATAATGAAGAAAAGGTCTCAAAAAAAGAAACATCAATGATTTGTCCAAGAAAAAGTCAAAGATTCCAAGTGGAAAATGAATCGAACGTAGAAAATCAATCCGACGTTATCGAAAACATTATCGAGGAGGAAAACACAGAAAAAGAAACATCGGTTTCTCCAAGAAAGAGTAATCGATTCCAAGCAGAAAATGAAAATACTTCTGCAGTTGTCGAAAACAACATCGAGGAGGAACCCTCAGTCAAAGAAACATCGAGGGTTACTCCAAGAAAGAGTAATCGATTCCAAGCAGAAAATGAAAATACTTCTGCAGTTGTCGAAAACAATATCGAGGAGGAACTCTCAGTTAAAGAAACATCGATGGTTACCCCAAGAAAGAGTAATCGATTCCAAGCAGAAAATGAAAATACCTCTGCAGTTGTCGAAAACAATATCGAGGAGGAAACTTCAGTAAAAGAAACATCGATGGTTTCTACAAGAAAGAGTAATCGATTCCAAACAGAAAATGAAAATACCTCTGCACTTGTCGAAAACAACCAGGAGGAGACTTCAGTAAAAGAAACATCGATGGTTTCTGCAAGAAAGAGTAAACGATTCCAAGCAGAAAATGAAAATACCTCTGCAGTTGTCGTAAACAATATCGAGGAGGAAACTTCAGTCAAAGAAACATCGATGGTTACTCCAAGAAAGAGTAAACGATTCCAAGCAGAAAATGAAAATACCTCTACAGTTGTCGAAAGCAATATCGAGGAGGAGACTTCAGTAAAAGAAACGTTGATGGTTTCTACAAGAAAGAGTAATCGATTCCAAACAGAAAATGAAAATACTTCTGCAGTTGTCGAAAACAATATCGAGGAAGAAACCTCAGTTAAAGAAACATCGATGGTTTCTCCAAGAAAGAGTAATCGAATCCAAGCAGATAATGGAAATACCTCTGCATTTGTCGAAAATAACGAGGAGGAAACCTCAGTTGTCGAAAACAATATCGAAGAAGAGACTTCAGTAAAAGAAACATCGATGGTTTCTACAAGAAAGAGTAATCGACTCCAAACAGAAAATGAAAATACCTCTGCAGTTGTCGAAAACAACGAGGAGGAAACCTCAGTAAAAGAAACATCGATGGTTTCTGCAAGAAAGAGTAAACGATTCCAAGCAGAAAATGAAAATACTTCTGCAGTTGTCGAAAACAATATCGAGGAAGAAACCTCAGTAAAAGAAACATCGATGGTTACTCCAAGAAAGAGTAATCGATTCCAAGCAGAAAATGAAAATACCTCTGCAGTTGTCGAAAACAATATCGAGGAGCAAACGCTAGAAAAAGAAACATCGATAGTTTCACCAAGAAAAAGTAAACGCTTCCAAGCAGAAAATGATTCGAAAATTGAAAATCAATCTGACATTTTCGAAAACACTACCATTGATGCAAAAATGAAAAATGTTTCTTCGATTACATCATTTACACGAAAAAGTAAGCTTTTCGATGCAAAGAACAAATCACTGATTGAAAATAAATCGCAAGATATTAACGAAACCTTTTTTGAAGAAAATTCTTTAATCGAATCATCACATAAAAGTAAGCGATTCGACGGAGAAAATCATTCAAGTTCTGAAAATCAAACCAAACACGAAGAAAAATTAGAAAATAAATCATTCACGCCACCAAGGAAAAGTATACGAATCAGTATATCACATGAAAATCAATCTGACGCTCAAGATGCTTCGATCGCATCTTCTCCAGAAAAAATATCCAAAAAAGAAACATCAATGGTTTCACCAACAAAAAATAAACGACTCCAAGCGGAAAATGATTCGAAAATTCTAAATCAATCTAATGTTATCGAAAATAATGTCGAGGAAGAAATTCTAGATTCATCAGTAGTGAACTCTGCCAGAAAAAGTAAACGATTCCAATCAGTAAATGAGTCAAAAGCAGAAAATCAATCTGATGTTATCGAAAATACCATTGAAAAATCAGTAAAAGAAATTTCGATTACGTCACCAAGGAAAAGTAAACGATTCCAATCCGAAAATGAATCAAAAACTGATAATCAATCTGCGATTATCGAAAGTACAAACGAAGAAAAAATTTCAGAGAACAAATCATCGTCACGGAAAAGTAAACGATTTCCTGCAGAAAATCAATCGAATGTGGCAGCTGAAGGTATTCTCGACAAAGAATCTTCACGAAAAAATAAACGTACTTCTCAAATTGAAACACCAAATCAATTGATTAATTCCGTAGGAGAAAAATCTGCTACGACATCAATTCGCCGTGGTAGACGATTCAATTCAATGATCGAATATGGATCACAAGAAACTCCAAAACGTCAGAGTAAACGAATTAATGCAACTATACAAAATAAATTAGACGAAAATGAAATCGATGAAGATGAAGACGAAGACGCTACACCCAAAACATCTAAACCAAATGTATCACAACTTTCAACACGAAGAAAATCACGATTAGAAAATACGTCTAGGAAACGTGTAACTACGCCTGTGAATACCCCCCATAAACGGGTAACACGACGCAGTACAATAGATTCACTGAAATCAGAGACATTCATCGAAGATGTCGAAAATGTTGGAACACCGCGAGCATTACGTTCAAAATTAAATAATTCGGCGCATGCATTGAGTAAATCTCGACAGAAAACTTTGCTTGGACAACAAAATTTCTCCCCATCATGCTCCAATTTAATACCGATATCCGATGATGAGAAATCCTATTCGTTGATTTCAAATACATCAGACATTGTTACAACACCAAAATCCAGTTTTGTGGTGAATACCGCTCCAGACACACCATTTTTACGGAACATACCAAAAACCTTTACATCAACACCAAAGTTAATCACAGATAATCCACAAAAAGTACAAAATGTTGAAGCAACAATTACTGAAGAGGACATAGCTGATGAGGAAATATCATCAGATCGTGAAACACCCAAAACGCATGTGAAAATTGAAATCCAAGAATTAAAACATCAACATTCCACAGCGAAAAAACAACGAAAATCCATACAATTGAGTGAGAATACATCAGTTGTTACACAAATGGTGAAACAATTATTTAAAAAAGATAATGCTGGAGAAGCTGCTGGTGATGGTGTCTCTGATGATGATACCCAAGAGAATCCAAGGAAACGTCGTCGACGTTCAAATTTCAGTTATATCAATATCGAAAATAACAAACAAAATTATCCCAGAAAAACGAATATGTCATTAAACGATTTAAGTAATGTTAGTAATTTAAAAATATTACGTAATACATCAACGAAATTACGACCATCGCAGTTATATTCACTTGACGGTGCTGGTGATGGGGAAAAATCGACAACGGAGGTGAAAAAATCGGAACGTATCGCTGAACGATCACCAAAAAATGATTTAACCGATGTGAAACAACTGGTTTCAACACCAAAAACTCAAAAATCACCGAAAAATGATCTCACAAACATAAAAGGCATTAAAAAACTTATGGCTACACCAAAAGTTCAAAATTCACCGAAAAATGATCTCACAAATGTCAGTGGTGTCAAAAATCTATTGGGTACACCAAAAGTACAAACTTCACCGAAAAATGACCGCACAAATGTCAGTGGTATCAAAAATCTATTGGGTACACCAAAAGTACAAAATTCACCGAAAAATGATCTTAAAAATGGGAGAGGTGTTAAACGATTATTGGGTACACCAAAAGCACAAAATTCGCCGAAAAATGATCTAACAAATGTGAAAGGAATTCGTCGATTATTATCTACACCAAAAGTTCAAAAATCACCGAAAAATGATCTAACCAATATTGTTAGTGTGAAAGAATTAATGGCAACGCCAATTATTGAAATCAATAAATCGAGTAAATTCGTTATTATCGATGACGATGAACCAAAATCGAAAAGATTACGAAATTCAACCAACTTAAATGTTTTACAAGAAAATAAATCACTTGTAGAAGATAAAACATCTCGCAAAAGTGAGAGCAAATCCGCCACCAAAAATGAAATTAGCAAAACTCCAAATATATCAATTCCAGAAGATGAAACATCTCGAAAAAGTGTGATAAAATCTGTCACCAAAAATGAAATTAATAAAACTTCAAATAAATCACTTTCAGAAGATGAAACATCTCGGAAAAGTGTAAGAAAATCCGTCACCATGAATGAAATTAGCAAAACTCCAAATAAATCAATTTCAGAAGATGGAACATCTCGGAAAAGTGTGGGAAAATCCGTCACCATAAATAAAATTACTAAAACTCCAAATAAATCACTTTCAGAAGATGAAACATCTAAGAAAAGTGTGAGAAAATCCGTCACCAAAAATGAAATTAGCAAAATTCCAAATAAATTAAATTCTGAAGATGAAACATCTCGGAAAAGTGTGAGAAAATCCGAACCCAAACTTGAACTGGAAAAGATTGATAAGGAAATTCAAGTAAAAGTTCAAGTAAAAAATCGTGGAAGTAACACTGAGGCAGAACTGAAAAGCGATAAAGAAATTCAAACTCAAAAAATTGGACGAGCCACTCGAAGAAATATTGAAAATACTGTAATTACCTCTAGGACACGTGGTGGTCGTCAACCGTTGAAAACACCTACTAAAACTACAGACGATAACGAAGTTGAATCACGTTTATCGGACAGTCAAAACATTGTAAAACAATCATCGATTGATTTATCCACACAAATCCAAAAAACAATTCAGATTCAATTAAATGAATCTGAACGGAAATTATGCGATGATAAAAATAATGAAATATCGCATCGAAAGACAGTCGAAGAGGTTCAAGAAATTGATTCGCCCAAAATATCAAAACGTGCCAGAGTTATAAGAAAGAATCAAATATCTCCGGTTAAAGATCATAAACTTGAAGTGCAAAAAAAATTGTTAGAGGAGCACAGTTTTAAACACTCTTTGAGTCCTATTCAAATTGTGATCGATAATGTTGATCGGAAAGCTGTCGATGATAAAATGGAAGAACAAGTTGAGAAACAAACTCCTAGAGGAAGGGTACCCATGATTGATACACCAATCCCTATTAGCCTTGAAAAAAGAGCTCGTGGGAGACCAAGCAAACAAAATTTAGAAATTGAAAAAATTCATAAAGAAGAGACACAATTAAGTCCAGCGGTTAGACGACTACGTGGTCGCACTGAATCCCAATCGGGAAGTAAAATTACTCCACTTAAAAATCAAGAAACTCCTCAAGCACGAGACAAAAAAATGAATGAAAAAGTCACAGAGAAAATTGTCAATGATAAGACAGAAGAAATCGATTCAGATACAACAGAGATAAAAGCACGTAGAGGGAAGCGGTTGGCTAAAAATGAACAAGATAGTGATCATGAAGACGAAGAAACGGTTCCACAAAAACGCACAAGAGGAGGAAGAAACGCGAATAAAGATAGTGAGAGTAAAGAAGTTGTTGATAAAACTAGAGCAAAACGAATAGCCAAAAGGGATCTTGAAAAAGTGAAAGATAGCCATAATGAAGATAGTACTAAAAAACCAAAATTACTTTCTGAAACAATTATTGAAATACCAACCCCAAAACAATCTAGTAAGAAAGATTTTGAAAAATCTGAAGATAGCGATAATGACGATGAAGAAACAGCTGTTGGAAACCCAAGATCCAAACGAGGTGCCAGAGGTAAGAAAACTACTAAAAAAAATACTGTTAAAGATGACGAAGATGCACAAGACAATGAAGAAACAAGTCGTTCAAGCAAAAAAGATGTTGAAATAATTGTGATTGAAGATTCTGATATCGAAATTGAAGATAAAAAACAAACAAAAGGAAAACAGACAACCAAGAAGGATCTTAAAAAAGCTGAAGAAAGCGACGCTGACGATGAAGAAACAACGGTTGAAAAACCAATCCCCAAACGATCTGCTAGGGGCAGGAAAACTGTTAAAAAAGATACCGTAAAAGCCGACGAAGAAGTTCAAGGCAAGGAAGAAACTAAACAGAAACAAATAGGTCGTTCAACTAAAAAAGATGTTGAAAAAATTGCCGTTGAAGATTCGAATATAGAAATTATAGAACAAAAACAAACAAATGGAAAACGGAAAGCTGAAGATAGCGATAATCAAGAACCAACTGCTGAAGAACCAAGCCCATACCGAACTGCTAGAGGGCGCAAAATTACTAAAAAAGATACTGTTAAACCTGATGAAGAGAAACAAGACAAGGAAGAAACTAATCAGAAACGAATAACAAGTCGATCAAGTAAAAAAGATGTCGAAAAATCTGTTATTGAAGATTCAGACGTAGAAATTGCGGATCAAAAACAAACTAAAGGAAAACGGATAGCCAAAAAAGATCTTGAAAAAGTTGAAGATAGCGATAATGAAGAAACAACTGTTGAAAAACCAAGCCCCAAACGAGCTGCTAGGGGGCGGAATACTAAAAAAGAAGTCGAAAAATCTGTTGTTGAAGATTCTGACATAGAAATTGCAGATCAAAAACAAACAAGAGGAAAACGGATAGTCAAAAAAGATCTTGAAAAAGTTGAAGATAGCGATAATGAAAAAACAACTGTTGAAAAACCAAGCCCCAAACGAGCTGCCAGGGGGCGGAATACTAAAAAAGAAGTCGAAAAATCTGTTGTTGAAGATTCTGACATAGAAATTGCAGATCAAAAACAAACAAGAGGAAAACGGATAGTCAAAAAAGATCTTGAAAAAGTTGAAGATAGCGATAATGAAAAAACAACTGTTGAAAAACCAAGCCCCAAACGAGCTGCTAGGGGGCGGAATACTAAAAAAGAAGTCGAAAAATCGGTTGTTGAAGATTCTGACGTAGAAATTGCGGATCAAAAACAAACAAAAGGAAAACGGATAGTCAAAAAAGATCTTGAAAAAGTTGAAGATAGCGATAATGAAGAAACAACTGTTGAAAAACCAAGCCCCAAACGAGCTGCTAGGGGGCGGAATACTAAAAAAGAAGTCGAAAAATCGGTTGTTGAAGATTCTGACGTAGAAATTGTCGAACAGAAACGTACAAGAGGTCGGCAAACTAAGAAAGATGTTGAAAAATCGATTAAAGAAGACTCTGACACGGAAATTAAAGAAACTGACCAAAAACCATCTAGAGTTCGACAAACTAAAAGATTTGAAGATAACGTAAAACAAACAAAAAGTCGACAAGCGAAAAAAGACGTTGAAAAATCAGATGTCGAAGATGATTCTAACAAAGAAGAAGAAACTAATCAAAAACGAACCAGAGCTCAAATTAAAAAAGATGTTGAAGATACTGACAAAAAAGAAACAGAACCTATCCAAAAACGAACTAGAGGTCGACAAACTAAAAAGGTTGATACCGAAGAAGAAGAAACTAAACGAACAAAAGGTCGGCAAACCAAAAAAGACACTGAAAAATCTGATAGTGAAGATTCTGACAAAGAAGAAGAAAGCAATCAAAAACGAAATAAAGGTGGTCAAACTAAAAAAACCAATGAAAAATCAGACGTTGAAGATTCCGACAGATCAGAAACGAACCAAAAACGAACTAGAGGTCGGACAACAAAAGCAGATGTTGAAAAAACCGAATCGAAAAAGATCGCTGAAACTTCCGATAAAACAAATCTAAAACGTACAAGAGAGCGATTAACTAAAAAAGATGCAGAGGAAACAGAAGAATCAAATCCAAAACGAAAACGTGGTACAAAAGTGGATGTTGAGGAAAGTAGTAGTAGTGAGCCAAAAAAACATAGTGTGAAATTTGTTATAGAATCTGAAGATGATGAGAAGATCGCACCACCACCAAAAAAATCTTCAAGAAGTACAGCAAAAAAACCGGAAGTAATTGAGCCAACAAGAACTAGATCTAGACGAGCGAAATAATTTGGTTTTTTTTTTTAGATAATATTTTTTACTTTTATAAGACAAACACACTTTATTACAAAAAAAAAAAGAAGTACTGTATTTTTTTTATACATATATATTAAATATAATTTATATTTTAATTAATTATTAAGTAATCAAAAGTAATTAATTTATAGTAAAATTCATTAAAAAGAATATTTTCAATTCGATGTATTCATTAGAATTCCAGAGGCTTTAATTCATTGGTTGTGTTCAGAATAATTACGGTCTTAGTTAACTAAGTATATCTAATTTAGTATTTTTGCCAGGACATTTGACAGATACTAAACATTCTGGATTACGGCTACATTTTGCTTAGTAAGTGCTGCCAGATGGGGAATTTCCCTTATCTAGTAGAAAATCTAGATGATTTATTCTTGGGATTGTCGTATTTTTTAATTTTGTATTCAAATTGAATAAAACAAATCAGAATACAAAATGTTTATTTAAATGCGGCACTTGATAGAAAGCATTATTTTGGGGGGAAAAAACCTGAATCGGTAATACTGCTGATTAATTGTGCTCTGAAAGAAACACGCTGAACTTAGATGCTCAGAAGTTTTTTTTTTGCGACACTTGATAGTAAGCATTATTTCGGGGAGAATTAGGGGAAAAAACCCCAAATCGGCAATAGTGTTGAAAGAAGTTAGTGTGCCTTGAAAGAAATACACTGAACTTACGATGCTCAGAAGTTCTTTTTTCAAAGTATAGATTGACTTAGTTTACTAAGAACTTAGTTGTTCTAAACACGGAATTCGAATACATCTTGCCGTTCTTCAATGAGGCTTTAATTCATTTTTTTTAAATTTTGTTTTCGTTCAAACAGTACAAAATCATTTAAGTTAGGATTAAGTAATTTTCTAAAATATATTAAAAATTTATTTTTCTAAGTTGGTTTTGTTTTTAAGTCGACCATTCGGACATTTGCATCAAAGTTTTCTCTCATGTATTTTGATTTGCTGAATATGTGTTTCGAAGGCTGTAAAATAGGACGATAAATTGTTTTATTGGAATAAAAAATGCCGTACAAGAGGTCCTTAGTAAATTATCTAAGGTACTAACTTAGCTTTTTGTCAACACTTGACAAATACTAAGCAACTTAGAATGTGACCCCATTTTTTTAAGTAACTGCTCGCAGAATGTGGGATTTCTCCCTAAATTTAGTGAACTTAGAAATCCAGCTAATTTACTCTTGTCAGCCAAGAACCTTCGACAAGAGCGTTCAGCAGATACATGGAAAAAAAACGTTGGTGCAATCTTGAACTTCAATCAGTTTCAAAAAATGTCCGAGCGCTCGGTTTCAAAAAAAGTTACTTGAATTTTTCTAAAAAATTTGGCCTAAATACAAAATATATATTTATATTAAGAAATTTATTATATTTTCGATATGTTTTTAATCCCCGACATAAAATGAGGGTTGTTTATAAATTTAAAGCTTTTGTCTATGATATATTGTAGTTGTCAAACGAATTAAGCAATTTTTAAGGTGATTTTTTCGAGTAGTGAGCGTTAGCCGCCCTTTTGAATGAAAGGTACTATGAGGGCACAAGAGTAGCGCTCATTTCAATTTTATAATTGATTCGATTTTCGAAAAAGTGCTTCGGATAAAAGTTGTTCATTATAAAAATACTAACAACTTTTATCCGAAACATTTTCCTAAAAATCGAAAGCACAAATCAACTATAAAATTTTGAAAAAATGAGCGCTACTTTAGTGGTCATGTGTCTTTGAACGTTTCTCTTCTCAATGAGATTGTCGCCCCTAGTTACTATGAACTTATTTCTAAAGGCTGCTGAGAAATCGTGAATTTTCACTTCGGTATTTGTCAATTTCTTCAAGGAATTTATCTCAATCCTTGTTAGACTTAAACTTTTAATCATTTTCAACGTTAAATGTATCATTTTTCTCATAAAACGAACCGTTAACAAGTAATTCGCTGTGACAACGTGTTTTTTGCACCTTTATTTAAAGATGAAAGACCCCCTCAAGGTCATTGCGAATACATTTCAAAATCCAAGGTTCTGCGGGCGGGAAAATACCCCACTGATATTGTGTTGGAGGTTTTTTAAATTTTTAACAAAAACAAAACTTGACTTGTTAGAATTTTATTGAAATAATTTTTTTTTTATAAAAATGTAAGAATTTTTCGAAATTGTCTTTCCTTCTGGTTTTAAAAATCACCAAATTTTTACAGACAAATATTAAATAGGGAAAGTTAGGATCTCACATATTAAAAATAAGGAGGAGAAGGCGATACACACAATTTTTTGGGATTTGTTTAACAAATGTACTAAAATGATTTTATTTTTGAAAAATTAAAATTATTGTAAATAGTTTAATAAAATAAATATTATGTTTAAAATTTAAATATTTGTTGATAATGTAGTTTCATATAAACTTCCAGTTTTATTGTCCAGGAAGATATTGATTTAATGTAATTCAATTACGAAATAATTAGTACTAAGTCAAAATTTTACGCTTGTTTTAATTGTTCTTACTGCAACCTTTTTAACTTCTCATCATTCATAGGGCTCTGGAGTGAAATATAGTTTTTTTTCTTACAAATTCGTCGAAAACTATTAAATTTGGAATAAAAATGGTGTCTATTATACACGGGGTGTTAAATATTTTTTGAAAGGCATCACTAACAAGTGAAAATAACTAACTGAGTTAATTGCTTAAATACCCGGTATATACAGAGATGGTGGGAAAAAATTTCAAACAAAAGCTTTTTTTTTTTTTAAAGAAGATTTTTTGTCTTTAAATTTTCTTTCTATCTATTATCGTTTCAAGGATAGATACTTCCTCTCCTAGCGGGGGAAGCCCGAACCGATTTTGCCCATTCACGAACTTGACTTGACTTTTTAGCTCTAGAACACACATACAAAATTTCAGCTCGTTATCGTATCCACGGACAGACAGATAGGCGGAAATGCATTAATTAGGTTATTTTATAAACACCTACACCCAAAATTTCTGCGATTAATATATTCAAACGTTACAAAGTCGGGACTTAACTTATAATACCTTTGTATATATTATCTCTACTACTATAAAACTCTAATTGTCTGTTTATTCGAGCATGACGCAAAAACTGCTGGGCCGATTTTGATGAAACCTTTTTGTGTTTAAAAGCTGATGATTAGACTGAAAAACTGGTATGATAACGGGAGCCAGAGATATAACAATAAAACACACGGAGCGAAACCGTGGGTATAAGCTAGTATATACCGGTTATAAAAAAAATTAGGGCATACTTAAAAATTTATCTGTTATAATTATTTCCTATCTAAAAACATCATCTAACTGAACGATAATTTTAGTATAAATAAAACTAATAAAATTAATTTTTAAAATTGAAATTTATAATTTTGTACAACCAATATCTGTATGTAATTTTTAAAAGTCAATAAATTTTGATTTTAACCCGGTCATTTTCATTATATCAAATGTGATATTGAAATTGTTGAAGTCATAAATCCCGAATTTTTAACGACGGAAATACGGTTGTATCAATTGAAACAATTGTTTATTTAAGTGTGATTGAATGAATGCAAGTCTTAATAATATTGATGAATTTATTGATTTGATTTTTTTGAAAAGTGCCTCGCGTTTAATTAAATAAATTTTTTTACGAAATGCTTGACAATAATAAATGGAGACAAATTTTTCGGTTATTACGATATCAGTGTTTTATAGATAAGTATTTTTTTTTTATTAGACCGTGAAAAAGTGATTTTGTAATCGTTTATTTTTAGATTAATACTTAGGGATGTCCAAAAATTATAGAAATATCATCTCTTAACATTTTGGTGAAGATTCATGCCTGTGTACTTTTAGAAACTGAAAAGGATACAAAATTAGCTATGCAAATTGTTCTGCAAGGCCTCTGATCATGACATGATTACATTATAGTTTCAACAGTCACTTAAAGAGAAAGAACGGTTCTTACAGAGACCTAGGTACCCGAAGTCTTAGCCCGGGCCCTGGAGTGTCGAAAATTTATTTTCTTACAGTAGTACAACCAAAGAATACAATATGTACAACTTAGCTCGTCAAATATTCTACACCAATCAAATGTTACTTCTTATGTCAAGGAATTCTGAGATTCTGGAAAAGTAAGAAAATTTTAGTTTTCGTCAGGGGAAAATAATAAAACTTTAATTAATTTTAGAGATGCTGAGTTTAATATGTCTGAGTCATAGACATAGGAATATAAGGATGGAAGGTTAAGTTCCTTTTTAGGCAAGAGAGGAAGCCGTTCCATGGCGTAAATTCTCGGGGGATTACACTGTCAAATCCCCCGGGATTACACTCGGGGGATTATACATAGCCACAAAGTAGCGTTCTGTTTCAAAATTAAAAATTAATTTGTGCCTTATTCATTCGGTTTTTGAAAAAGTTTTCAAGTAAAAGTTGTTCATTATGAGTATACTAACAACTTTTATTCGAAACATTTCCCAAAAAACGAATGAATATAGCACAAATCGAATATAAAATTTTGTAAAAAGAATGCTACTTTTGTGGCCCATAGTACATATATAGAATGTATATGTGCACATATTTATGTCTATAGTCAAAGAATACAATATACGTATTCTTTGTTATAGTTTAAATCATGAAGAATAGATATATTAGGAGAGCGAACGTAATGTTAAAAAAACGGTCAAGAATTGGTGTAACTATCTTTTATCAGTAGGGGTCACTGGTCTCAGTGCCGTACGGAATTTAAATGTTTAAATGTAGGCGCCAAGAAATCACTTTCACATTCAGTTAATAAGAAGTCTTAGTTTTATAGATAATAAAAAATTGTTTTCGATTATCAAGTAATAATTAAATAAATATTAATAATAGAGAATTCTTAATAATCTGCAATAAATTAAAAGATGAAGAATCATAGTGATAATTGCAATTAATAATTACAAATATATGTTTACAATACTAACATATATTAGATAAAGAAAGAAGATGACAACCGGTAATTACAGACCATATTCCTTTCGTAAATGCAGACACGCATTCCTAACCTTAAACAACCTTCCACTCATAGATATATAGCAGTATATCTATACTTTCTCTGTACAACATCGTCCCATTTTTTCACATTTATAAAATTAAACAATTTTTATACTTACAATTTTTATTTGTAAGATGTGATAACCGTTGATTTTAATATGTAATAATAATAATAATTCCGTACGGGCAGATTCGCACTGCCGCTAGTGGCGAAAATAATAACTATGATCTCTACACGTTTTTGAGGACACAAAAACAGACGAATTGCCTATGTCGTTCAATCTCCTAATATATCTATTCTTCATGGTTTAAATATTCGATAGTAAAATATTCTTGTGTTAGTAGTGTCATCTAATTTTAAGTTAAGATAGTTAATTATATGTATTAATTTTAAATTTATTTCTCTGTCCTCTCCAAAAGATAATTCTCTATGTCTTCCACACGAAAAATTGAAAAGAACAAACTTTCTGGGTCGGCAAATATTCATAATTGTGGAAATTTAAACTTACTTTCTGATTTGGGAAAATACGGATCAGTATTTCGTGTTTTGAAAGCAATTTCCACAGATGTAGATTGTTTAGATAGTAGAGACTCGCGTAAATAATTAAATAAATTTATAAAAATCTACCAAAAGCTATTAGTAGGATCAGGAACCTTTAAAAACGGTGCCTAGAATTTATTAGGGCGTATATATAGTGACTTCAATTACTTGCCTAGAAACCCTGCGAGAATCTGATGCGACAGTGGGGTAATTCTACACTCAAATCTTTTATCGCGCATAGCTTTTTTTATAACAATTACGAGAAAAACACATCAATACTTTTTTTCATAAAATTTAATTTCCAACAGCTTTTGCAGGAAGCTTTTTTCATATCTATTACAGTTTCATACAAAAGTTTTAGGAAATAAGTAAGTTTATGAAAAAAGTATTGGTGTGTTTTTCTCGAAATTATTATAGAAAAAATGTTATGCGCGATAAAAAATTTGGGGGTGGTTGGCCCCGCTGCCTAGGCATGTGATTGAAGTCACTATTTTTTCTCTTTTCTGACAGTTTTATACCCTAATTAGATGGACACTGTTTTTTGCGTCTGCGCTTGGACTATAGAATCTTGTCAATTTTCATAAAATTATCACCCTGTATACTAACTGATATGATATGATGTAAACTTTGAGCATGTAAACGCAAGAAAATTATTAATTCGATAGTTTGAAAATGTGACATGCGCATATCAATAGTAAACAGAAATTTTCATTGCAATTTCTGTCCAGAAATGGGAGATCGTCGTTAAAATGACATCATTCCATTTTCAATGACTATTTAGTAAAAAAAAATTCCAACTCGTGTGAATTTCATATATTATAATTACAATGTAAGGTTATTTTATCATCAATTTGACCAGTTTGTCGGATTCGGTAAACGTAAAGGTCATTTGTATCGATTTTTTACTTATAAATAAATATATCATGTATTATTTATTGTAAAATTATCAATTACGTTCTGTTTTTGTAATTATTTATATATATAAAACGAAGATTGACTAAAACCATCATGGATAATAATATTAACGAGAATGGTATGAGAAATGCATCACAGATTGTTTTAATCGCATGTGGTTCCTATAATCCACCAACATTTATGCATCTGCGAATGTTTGGTAAGTAGCTCAATACAATCATAAATTTGATTCAATCGAATACTTCATAAGTGGGAAAATCTCGATTAAGAATATAGTCTAAAAGCCAATGGCAAGTTTTATAGGTAAATTAGTCTGTAAAAATATACTCAGAAATGAAAATTTGAGTAGGACATCCCTTCTCTTTTGGAAGTAGATCTTAATCCTTAAATGACACTGGTTGTCATTTTGACCCAAAACATTTTTCAATCGAATTTTTTTAAATATTCTTCCGTGTTGACTCAGACCATGTTTCAAATGTTCTTGATATAACATGATGATTTTCCTATCTCAACCAGTGTCATTTTTTCTTTGATAAATTCACCATTCATCTCTCTAAAATCAAAATAAATATATTTTTTGGAAAACCCACTTACGGGAGTGATTTACATTTCGAGCAAAACCCAAAATTGTTTCTTAAAAATATTGAATATTTAAAAAATTGCGCGTAATTCAATGGAAAAAATGTTTTTAATGTTTTTTTAAATGAAAATCCGGTCTGGTAAAGTTGGGGCATCTTTGTAAAGGTGAAAAATATGTTCCAAAATTTTGTATTGGCTCATTTTTTCACTCTGGGGTCAAAATGTCACCATGTGGCATATACGTCATTTTAGAGACGTGTGTCATTTAAGGGTTGATTAAGTTTTGTCTTGTTAATGTCCATGGCAACCTGTGACCGCTAGAGTGGCTACAGACACATACATATATAAATACATTTTTCATGTATTTGTGTACTCTCTAGCGGTCACAATTTTAGTCCGATCAAAATGAAATTTCGTATTTGATACGTGCTTTTGATATTTGAAATAAGTTCGTTATTGAGTAGAAGCGGTCAATGGGGTGGAGGGCTTAGTAGGGCTAGTAGCTAAGGTACTAAATTTTGCTTCAGTACGCTTGCGTGAAGACATGTGCAATGGAAATAAATGTGACAGCTACACATACTTATTACACATAAACGCCGCGCAGGCGCGCTGAAGCAAAAATATTGGCTAGTTTAGGAGCGCTTCAATTCGGGCTAATGGCGTCACATGGGATAATCTGTTCAGTTATTTAGAGGTCAATGTTTCTGCCTCAACCCTCGTGACATACTCTTCGGCCTACAAGGTTTATGGTAGGTTGAAATATTATACTCTGCCCCCTGTCAGAGATCCCAATAGGAAATAATAGAGCAATATGTGCAGTTTCATAATAAATGGGTCGTTCTTACGTTTTCTTGTGCAAACTACCCCGGTGATCTGTTTGAAAGCGTTGTTTGTTGATGATTTGCTTTCGACATCCAATATTCTTGACTTTTTTGGATTGAAATGTAATTTTTTCTTTTTTAATTAAATATTGTTTTATTTAAAAAAAATTAGAAATCGCACGAGATTATCTGCAACGTAAAGGTGAAATGGTCATTGGTGGAATTATATCACCTGTACACGATGCATATGGTAAAAAAGATCTGGAGCATTCCACTCATCGAATAACGATGTTAAAAGAAGCGTTAAAAGATTCGGATTGGATCAAAGTGTCATCATGGGAATCACAGCAAGAGGGTTGGTCAAAAACTCGACTTGTTGTACAGTATCATCAGGTAAGATTTTGTCAGATTTAGTAACATTAATGTTCTACCGAGGATGTTCAGAATAATCACAGTAGAATTATCTGGATCGCTAATTACTTGGATCGTTTTGAGGGAACCACTCTTTCAGGGTCGATTATTTGCGAAATATTCAGGGTCTTTATTCTTCATCAGCATACACAAGTTTAGCCTTTATTTACAGAAATGATCCTTTTTCATGATTTATCCAATTATCCGGTTCTAATTAAACGAGAGAATTGGAGTTCTACTGTGTTCCTAAATTTCTAGTTTTATCTAAATCCTTATGGACGTTCATGCATGAGCGTTGATAGTAGATAAAGAAAATTTTTTAAGTGAATTGAATAGCTCAATTCAGTAGTTAATATCCTTCCTCAAAAATTTAAAACCTGCTGACGATCATATCAAAGAGTAATTATTGATTAAAAATCAAACTTTGAACACAGCGTCTTATGGAGAACAGAATTTTTTTGTACTTAAAATTAGAATAACTATATTATTAAAGTAGACACCATAATAAATAATGTTTATAAATATTCTTTGAAATATGTAGTTTAGATCTGTTGTAGTTTATACAACAGATCTGTCACATCATGTCAAATCAATTTCTAATTTACATTTCCTGATATTTAACAATAAATACTTTTAAAATATTTAGGACAAATAAAAAAAAGGTTATAAATCTTTGTAAGATTATTGATATACTTTACAACGTTTTTTAAATCCTAAATAAATTTTATTAAAGATTGTACTCATTTGATTCTAGCGTAGCACATGGCCGTTCTTAAATAATTTCATTGCTAACACACAATTTTCTGTTTTAGAATCATCTAAATGCAATCGTAAATGATTGTTCAATAACTCCAAATAATTCAGTATTATCTTGGGTACCAGATCGATTATTAAACCAAAATCAAAATAACAAACGTAAAATACATGTGAAATTGTTATGTGGAGCCGATTTACTTGAATCGTTTGCAGTTCCTAATTTATGGGCACCTGAAGATGTAAGTATTTATGGTTGGAAAATGTTTTTACTGGTTCTAATACAATTGTTTTGTTTTCAGATGGAATGTCTAGTTGGTGAACATGGTTTAGTTGTAATATCAAGATGTGGTTCAAATTCGGAAAAATTTATCTACGAATCTGATCTATTATATCATTATGTGGTAAATAATATATATTAAGTGCTTTTACGGTTAAATTTCAAATTTTGCCTAGATTCCTAGAACAACGCGTGAGACACGCACCAAATTAGCAGTAAGTAACCTATCTTTGACTTCATATCCTGGAAATCGTTACGATCAACTAATTCATACTGACTACTTTGTGAGTTCTCTTTGATTATCTTAATAATCTTTATACGCTTTTACGGTATTTCAGTATAAGAAACACAAATAATAATCAAATTTTTGGGGTTATTTGGGAATAAAAAATTTGTTGCCGAACTAAAAAGAATTTCTTTCCAAACAATTCCATAAAAATTTTTGTATTTAAACCATTTGTTCTATCTCTCACGATTTCAAAGATAAATATTTTCGTCCTTAAGGCCTGATACTTAAGCCGATTTAGTCAATTCATACGAGCTTGAAGTCACTTTTTAGCTTTAGAACACAAAATTTCAGTACATTTTTTTTGAGTTATCGCATTGACTGACAAACGGGCATGCGGAAATGGAATACATTAGAACTCTAACTATGCGGTTTAATTGAGACTGAACCCGATTCGGATAATTTGAAAAAAAGCTAAATTTGTGTATTGGGAACTCTAGCAGTTGGATATGCTAAAAAGGGGCGGTTGATTGACTAAACTGTCGGCGTATGGATAAGAACGAAGTAACCGGCTATGCTTGAGAAGGTTTTCTGCAGTTTCCTTCACGAACTCCAGATGAATATCGGCATAGTTCCTATCAAAGTCGGCTGCAGCCGCATATCCTACCAATTCCTAGTCTACTCACAAATTCCTTCCACTCCACTCACAACCTCACATCCTAAGGCATCACAATGGACCTTATGGTCGAAGTGTAGCCCGTCCAGGGCAGCCTTTACAATCTACCTCTACCTCTACTTGGATATGCTCTCTGATGCGTTAATTATAAACTAGAGCTAGTAGTAGGTCAACGTTACCTGCCCCATCTCCGGGACAACCAACAAGGCCAACGTTCGTGGTCGCACTTAGGTGAACTATCACTAGTAGGTTGAAATATTAAGCTCCGCCCTCTGTATTTATATGAAACAAGACCCCCCATACGCCTCCAGAGATCCCAATACTGGTGAATATTAAAGAAAACTGACGATTTTCTCGGCTAGAATGTTAGCTTCTTCGTAAATAATCGGCCCTGAAAGATAATTTTCTAATGCAAAAACTCACTTGAATTTTTTCCTCAAAGCGAATAATTAGAGTTCGTAGAATTGGAGTTCTATTGTAATTAGAATATTCGATACAGGGTATAAAAAATACTGTACATTTTTGTTTTCCAGAATAATATTGATCTGGTTACGGAATGGATAACAAATGAATTGAGTTCAACAAAAATTCGACGGGCATTGAGGCGATCTGAGTCTGTTAAATATCTAATACCGGACGCAGTTATTGATTACATCTACAAACACAATCTTTATGGAAGTGGTGTACAAAATATAAAGTGAGTTTTATTCAAATTTTATCAATTTTGTATTAAGCAGTAATCGATCAGTCTGTATATATATACAGTCGAAACCGGCTATACCGACATCGTTTACAACGACGGATCGGCTATTACGACTAAATGGCAAGGTCCCGACAGAATCGTTATATAATACCCAATGTAAACATACCGCCTTTAATAACATCGGATAAAGCGACGAACCTTTATCGAAATGCATCGGTTATAACGACCAAACGTCATATTTTTGCAATGACATAAGAAGGATTATTTTGTCTAATTATTAGCTGCGCACTTCCTCCCACCACACTCGCGCCTCTTGTGCGTTTTGTGCTATTTCAACTATCGGATATAGCGTTCTTAGTTCTGTGGTCCCTTCAATATCGTTATATCCTGTTTCGACTGTATATTGCTTATAACAATTATCGGATATAGCGTCCTAATTATGTTGTACCTTCAATGTCGCTATAACCGGTTTCGACTGTTCCGGGAGAAACTGTTCATTTTCAGAGATTCTGCCAGTTGAGATATTTGTTCAAAATAATCAGAACTACAAGATTTCCATTTTTATCCAGTCAAAATAGACCCTATACAAAATTCACGTAGAACCAATAGCTCTCGAGATATACGGTTGAGAAACGTTTCTCGTAACGTTGCAATAAACTGTTAAACTGAGTTTTAAAGGGGTAAAATGTGTCGTCCAATACGTTTAGGTTTATCTCGATCTGTTAGATTACAATTTATTGATAAGTAAGATTGAAGTATTTTTTTTAAGGTCAAATATCGTGAAAATCAGTTAATTTTTCTCCATTAGAGATCGTTTATGTTAATAGAGGTCAGTAACAAATTTACTCTTTAGTTAATTTTGCACAAAAAAGGTCCTTTTACTTTTAGGTCTGATATCTTGAAAACCGTTAATCGTATTGTATTTTCACCAATCGCCATCGTTTTAAGCTAGGTCCAAATTAGTTTAAAACGAAGTTTTTATCAAAATCGGGGACATAAAATATTCCTCCAATTTTAGCGATTTTTTTAAGGAGGACAAACCCTTGGAAAAATGCGAAGAAAATTTTTGTTCTCGTAATTTAATAAAAATCATTATCTAGGTTAACTTTGACCCAAACAGTATGAAAATCAGGTTCATTTTAACGTCCGACCAACACATTTCAAAATTTTCTGGATAAGTGAGAGCTCAAAGGAACCGCGATCTCTTTTTCGCTTATGGAGGTTTCTCACTAACCCGAGTTCCTAGCTTATAGAGGTACAGGAGTGGCCTTTTTCACTCATAGAGGTTAATAAACGATATACCCTCAGATATCTGTGCGTGGACCTCTATAATTGAGACTGCTACTTATCTGTAACTCTAAAAGAGACAGTCGAGCATCATGTATGAACACCTGCAGTTGCTATTTATGACACATTGTTAAATTTCTTTGAACTTAACAATGAGTCATAAATAGCAGCTGCAGGTGTTCATACATGCTCGACTGTTTCTTATAGAATTACAAATAGCAGTCTCAATTATAGAGGACCACACACAGATATCTTAGGGTCTACGACTCTCTAATAGAGGCTTCTATTTTTCCCTCATAGAGGTTTTAGAGAATAAAATGACGGGACCAGGCAATCACTCTCATTTATAGAGTTTTCTCGCTTACCCAGGTCTCACTCAGGTTTTACAGTATTCCGAAATTGAATGTCTATTTTGACTGGATCATTTATTTTGTGAAGGGTTTTTTTCGAAGTACAATCGAATTCAACATATCTCGGATATATATTGGCAGTTTAAATATTAATCCAATTTTTTTCTGTTTTTTCTCCCATCTGCTGCGTTTTTGGATACAAATCAGTAAGTATTTATGTCCATCGAATATCAACGAAGGCACTAACATATTTTTAACACCGTCCCCATCGGATATGTCCATGACACCCAGCCCCTTAGATAATAATATATTTATAACGGTCAATAATGATTTAAACAATTACCGTAAAATGTCTATTGATACGGTTGACTCCGTCAATAATAAAATCAATTCAAATAAAACAACTGCATCCCCTCCACATCCGGGTCAAGCTGTCAAAATAATCACTGAAATGACCGGTGACCATAAAATCATTGAAAAGGTAGGTGTTTGTAATTCGTCTGAAAATGTAACAAAATATTTCCTCGAAACCGCAAATTCACGTAATAATCATGATAAAGCTGTAGTTAAATCAGCAAAAAGTTGTCAAAATTTTAATAAGGCGCGTCCAACAACATCACGACAACGTATTAAATCGAGTAAATCCAATGCGGAAATTAGTGAATTCAATAAACAGAATGGCGGCGATGAACCGTCGATTCAATTTATTTTTACCAAAGAAGGTATTCAGGTGATTAGTGATATTGAGACAGCTGTATAAAAAAAATTGTCATTTATATTTTTAAAGTCTTCCACAAAGAAATTCTTCCTTTATACAAAATTATAGAAAATTTATGAATATTAGGTGAGAAATCGAAACTTATTTTTGTCGTTGAAGTTCAAGTCTGATATCTAATTGCTATTTTAGCACATTTCCTCTACAAGGAAATAGAGCAATTTTCGGGTTTATTCGTTTTGGGCGCTTACACGTTTTCCCTCGAACTCTTCGAGTTCTTCATAATTTCAAAAAAGTTTTGATTGTCTCATCTCTAAATACTTTAATATGTGATGATTTATCTGTGTCAAATTTTGAAGAAAAGAAAAACCGTTACTATTTTATTTTTGTTGTAAATAAAATTTCATCCACAAATAAAATTGGTATAAATTTAGAATTTACACGCATTTTATTAAAATAGCACTTGAATTTATGGCCAAAATTTAGATTATTTCATTCACAAAAAAAAAAAGAAACTCAATGTATGTGCAACTTGACTCACAGGCCAAAAATAGGTCGTCATGCAGATCCAAGAGTCTACGAGAAAATAAATTATCTTTATAATTCATAGATTTACGGGTCGAGTTTGTGAAGCTTGGCCATGCCTTGTGGAGGTTCTGAAGTTCTTGGTAGTTAATGACATTAAATTGTGGTACTCCCTGTATGTATTATTGTACATGTCACAGGAAAAGGAGATTATTAGGGGGAGTTGACTCTGCCTAGGAAGAGTCCACTGCACAAGGAGACAGTAGTACTAGCCAGTAATGGCCGCTAGTAATTATCCCTCAACTGCCCTCGTGTGCACGGTTACTACCGCTTCAACGTCCAGTTTGAGTTTAGTGAACGCTAGAGCCAATAGCAGGGCCACGAGACCTAGTAGCATCCATTATTGGACGTGCTGGTCTTATAGTCTCACACAACCACTAACCATGTTGCACTCATCACATCCACACAAAACTTGCTGCTGGGTGGCAAGTAATGGAAGCCTTAACTATCCTGGTGTGTAAGCCTACTGTCCGGCCATTTCCTTGGCTGCCACTTCTAGTCGACAATACTAACCGCCATTACTGTTCTCGTGTGCAGGAGACTTTAGCAAAAAAGGATCATACTTCTATAAAACCATATTATTAAAACCCATTAATTGATGACGTACGTTCCATCCGTTGCGTGGTAGATCATTGCGCATATACATACAAACTATACTTTCATATTTTCAAAATGGAAGACGATTATAAATGTCCTTGTATTTACGAAAAATGTAGAAATATGTTCTCTTGTATTATTGCATGCATACTTTTAGGACCATTCTTCATCAAAATTTTTGAAATCATTTTTAGTTATCCTTCAAAGTTTCCATATAGCTTTTCCATAAAAACTTTCTTTATAATGTTAAGTTGATTATCGAATTTATTTTTGTTTATTATTTTGTTCTATGCATGTTTTGTTACAGGGATCTCTAATGCGCCCTGCATGCCTTCTGTAGCTGATTTTATCCTGTTCCTAGGCAAATGTTCGCGTCCAATGCGTCTATCCACAGAAACAGATGTCCATAATACTGATATAAACAGTAATTGTATACCAATACAGCCAGTTTAAATATCATTTTCTCCACAAATAAATAAATGAACTCGCCAAAAACAAACCAAAATACGCTTAGTAAATTTTTGTCAAATCGATGCAAGTCCATTTGTTTTGAAAGAATGATATCGAATATTTGGCTAATAAATATTTCCAGATAATTTGGAGTAATGTGGAAGCTGTTTTTTTTAGGTAATTTTTCATATTTAATTTATTTGAAAATTTGTTTTTTGGGGTTTTAATAAATTTCATTTGTTATGTTTTTTTTTTTTTTTAAATAGTGTAGTTTAATTTATTTAATTTATTTTTATTTTTGACGTATTTATACCCTGTACAAAAAAGTGTTTCTTCGCAATCAAAAAAATTGGTTTTCTTGAATTCATTTTCCTCATACAAAGTGTCCCAAAATCCCCGAAAGTAGAATTCCGGGAATACACAACCTTGTCGGAACCTTGGTTGAGTACTTTTTTCGATCAAAATAATATTTGTAGAAAAGAGAAATTTTGAATATCTCGGAAACGGTGTAAGTTTTTTAAAATATTGAAATTTTCCATATATTTTTTTGTAAACATAGCGTCTATTTATACCCATTGTGAGTATGGTTGCCTTTTGGTTATACTATACCAATGGAAGTGACTAGCGTTTACTTGATTTAACATTTTAAGTAATATGTTCGAACATTGATAACATTTTTTGACATCAAATGCTGATGTGAAAAATCATACGCATCTAGGATGGGAATCGAACCCACGACATCTGGCATTGACATCAAGATAGCGAGAGATCATATGCATTCTACTACCATAACAACTCAGGTAGCTCAAAGGCAGGGCCTTTTGTTTAGAATACCAGAGTTCGTGGGTTCGATTCCCATCCTAGATGTGTATGATTTTTCATATCACGCATTTGATGTCAAAGAATGTTATAGAAATTTTTTTTTCATGCAAAATTAAGGACTCCGTTCTCTTGTACTTTTTTCGATTAGAGGCCATCTTCTACCCTAGCATTTATGTCAGTTAGTTTTTATTCAACTATATATGTTACATGTACTCGCGTACAAGCCTCCTTTAATCACTAAAAATGATATTCTAACGAGGGGGCAACAATTTTTCAGATTCCTAGATCGGCGAATCCACCCCTGATTATCGTGTATTGTTTGTTCTAGCATCTCTTATCGCGCGTTTATCAGAATTGCAGCTAAATCACAGATTCTTGTTTCGCGCCAACTTGATTAAATACTTGAAATCAACCTACCAACAGATCATAAAACTTCCCGAATTCAGAAACTTTTTCCTACAGTGTAATAATACGTCATTTTGTTACAACTTTTGTATGATGAATTTGTTCATATCAGTTTTGTAAAAGTAAACATCATTTTTTTTCAAAAATCATTTTATCTATAATTTTCTTGAAACATTCTATGACAATTATATTTCTAGTCGAAATGTCTACGACAATAAGAGCTTAATTAGAAAATTCAGACAATCAATATATATATATATATAAATATATATATATATATATATATATATATATATATATATATATATATATATATATATATATATATATTGATAATTTTGGGTACACATGGCCCCAAAAAGTAACGGTCATTAATCAAAAATTTTATTAACTAATTTGTGTCTTATTCATACGGTTTTCGAAAAAAAAATGCTTGGGATAAAAGTTGTTCATTGTTAATATACTAACAACTTTTATTTAAAACATTTTCCCCGAAACCGAATGAATTAGGTATACAAATCACCTACAAAATTTAGAAAAATGAGCGTTACTTTTATTGCCCATAGTACCAATATTTAAATAGACAATGACTGCTTAAATAAATATGCTTTAAAAAAAGTAGGCTTTTACAGTGTTTTAATAAAAGTTCACACAAAAAAACAATTGTGAATTTGTTTCTATGATGCAAACTTAGCTTAAAAAAGTAACGCCAAATAATTATTAATATGATCAATAAAATTGCACATTCTATATATTCAATATAATATCAATTATAAATCATTCCAAAGATTTAAAATAGTCATCAGATTTTTAGTTATTTCAAACATTCCTATAACAGTGCGGCGTACATCAAAACGAGGACAGAGACACCATGTGCCAGATTTTGTAATTATTTTCAACTTTTTAACGTAATTTTGAGCCAAATGATTCAGAAATAGATGTAAAGGTATCTATTTATTGGGATCTCTGGCAGGGGCGGAGCTTAATTATTCAACCCACTAGTGGTAGTTGGCGAAAGGGTTTGTCAGGGGGTTCGGAAATATAGACCTAATAATAATAATAGGGTTTTTTTTACCTCCGTTTCTGAGACACCACGGTCTAAAACAGGCCACCCATACCAATATTTTTCAACCTTTATTAATTTTTAACTGTACATTTTTATGATGTGAGTGGAGGACAATAAATTCATATGCAGACTAGGAACTGGTAGGTTGTGCGGCTGCAGCCGACTTTGATAGGAACTATGCCGATATTCATTTGGAGTTCGTGAAGGGAAATTGCAGAAAATCTGCACAAACATAGTCGGTTACTTCGTTCTCGTCCATACGCCGACAGTCCAGTCAATTAACCGCCCCATTAATTTGAATTGACAAACTGAACCGTTGGGAATCGAACCCGCAACCTTGTAGTTCCAAGCAGAGAGTGTTTTATCGTACGAATACTTTTTTTTTCTTTGTTAATTTAAAATCATTTTTCTTGACCCTCTTAATTTTATTCAAGATCTTTCGACACATTTTTTTTGAATAATAGAAAATAGTTGGGCTGGAGAAAAGTTTTCCATGCTTCAAATGGGAGGTGAGTCTGAAAATTGGTAACTTTTTTATCTCGGGTTCTAAGCGATATAAAATTCTGAAACCACGGAATTAATTAGTAAAAGTTATTTTTAGTCTATAAACAAAACATGGAACTACCTTAATACGGCCGGTCATGGCTTCGAATTGTAGTCAGTGCCTGAATATATGGCCCCCCTGCGTGCCAGTTTGTATGACTGCCTCCAAGACAACATCATATGTAAGAAAAAAGGTATTTTTATTTAGAATATTCATAGATTTGTAGTTCATGGGAATCACGTAATCCATAGTTATCTACAAATCCAAGATACTTCCAGAGCCTGTAGCCTAAAGAATTTCTGGAAATTGGCTATTTCTAGAATTAATTAGTAAACGTTATTCTTAGTATATAGATACAAATTTTAAGATATCTATCGAAAAGTGGGGTTGGACACTGAAACTACCAGAAAATAGTTATACATATTTGACGTAAGGTTTCGCTACTTGTTCTGATATAGGTGATCGCTGTTCCTTATCTTAGTAAAGTAAAAACAAAGCTTTGAGTCTGGGACTCAATCATGATGTGAAAACGTTAATGTCGTATTTATTGTGAGCAATGTGATTCAGGGTTGCCAGAATAATTTCTATCAAGTAGCCCCCATCTGCATTGAAAAAGAGTCTAATGTCGTACTCAAAACGCCTAATTATTTTCAGGCAATAATAATAACATATACAGTGGCACGTAAAAAAGAGCCTAAATTACGATACAACATGTTTTAAAGTAGCTCAAGCGTATAAAAAATAGCCTAATTCGGGAATAGTAGCACAATCTGGCAACCCTGATGTGATTGGTGGACAAACACGAATAAGTATCTCCTATCATAACAATGCCGATGATTGCCGATTATCACATAACCGCGATCGTTACATAAAAAACGTGACATTATATAATCTGAAATTAACATTTCACTCCCCATATAAAATCTTGTATAAAGTCTCGCTACAGATGTTTTCACATCAACAAATACAATAAATTAATGGAATTTAAAAACAAAGTAGATGATTTTAGTGCTTATATTTACTGTTAGTTAATAAAAATATTATGTTTAAAAAAAAAAAATTAAATGTTGATAATTTTAAGTTTTAAGACTGGATATTACAAACAAAATAAACTGAATAGATAAGTACTTAATTAAACAAAAAATAATGGCTTAGAATTTCAAATGATTAAGTCATGTTTCTTTTTTAGAGCAAACATATTTTAGTTTGTTTTGAAAGATTGTGTAGAATTTATATGAATCGATTACGAATGATAAAAATATATTTTTATATTAATGCTATGTGAATTATTTAATAAAAAAACAATTAATGAATTTTATGTTACAAATTAACGAATTTTTTATTTTATTATAATCTTTTAGTGAATTTCCACTGCGAGAAAATTGGGCTATTGATGTTGTACCGATCAGTAGCCTCGCTTCACTTTGCGGAGTCCAAGTGAAAAACTGTTTTGGGAGGCCCCCACTTTACATGACTCAAAAAAAGGGGTGTGCTTTACGTGAATACGTGTACGTAACGGGATATCACTGGATTGCTCTTGAGAAGCCTTTTCCAACCGTATACGATCTCTATATTTTGTTTTGACTTTTCTACGAGTATAGGCCGACATTGCATTATTTATTTAATTTTTTACTTTAACACCATATATATTTACTATAACTATTTCACAAGAATGTTTTATATACGCAATCAGTAGATCTTGACGAGAGCTGACGATTAAAACTCAAACGAACGTGCTAGCTTCTCCGAGTCAAAAGTTATACTAAACAACAAAATAACGATCGTGGCAAATAAACTTCAAAATGTCATACGCTGGACTTTTGTTTCAGCAAACATTTTTATGACTGCATCAAGATCATATTTTAAAACACTAGCAATTTCGTGTTCTATGGGCAATTACCTACGTCGTAGGTAATTTTTAATTATATTTAACTTCGAAAATGAACGTTCACCTGAAGCAACAGTGGTGGGAATTGTTAAAAATAACATTAAGGCAGTGCAAACATTCGGAAAACTAGCTTACAAAAAAATAATGTTCTATTAATAACAAAGTGCGAGCTGTTTTACAGAATGAAGTTTTTGATGTGAAACATCTAATGCGGCGGGTTAGATAGGATGTTGGCCTGGCGACGCACGCCACGCGCTAGTTCAACAATTTATTATAGGGCGACATTACATATAACAAATCAGTTTTAAAAAGTTGCTCATAGATGGCAACACATACAGGTTCAAATGCATTTTGTGTACGACTTACGAGACAATCACGGAGACAATAATTGTTCATGAAATTAGTCACTGATGTCTTCATCGTAACGTTCGACCAGCTTCCTAGAATTTTCGCCTAAATCGTTATCTGATATCGCTACAAGCTGCAATAGTTGACCAATGATTGCTAACTCTTGCCTTCCCGACATTTCCGTTCGTTGATTGGATTAAATAACGCATGTTTTGTAGAAATTATTAGTAGCCTAGAACTTAGAATAGTTTTGGAACATTTGGAACAAGGGTAAGTATTTGATTCGAAAACAAAAGTTCTAAATTATGTTGTAGCTTAAAACATATAATTAACTAAATTAAATGTTAGTACAATATTAAATAACAAAATTAACTTTCACACATTATTAACTATAACAAAAAATTAAAATTAATGGAAGGGTATTATGGATATGAGGGGAGGGGGGTAAATAGAAATATTGTGGAAAAAATCATTGGAAGACTTACTGGAATACTCTATATGGACAAAATATGGTGGGTATCGAAATAAATTCAACTTTTATAACAAACTATAGAGAATTTTCACAAGATTTAAACAAGTGAAAATAACAACCAACTGAGTTAATTGCTTAAATACCCGGTATATACTGAGTTAATTATCAATGCGGGAACTGTTTATTTTAGTTTTTGAGCTGCAATTGTGAAAAAAAGCCACCAATACAAACTTTCACCGAATTACTACCCCCCTTGATTTTCCAAAAACACGTATTTCTTTTATTATTATTTAAAGTCGAAATACCAATTTTCATGCCTATTAAAAAAAAAACGGGACACCAAACTTTCACCGTTTTTTTCAAACCCTTATTAGGAGTTGATTTTTCAAAAAACGCTGAAGCATGTATTTCAGACGCGCGCGGCACATCCGTCTGCATAACCCTAATTTCTACAATTTTTATTCAGGAATCCTAAAAATTTTCGGGATAAAAACTAGTCTAGATTACTCTCTGAAAAGTCCTCTACCTGCTAATGATAGTTCTGTCAAAATTGGTTCAGCCGTTTCGGAGATTAACTCGGACAAACTGACAGACAAAATATCAATAACTCGTGTTTGGGTTTTGGTTACATGCAAAAAATCATATGAGCTTTAGAAAAAGCCTTTATATCGAAATCACAGACAGGCACTTCAAGTTTATTTACAAAGATATACCGGGTGTACTAAGGAGTAGGAGTTTGAGAGGAATTGATCCTCTTTCATCGGGATACATTCAAAAATGTAAAATTTAACATTGTCATATGGCTATAAACAACCACAGATGTCTAACTTAGATTGTTAGCGCAGGATATGCCTTGCATTTAATTCTAGTAAATAAAGCCAGGAAATCTTCCTGACACAATAATTTTCTCTGCTAGCGGCTAAGTAAGGTATCCAAATTTAGTATAAACATCTGTAGTAATAACTTTCTAGCTGCTGGGTAAAAAAAAACCATTAAAAATAAAATTTGCCTTCAATAATTAAAACTACGGTCGTATATACAGGTCTCGAGAGACTACATAAAAAAATTGGAGAGCTTTTTCAGGTCATAGCAATTTTAGTATGTTAATGGCGACGTTATCATCGAGGAAGGCAACTCCTGGTAACATAACATTGGTCATGTTTAGAACAACTAAATCAATCTAAAACAAATTTACTTCTGAGCATCTAAATTCAATATATTTCGGTCTGAACACACTTACTAACTTGTCAAAAATGTTGCCAAATTGAGATGATTTTATCCTAAAAAATCCCCAGAGTAAATCACTTAGATTTTCTAATTATTAAATCTAGTAAATTTAGGAGAAAATCCTCCAAACTGGTAGCATTTACTAAGCAAAATGGCGTAATAATTTAAGTTACTTAGTATCTGTCAAATGTCCTGGCAAAAAACTAACGTTCATAAACAATCCCCAGGCTAAATCATTTAGATTTTCTTATTATTAAATTTAGGAGAAAATCCTTCAAACTGGCAGCACTTGCTAAGCAAAATGGCGCCATAATCTAAGTAACTTACTATCTGTCAAATGTCCTGGCAAAAAACTATTAGATATACTTAGTTGTTCTGAACACGACTATTAATTATAAATAGTGTAAGAAGAACGCTTCGCTTTTTCTCTATCGTACTAATAAAAAAAATGTTACAATAAATATTATTTAGCTTTGGTCTTTTTCTTTTGTGTCTTCGTCATTTTTTCAATATTCGATCCAGTCGCATCGCTACAATCACACCATGGCGTAACTTTACGATTACATGACAACTCAATATTTAATATTGTCAAAGGGGCTCCATCAATTGTAGAATTTTTAACGGCACTTATCTGATAGATCACATTATTTAAACCGGTGATACGATCACGTTTATGAGTCACTTCACGCTGATTGAAACATTTCGTCATATCACGTTTTCGATGATTCTTGTCATGAATATGTCTACAAGAAAAAAAAAATACATTCAATCAATAAAAAAGCTCACTCGTTTTAGAGGTTTTCCTAATATCAAAACCTGGAGAAAATTTATAATGTAATTTCTTGAGTTATAGTATTAATTATTAAAAATGTGTCTTACTTAAAAGTTCCAGCCGTTCCAGTATCAATATCCACTGGTCTCGAAACATTTAATTTTGCATCTTTTAATCGTACATAAAATTCATCATCTTCTAATCCCCAACCCCAATAATTATTCGACATTCCATTCACTTGAACAAATTGTTCCCTAAAATCATTAAAAAATCAGTTAGAGTCAATTTTTGTAGTAATTTATGAATTCATTTACCTGTTAATCAATAAAATTCCACCCACAAATGTTGGATAATGATATTTTGGATGTAGTTCCGGTGATGCAATATGAAATGGTTGTTTCTTCGGATACTGATAACTTAATTTCGGATTTAACGGCAGTAAATCAACATCATGCATTGCAATATAATCGTATTCATTCTTAACAAATCGAAAACCCACATTAATCAATGAGGCACGATTAAATCGATACGAATCCACTTGATTTAAAATAAATATATGATGATGAATATTTTGATTATTTAAAAATGTATCTATGTATGGCACAAATTCTAATAACTCCTCGAATCGATTACGATACGGTACTAGAACAGCTAATTTATGATCATTATTTGTCGAAAATCGTCGATGAATCTGTCTTGATGAAGTGTGAGTCAACGAATTGAGTGCCGCTTCTTTAGGACAATTACATTCTACAAAATAAAATTTCAAAATGTATTTTAGTTGGAAAATATGCTGTGAAAATAAACAATTACCATCAGTTAGTGGAAAATATGCCACAAAGAATGTTAAGAAAAGTGTAATTGTTATACAAATCATTAAACAATGTGTTATCTTAATGTGAAGACAATAATCGTACATTTTATTTCAATGTTTAGAAAATCGGTAATAAATGAATACATTTCCGATAGAAAATATGTAGTTTTTGTATAACCTAACCAAACTTTTATAATAAATACAATTAAAATGTATTAATTGAATTATGGATGTGAATTATTAAATAACATTTAAATACACTTTTCAATTCGTTTCATTTCTAATCGATTTTCCATATGTTTTATAAACATTTTATTCACATAATTTTATATTTGAAATATGTTTCAACACAAATCACAATTTTCAACCCCATTTCACAAGGGTCTATGAAACATAACCCCTATTGCAAAAAATATTGATTTCAATTTTAATTGTTTGAATTTTTAGTTAATTCAAGCTAAAGAAACTTATGTGAAAAAAAGTTATGTGAAAACTTATATTTAACGTAGATTCATATTTAATTGCTAATTTTTGATTATTGATGTTATTCGGCATTATGTCAGAAATTAATTACTAATGATAAATGTAATGCCTTTTTGTTAAATAGATTGAAACTATGAAAATTTCGGGATAAAAATAAAGGAATAAATAAAGCTATTGAAAATTTTCAATGAACATTTGAAAAACTTTGGAAATATTAGTAGTTACTGATGAGTGCTGCCACCTACATGTGGATGTATCAAACGTGTAAGTTTCTTAAATGTCCGATATCCTTGGTTCTCTGTCTATAAATGTTTGAAAAAATAGGTCGAAATTTTGCATGTACGTGGAGTTCATTTCAAAGGGGTACATTACATATTTGTCAACATGATATATCCTACAAGAATAGAGATGTTTTTTCTTTTAAATCATAGGAAAAAATTAATATTTAGAGAATTAAAAGTGGGAGAAATATCCATGTTTTAGGAAAACGTAGTCGATGGCTTAATTATCTGCTGCTGAAAATGAGATCACAGCGACAGTATGGAAGGTTTTAGTAATTGTCTCGGTAGTAAATAAACAGTTTGAGCTTACATTATCAACACATTCTATTGTTCTGCCAAAAATATTTTAAATATAAAGCTTTTCTAGGCCTTGTTAAGTTGAAATAAGGCGTGATCTTTCTTCAACTCCAAACAGTTTTCATAGCATTGGATCACCGGAAACACAATAGTTGACTCCACCAGTTTATATTTATCACTATTCATGATATCTGATTTTATATCAAAATGTAGTTCTTAAATAAACCAGAGAAAATAACAACTAACTTAATTACCCGGAGTTAATTGTTTAAATACCCGGTATACAATGAGTTTATGAAAAAAAGTTTCAAACAAAAGTTTATTTTAAAACAAGGAACATTTTTTGTCTTAAAATTTTTTTAAAAATTCTTACGGTTTCAAAGATGGATGTTTTCCATCTATGGTCCGATTTTGCCTATTCACAAAATTTGAAGTTACTTTTTAGCTTTAGAACAAACACACGAAAATTCAGGTTCGCCCGTGGACAATGTCACCAAAGTTTTACACCTATACCAAAGTTTTTTTCTACGATCAATATTTTTAACCGTTACAAAGTTAGGACTAAACTAAATGCGCTCTTGAATATACTATAATTACCGGGTGTAAAAAGAAAATAAGCGTATAAATTTATGAAACCATAGTACCTTTTTTCGATTTAGTCCGGGAAATGGAAAAAAGCTCATATGTAATATAATCAAAGATATTTTTATATTTTCGAAATCAAATTTCAAAAATTGCGCCAATTCCTGGATCAATTATTTGCATTATATAAATACGTATTTCGACTACAAAGTAGTCATCATGAGTGTAAGTTAGCTAGTTGTAATTATTCCTTAGGGACTCAAAACCGACAATCAGCAAATTAACAATGAGTAACATATCTCCCCGGAAAATATTACGATGACTACTTTATAGTTGAAATAAGTATTTTAGTACAAATAATTGACCTAGGAATTGGAGAAATCTTTGAAACAATGCTAATTTGTTAGAATCAAACACGATATTGCATTTTATATTCAATAAGTTGCAAGATTGTTTCGTTGATTTTTCAACAGGGTTTCATCTAGTACAATCCTAATAAATATTTAGCCAATTTTTAAATCATTCTATTTTAATTGATTGATAAGAATAAATGTAATATATCTTTTTAACAGAATTTTGGGTAAATTTTTCTTATTAAAGATACATTGTAACAGACGCTTGTTACTATATATGATCTCCACTATACTCTGTAACTTAAAATGTACTGAAAAAAAAGAAACTTGTCATAATACTGCAACACAACTGTGTATATCTTTCCCCACTAAAAAATTCTAACCTAATAAACTGAAAATACTATAAAACTGTATTTACATTTCAATTCGAAATATAATTATATTAGACAGAGACTGTTTGTGAGTACAATATATACATAATACATACACACACAACTCAGTTCAATAATATAAACAAAACAGAGAGTCGTCTTATTATTCGTCTTCATTTTCTTGGCGAGAGAGAAATGAAAATAATTCGTTCACGATACATTTTTTTACCATCATGCATTATTTTTATTTCATAAAGTAAAAAAAAAGAAAATAGATAAAATCATATTTTTGTATTCATTTGTTTTAATATTTTGTCGTATGTAGTGTTTTGTTCAAATTTGAGATAGTGTTTTGTTTTTTATTTTTGTCGTTGTATCATTTTTGTCGTTTAATTGCTGCATTGTTGAATTTTACCTGTTGAATAATTATTATAATCAAATCAAAATAAACATAATTAAAAATAAATCTAAATAAGTGTTTTTATTATTTTTTATTAATAGTTGGGCTTAAATTTATTTTTCTAGTGTGATATTTCTGTGCCTTTTTTAATAAAAAAAAAGTATTAATTGTGATTTTTTGTAAAATAAGGAATTTGGAACGTATGGTAAATGTAAATTCGGTAAGTAAAAATGAATTTTATTTGAAAATTAAACAGAGCATATAATTTTTTTTTTAATAAGTGAATTGTGGGATTTAATTATTTATTAAATTGTACTAAAGGCGTATTTAGAAAAAAAATTAAATTGCTGGAAATTTTATATTTAATATTGAGAAATATGTGGTCTACAGTGCAGTTTAATTAGCAATTTTTTTTTTTCGGAATGTAACGGACCTTTTTATTATATATTATTTTTATTATTGGAATTACGCGTACTATTTTGATAACGGGATTTTTAATTATTTTCAATTTATTTTTGTAATTAGTAAATTGTATTATTTTTTTAAATATTAATAATTTAATTATGAATGAAATTTTCGATTAATTTTGAAAAAAATCTAAATCTTAGTAGAAGCTGATTCCATTTTCAGGTTTAATAGAAGAGCCAAAATAATAATATTACTTTAGAACTCCCATTATTCGGATTAATTGGGACCGGATTTGATCCGGATAATTAAATATCCGGATAATTGGATTAACCATTTAATAAGGTCATTTCTATAAAAATAAGCTAAATTTGTGTAAGCTGACGAAGTATGAAGACAAACTTCTGATTTTCTCGGCTATAAGTTTTGCTTTTTCGAAAAGAGGGTTTTCCAATGACTGCTGCTGCAAAAACCATTTGAACAAAGTCTTTTTTGTCCTCAAAGCGATCCGGATAGTTTGAGTCCTACTTAATTGCATTTTTTTCAAAGTTGATCCCATGGAGAAGTGAGATTGATTAGCTCGAATTGATTCCATCCGAAAATAAAAAGTTTTTCATGAATACTTCCTTTTCTATGCATTTTAGAAAAAATGTGACTGTTCAAAAATTGTTACACGAAAAATTTGTTATCGACGTGAATCTTCAGAAAAACATTTTCTTTTCTATATTCCGATTTTTGCAATTCTGTGAAATATCTCTCTAAAAAAATCTGTATTCCATTTTGTTTACATACATCTCTATATATTGGAAGACATCGGTGGCAAATTTTTCGTACATCAATGTTTGTCTAATCAGAATTTTCTCTAAAATGCATGGAAATGGATTTATTCAGAAAAAACTGGTTTATTGCTCGAAAACAATAAAATTTATTATTCGTATTCGAGTTTTTAATTATTTGAAATATGGCCACACCTTGCTGACAGCTCATTGGCCGCTACAACCCGGCAAACTTAAAATCATAGTACGATATTTTCCTCATAATTCTTGATCTCTGATTGTACACATGGCCACAAAAGTAGGGTTCATTTTTCAAAATTTTCTTATTCATTCAGTTTAAAAAAAAAAACTTCGGATAAAAGTTGATTATAAATACAACTTTTGTTCGAAACATTTTCTCCGAAAAACGAATGAACATGGTACAAATCAACTGAAAAATTTTGAAAAAGAACGCTACTTTTCTGGCCCATTGAACATGAAAAGATAATTTTGCCAGACTTTCTTTTAGATAGAACCGAAACTGTCGTTTTTACAGCTAAAGATCTCGAATAGTTCTCGTCGGTTTCAAGACAAAAACGCGATACTTTTTGGGATTTGAATTATTAAATTCAGTTTTGTAAAACTATTAACTATGATTAAGATCTTAAAAATTTTTGGCATGATATTAGAGTTTGATGACCCAAAATAAAATATGCATTTTGGTGCGCGGGGGTGGTTTTAAATTTAATATTTTTCATTTTAATAATCAAATGAAACATTTGTTTACTAATAAAACAAAAATATATAATAACACTTCTTAGAAAATTCCCGAATTTGGAATGGTAAACTTTTGATATTGTACATTGAACGATGCCCTTTATTAGGTCTTTTCCTGGTTGTATATTCTGTACACATAAAATATATTGGATCTTATAATGGTATTCTTAATAAAATGATCTAATTGGTCCATTTCTGCATGTCCGCCTGTCCGCCTATCCGTCTTGAAACAATAACTCAAAAACGAAAAGAGATTAAACATTCGTAAAAAGCTCTTGAATTTAGTTCTGACTTGATATATAGCAATTTAATTATAAACTTGTGCAACGTTGCCAGACATTTTTGGCAAAAGGAATAGTTTTGATTCTTGTAAATTTCTCGAAAACAGTAGTGTGCATTTTTTTTAAAAGTTTTCAGGGAAAATTCTTAAAACATGGCTAATGAAATTTATTTAAGTTTTTTTTAATTTAATTTTCATCATTTTTTTAATGGGATATCTTAATATTAAACGCATCTAAAATGGCTTTCCCTATCTTCAGCCCATGTTCAAAAAACGATTTTCAAAATTGAATATCTCATAAATTGTAATTGTCATTCAAATTTTCATAAATCCTAACAGTTTTTTAAAAGACTTCTGATCATTTTCGCTGAAGTAGATAACCACTTTAAGGACGTTCATGCACTACGCTAGAGTCAAATGATTACAATCTTCAATTAAATTTATTTAGGATGTTAAGAAAGTTGTAAAGTATATCAATAATCTTACAACGATTTATAACCTTTTTTATTTGTCCAAAATATTTTAAAAGTATTTATTGTCAAATATCAGTAAATGTAAATTACAAATTGATTTGACAGATCTGACAATAAACAATGTTTTTTATGACGCTCACACTGTATACGTGTATATGTATGTGTATATTTTATTACTGTGAGCTGTCGCCAGTTTTCAAAATAAGATTGACAAAAACAAACCTAATAACAAAAAAGTTATAATTTTATTAAATAATTAATTTAAACGTTCGTCAACACCAGTTTTTTAATGCAATTATATAAACTGCATATTTCAAAGAATATTTATAAACACTATTTTTATGGTATTAAAATTTACTCTTATGAAAATTACTCTTATATTGTCTCAGGATATGTTATTTGTTGCTAATTTGGTGAAAGATTGTGAAATGGTCACCAAATTAGCAACAAGTAACATATCCTGAGACAATATAAGAGTAATTTTAATAAGAGTAAAGTTAACAGGAATAAATGTGAAGGAAAAAATTTTTAACAAGAGTAATTTCAACATAATTTAAAATTTATTATATCTTAATTTAGTTAATTTTCTATTTATTTTTATTTTTGTCTAATGATCTCGACTTTCTATCTATTTTTAATTGTCAAAGAGTAAATTACGACTAGCTAATTTATACTGATGATGACTATATTGTAGTCGAAATGCGTATTTATAATAGAAAAAACTGATTTAGGTAAAGGGGGCGAATTTGAAATTTTATTTCAAAAACTTAGAGTTCTCACTAATTATCATTCGATAATATAATATTTTTTATGGTGTCTACTTTAATAATATAGTTATTATAATTTTAAGTACAAACAAATTAAATTTTCAAATTTTGATTTTGAATCGATAATTACTCTTTGAAATGATTTTAAATTTTAAATTTTAAAGTTTTAAATTTTTTTAAGTTTTAAATTTTTGAGGGAGGATAACTATTGAATTGAGCTATTCAATTCTCTAAAAAAAAATTGTATCTACTATCAAGCGTCATGCATGAACGTCCAAGGAAACCACAATTGAAATTAAGGATCGTTTTTGAACTAAGAACGATCGTCTTGCATATAAGACCTTATTCGCACGAATTTATTTATTTATTTTTGTTAAAACAAATCCTTGTAAAGTAAATAATAAATCAATCTTCTTTTCTTGTAAATAATATGGTTTACGTGTATTAATAGTAAAAATAATATAATTTACATCATAATTTTTTATAACAAACTATGGTTTGTTTGTTTTTAAGACTCCGTAGTCAATTAACACAATGAGAACCTTTTTATACCGTATGTTCATTTGAAAAATTACCACTTAAATATTTTTTTTAAATATACATTTTAGAAAAAGATGTTTCAAACAAAAGTTACAAAGTTTAAATGGGGGACACATAATACAATAATTATATTTTTGTTTCATGCTTCTGTGCCCACATGGTATCACTTAACGGTGCAAAATAGGAAACATCTTTAAATACAAAAAATGTTAATCTCATAAAAACAAACAACTTTTGTTTGAAACTTTTTTTACATACATCCCTTAGGTTTGGTATAAATACAAGGCCGTAAAATGTGGCGGAAAATTTGTATTTACGCCAGAAATATTGAATTTGATGATCTGGGTGGGGTGCAGGGATGGTAAATAATCCTCCTGGAGTAGGTACTGGTCGAAACAAGCAGCCCTTCTTCGTGCTACGGCTTCACATTCGAGTAGGAGATGAGTTGGAGTTTCTTCCAGCTCACAGAACCTGCATGAGCCGTCATTGATGATTCCCATCTTTCGGAGGTACCCATTCAGCTGGCAATGCCCGGTGAGAAAGCCCGTTAGGATTCGTAGCTCATTTTTTGTGAGCTTAATGCAGGTTTCGAATCTCTTTCGGTTATACTACCCGAGAAGGATCTTGGTCTGCCGCAGCCCTGGGGAATCTTCCCAGAGCTTGGTTCTTTCTGCCAGCTCATGGTATGAAGAGACTCATCCTTCTGGTTCATTCATTCTTTGACGACCTCTCTAAGCTAAAGTTTACCGGTGTCAAAGCCCTATTGCTGTACCTGAACAGCTCCAAATGGTTTAAAGAGTTGTAGCAAGGATAAGTCAGTCCCATTTCGGTATCACACTTATCTTCAGGACAGCCGCTAGCAACCTTACCTACCTTACTCACCTCCGTTAGTAAAACATAACCGTAAGTCTACCATACTAACATTTGTTGGGATAAACGTTAAAGTTTACAAAACAATAATTTGATATGTTTTCATATCTAATACTTACACATTTTCACACTTGACATGCATTTTAATGTATTTGTTGTTTGTAACAGACATGTATGTATGTATGCATGCATGTATGTATGTATGACTGTTATGTTTTTTTAACCCGACTTCAAAAAGGAGGATGGTTCTCAATTCGTCTGTATTTTTATTTTTTATTTATTTTTTAATGTGTCACTTCAGAACTCCGTCATTTATGAACCGATTTTGAATTTTTTATTTTTTGTTTTAAAGGGTTTGATCATTGGTCTCATTGGCATCGCATTCTGATGAGAGGATCCCCGGGAAATCGAGGAAAATCCTCATTTTATATGTGATAACCGATTTCTGCGAATTTTTTTTTTTTGAAAGGGTATACTCATTCATAATGGGAAAATAAGAAAATTTTTTTAAAAACCGACTTCAAAAAAATTTTGTACAAACCGACTCCAAAAAAAAAATTTTTACAAAACGGATAAAAAAAATGTGTTATAAAGAAATGCACTAAAAGTTAGTAGGTCGTTTTAGTCTACCCATATTTAGACAAATAAAATAAGTTATAGAACTTCAAAGTCACTAAAAAGCGAGAAATAAAACCTATTTTGACAAAATGGAAACCCGACTTCAAAAATCAAATATTCTAAAACAAAAAGTGCCAATTTTAGTTCACCTAAGCAAAAATTTTTAAATATATATGTACAATTATTGTTACTTTTGGAGGCGGTGTCCAAATTTTATGTGAATTTTTCTATGCTGACACCGACTCCAAAAATAACAATAATTGTACTTATATATTTAAAAAATTTTGCTTAGGTGAACTAAAATTGACACAAGAATATGCAATTATTTTTTTACTTTTTAGTGCATTTTTTGTTACAGAATATTTGATTTTTTAAGTCGGGTTTCCATTTTGTCAAAATAGGTTTTATTTATAGATATATTTATTATATTCATTATTTAAATATGTAAGTATTTATACTAAATGTATGATGTATTTATTATATGATTACATAATTCATTTTTTATTATTATTAATAAAAATATAATTATCAAAACTGAATTATTTATGTAAAAATTTAATTATTGTATGAGTATTCATACATGCATACAACCTCTTGCAATCAAATTGAACCAAACCGAATCCAAAAACTACCCTTAGATAGATAGATTGTAGCTGCTGTCCTGGACGGGCTACACTTCGACCATAAGTTCCATTGTGATGCCTAAGGATGTACGGATGTGAGTGGAGTGAAACGAATTTTTATGTGTAGACTAGGAATTGATAGGTTGTGGGGCAGCCGACTGTGATAGAAACTATGCCGATATCTATCTGGAGTTCGTGAAGGAAACTGCAGAAAACCTTCTCAAGCATAGCCGACTACTTCGTTCTTGTCCGTGCGCCGACAGTTTAGTCAATTAACCGCCCCTTTTTTTTCTTAATAATCGACAAACTGCTGATGTCGGGGTTCGAACCCATAACCTCCCAGTTCCAAGTAGACATAACGCCTTAGACCGCTACGCTTAGTTTGTATTTATAGTTGTAGTAGCCGAGACCCACCTAAAAATAAACTGGCCCACTTTTTGGCTCACTTAGTTTCTCAATTCGTTACTGGGATTGTTTACCTTTGCCAAACTCTATAAATAGCCCAGTGAAATAGTACAATAAAAAATGAGCTTACCTCTAAAAAAATACAAGTGGAGATTTTCCAACATAATTCTCTTCGTTCTGGCACTAAGAAAACGTAGCAAAAAGTTCATAACGAAAACGTGCTTACAATAAAAGCACAAAGGTCAAAGGCCGCGAATAAAATCGCTTTCTCTCAAATTTCTCGTAAAATATTGGTTTGACGATTTTGTGAATTTTTTCCTTAGCTAATTCTACATAAAAAAGTCCTTTACAAAATTCACGTGATTCAAAATTCAAATTTGCCTTTGATTGTATTTCCCAAACATCCTAAAGAAGTTTCGATGCCTTTTTGAAAATGTGCAATTTTAACAATTAATAATTCCTAAATAAAAATGTCGAATTATTTGATTTTTTGAGATGATGGCCGTCATATGTTGGTTGCTCTTAAATGAGAAACATAAACAATAAACCTTTGTATAGTTCGTATTTACTTGTGTTTTTTTTTTTTTTAATTTAATTTAAATAAATATATTTAAATATATAAATATTGGTAAATTAAGACTTATAGCTGTTTGTATATAAAACTATTAAATAATATTATTGGCATTTAAAAAATGATTTAGAAAATGATCGACGATTTTTCTTTTCAAATATGTAAATCAGTTGATTTATTTTTTATAAATGTCTCATACTTTTATTATTTTGTTGATCATCCAATTCGTATTTTAAAAATAGATTTTTCTTATAAGTAATAATATTATTAGTTATATGTTTGTAATTAAGAAAAAAAAAATTTACTAAGAATTTTCTCTCTTTGAAAATGAAAACATTCATGTGTCAGTTAAGTGTGAATCACAACTATGTTATCTATGGTTCGTAGTATTGATTTTCTAACTTTATAGTTATTTCGCTCTAGAATTAAATCTTCTAGAATAATCACAATATTTATATTTATATTTTATTAATTACTTTAATCACTAAGGCCCAGTTTTTTTAAGGATAAGCCTAGTTAGTTAACTCGCGTGGTTTAATTTAAGTACCCCCACTTCGAGTCCCTTCCCCTGATGACATACAGTACACGTGTCAATAACGTTGCAATCTTCACAATTTTAGAGACAATTACACAAAAATCACTCTTTGTTAATAACTTGATATCACTGCATAAAATATTTAACACTTTGAATTGAAATATTTGAGGTTATGATAAATAATATATATGATAATATATAATAAATTATTATTCAAATCTTATAATAATATATATGATAATAATAAAATATATTAATATAATATATACTACTATGCGGCGCTAGTTTCGGGATCTAGGTGGGGGAACTTAACTTAAACCATGCGAGTTAACTGACTAGGTTTATCCTTAAAAAAACTGGGCCTAATAAGCCTAATAAAAAGTTTCAAAACTTTTTTTATTTTG
The DNA here is from genome assembly GCA_963920215.1 of Nineta flava. Lineage (NCBI taxonomy): Eukaryota > Metazoa > Arthropoda > Insecta > Neuroptera > Chrysopidae > Nineta > Nineta flava. The sequence continues at coordinate 34,831,106 of OY986044.1, read as the reverse complement.
TGCGTGAATAGGCTACGCTATACATTTACTGACATACATTTATACACGCAGTGGCTTGGCTGCCAGTGGTTTTAGAGGTAGCAATCAGGGTCCCCCAAATTCCCGGGTTAAGTAGCAGCTTGTAGCGATGTTAGATAACGATTAATTCGAAAATTCTAAGAAGTTGGTCGAACGTTATAACGAAGACATCATAACGTTCTTTTTTGAGTTTTGTAAGGGGGACGGGGTGCTTAAAACGTTTCCACACGAGACTTAATTCGCTAAAAGAACATTTTATGAAGCTGTGACCGACAGCACTTAATGTGGCCTCGAGTAGAAACAAGATGAGAATATTCTTTGTAATGTTTCGCCAGTCTTGAGTTAAATATTGACATAATAAAAAATGTAGAGTTTCTTGTTTCGTCTCGATTTCATATCATTGACGAAACTCTGGCGAAAGTATGCATCATCACGGGGGTTGTGATGATTTAGGACATCAATTAGCTGGTCGCTTGATTATATTCGGACTTTGTGTAAAGATTATTAAAATAATCAAAGAGAACACTAGGTTTTTTGAAATTAAATTTCAACTTTTGCACCCAATTACTCATTGTTCTAGGAATTGGGGCAAAATTTGAAATTTAATGTCGGACTTTGTGATTGAAGGGAAATGGACGCGGCACAGAGATGGGTAGATACTGGGGAACAGAGCCGCAGATACAGCCAGGGCCAACAGACAATATGGGCAGATGCCTATGAGCCCCGCGTCTTTGAGATGTGGGGTTAAGATATATGCTAAATTACTATAGTTTTTTTTTAAATAACCGGATGAAGCATTTTTCGCTACCACTGTTCGCTAGCACAGTTAAGAGCCCTGAGACTTGATTTGCCTGACGGCTTCACATGGCTAAATCCGGCTACTTATTTTATATTTATAACTTTGTTTTACATAACTTGCCTTGTCCAAATGCTTATCGTAAGGTGTTTGCGTGAATTCGGTTTTATCTTTCGATAATCTCAGGAAAAAGTTTCCCAGTTACGGAACTACTAACAAGACTAAAATTTATGATGCCATTTGGGTTAATTATATACATAACGTTTTGTATTTAACCAATAAGGTTTGAATCAGCATTCCTAAACAATGATAAATATATATTTGTATTTGTTGTTTTTAAGTATATACTTAGGTATAGACTAGAGTATACTTCTTAAAGTAATTAAACCAGATGTGATTACAGTTTTAAAAGTAAGATTACTTAAGAAGTCAGTTAGTTAAGTTATGTATTGTTACCACTTATGGTTTTATAGACTATTTTTTTAAATATATTATAAATTTATTTTTTATTATTTTTACTTATTCTATAAAGATTTTTACGTCTATATATACGTATAGAATAAACCGCAGTTTCCTGCGACTTCGTCCGCATTTATATGAAAGTTAAATATATATGTATTGAAAATAATAATAATAATCAATGATATATATATACAATATACAACGATATATAACGATTTATAGTGTGCTATTACAGTTTATAAGTACTATGGAAAAGACAATCAAAGTTGACATTTCAAAATTGAAACAAAATTTTAATAAAATAATTTTATATTTATTTTTTAGAAGTATAGTTTCTGTGGAGAAGAATGAGATTCTATGTGCGACTGTATGTATTTTTTTAAATATCCACCCCCTTCAAGATTATTTTTTGAGACAAAAGATAGCCTATGTTCTTCCCCAGGATATAATCTATCTCCTTGCCAAATTTCATTACGATCCGTTTACCCGTTTAGTCGTGAAGAGGTAACAAACAAACAAAGTTACTTTCACATTTATATAGTAGTATGGATAGAGTTATTGTTTTCGATGCTGAAAATCGATATTGACTTTTTACCTTTGACCTTGTGCCCTCCTTGAGAACAACCTGTCACCCGAAGGCGAGACGTCTCCGGGTAAGAGGTGCTATTCTAAGCAGATGAAGCTATAGGATTCTGTTGAAGCCAGACGCCAATGTCCATTAAGCCAGCAGAGCAACCTGAGCAGAAAATAATGATAATAGTCTCGTAATTAGACGCTAATTAAATGCTAATTAAATACCCTAATTAAAAATTAAATGCTCTTTGTTGTAGTGCGTTACCGCATGCTCTGCTAGCTTAATATTAAGCTAGCAGAGCAACATTTTAAAAATCAAGTAATTATATAGTTTTGATCTCAAATTATTAAGCTATTTAAATGCTAATTAACTGTTCTAAAAAAAAAATTTAATGCTCTTTGTTGTACTGTGTAACCGCATGCTCTGCTGAAGTAGAAGGGGGAGCACAATAGCCATAAGGTCAAAGTGCAATACTTTTTATATCTCAAGATATATCTATCTATCTATCTAGAGGTGATGTGAGTGTTTTACACCAGATTTTTTATATTTATATAGTAAAAAGACATATTATGCTGACTCTAATAATACCTTAAATGTGGATATCAAGTTTTTGCTTTTTTTTTTGTTTATTTACTTATATACCAAATTTGTTGAGATCACATTTGTACACATTTTTTAGGAATTTGATTAATTGTGAATTCATTGAAAGGCTGTGTTGAAAAAATTTCATATTATACATCATATAAGAACTCAAATGCGGTAAAGTTCTGATGATCAATTTCAAATTTTGTGTATTGGAATCTCTGGCAGGGTGCGGACGGAGCTTAATATTTCAACCTACTAGTAGTAAAGATTATTAAAATAATCAAAGAGAACTCTAGGTTTTTTTGAAATTATATTTCAAATTTTGCCCCTATTCCTAGAACATTTGTTTGTATTTTATAAATACGTATTTCGACTACAATGTAGTCATCATCAGTATGAATTAGCTAATCGTAACTATCTCTGGGATATGGATTCAGAGATATGTTGCTTGTTGCTAATTTGGTGCCTGTGTCACAATGATATTAAAAAATTCTGTCCTTTTATACGATTTGGCTGAGGGTATAATCTGACTTGAGGATTATTTAAGTTGCCTGACTACTGGATTAGGTGTGTGGAAAGCCCCACCTATTTATTGGCGGTATGCTTTGGTGACTATGCGGCGTTTGTTTTGTCACTAAAGTGAGTGTACCTATGTTAATCTTGACATTCAGGTATTGGATTTTTATTTTTATTTTTGAAAGTGGTTTAATTTTATTCAATCAGAATTTGGAATTGGGCCATTGTCTAAATGCTTAGTGACAATATGAATTTGCCTATACCAAATGAGCCAGTTTTGGTATTCTTGATCATTCAGATTTTTCGTGATCTTTAGGTGTAAATTTTATGTTTCCAATTCAATTTGGCTGCGCCGCATAGTCACCAAAAGATACCGCCAATAAATAGGTGGAGCTTTCCACACACCTAATCCAGTAGTCAGGCAATGAATATGCAATTATTTTTTTACTTTCTAGTGCATTTTTGGTTTTAGAATATTTGATTTTTGAAGTTGAGTTTCCATTTTGTCAAAATTTTTTTTATTATCATACAAAAAATTAATTTCCGATGAAATTCTCCGCAGTTCAAATTTATTGTGCAAATAATGAATTGGTAACTGTAATTATCATTAGTGTTTGTAAGAGAAATTAAGATTCATATTTCATATTTCAAAGGCTTATTCCTATTTCAAACACAAATTTAAATTCAATTATCACACTATTTATAATATTTTTGATTTGTACAAGGTTATGCATTCGGATAAACATGTGATCGAAAAGATACTCTCAATAAATCTATCAATTCGTAATAAGTGTGTTATGGGACCATGCCTAAAATACGTCGAGTAATAGTAAATTTTATAATTGATTTGTGCCTTGTTCATATATACTGTATCTTATTTTGGCACATACCTACTTGAGCAGAGCGCACATCTTCAGTATTTGCTAACGAATCTTTGAGCTGACACTGTAAATGAATACATTAATTCCCAAATGTATCCACTAAATCGTCAAGATACTTATTAACTAGTTCATTTGCACGATTTTTTAACTCATTTATATCTATTTCAGATAAATTATCCAAAAAAAAAATTGAAGCTTACATAAAGCTTTTCATATGCGTTCTTACGTCCGGCTAATTGGTACACTCAGAGTATCTTGCCTAGAAATAGGTGCTCTTTCGTTTATCTGACTGAAGTTTTCTGGTTTTTCTGCGACGAGTATCATAACGATAATAATCTTGGACTCCAGATAGTGCTTTGGCTTTTACTTCATACTCAGAAAATTTTTTATCTCTCATATCTTGATGAAATGAAGCCAGAGAACCATAAATTTGGACAACGGATGATAAATCATGTTTGAATTTTTGAAAGTAATTGAAATTTGTAGAAATACATAGTTTACAATTTTTTACAAATTTATTTAATATTTACTCAATAGAGTTATTGAGGAGTATCAAATAATTTTTCGATTTCGGATAAGGATTTTGATTATTTAAAAAAAAATTATTTTGATTATTCAACCCATTGGATATGAAAAAATATATAATTTAAGATTTTTAATGAAAAATTGCTTTTATAAACTTTTTAATGAATACTAAATAGATGTTTAATTTCTATTAATTTACCTTATTCTTACTTAAGACTGAAAACAAATTTAGAAATCGTTTCAGGGTGCTCTGTATATAGTGAGATTGATCTTATTAGAGAATTTTCTCCAAAGGAAATGGATGTTAAAAATCACTGTCGCTAAAATATATATATATATATATATATTACATTAGTGCAAGACTTAGACTAAAAAAAGGTTCTTTTTTATTTTTACTTTTCAGTTCCTTTCTTTTTATAAAATATAAATCTTTTAATCTTTTACGTTTACCGCTTGACAATAGTTTAGATTTTAGAATTACATTTTTGGAAATTCCGAATAATTTGCCTAAACTATTCATATTGGAGAACTAATAAACAATTATTTACTTGATTTAATTATTTTTTCTTAGTAGGGGGTATAGTGTCATGGGAATTTGATGACACTGGATACAAAAAAGATGTCAATGATAAAGCTGGGGGGGGGGGGGAGGTTGGTAATTTGTTACTAATTTCTAAATGGTTAAATTTTACATAAAGTGGGAACACATATAGTTATTGTTGTTGTTGTAATTATTGTTATTGCTATCATCATTATTGTTGTTATTATTATTGTTATTATTATTATTATGTTTTTTGGTGTATCTCTCCATATTGTAAAATATATTTTTTAAACAATAAATATTTTATAAAACTATTTCTAAATTGATTGAATAAATTCTTGGACGATAATCGGTAGGACAAACTGTATTGAAACATCGTTCTGTCTTACTTCAAAACATATCTTTCTTACTTACTTTCACTCAGCTTATGGAGAGCCATTCGGCTCCGGAGAGCCGTCTATGCCCACACTTCCAATATCAGACATATTGTGATAATACCATCTGGCTTCTTTTTTTTTCATAGCAGAAATCATCTCCCGCGACCTTGCAAAATTACTGAAGGTTACTAACCCCCTAGTCGGGTCTAGGGTCATCTAAAGTTTAGATTCTAAACGATCGATTCTATATAGTTTTATCCTTGGTGCGATGAGGCATGGTTTTGGTCGTGGGCTCTCGTACTATAAATATTTAGAAGTGATGGTGTTCACTTGAAGAACGTCGATTCAGAGATATATTCGGTACAAAATATTAGAGAAAGTTATTGAAAAAAATAATTTCTTATAAGCAATAAATATTCTTTCATTCATTCAAAAATATACAATTAAAAACCAAAGTTTTTATTAAACAAAAAAATCGATAATTCATTATTTTAATTATATATATTTGTTATTATAGTAATTATTTAAAAAAATAGAAAACTAATATTTTATTGAACATATATTATTTTATGATTGCGATGTTTCAAAAACAAAAGAAAACGCTTTCTTGAATCGTATCCAAGTTTGTATTCTAAATATGTAAAATCATCTTTAGGAGTTTGGAGGCAGTGGCGTAGCTTCACATTGAGGGGACAAGATGGAATCGGTTTTTGTCTCCTTAATAACTCCAAAAAATCTCTATATACACTACGTAAATTAAAATAGACCTAATAACAACATTGTGTAGTGCATCTATCACTGTCTATGCATAGTATGCCATGATATGGTGTTACACTCACACGACGGACGACGGACAATAACGACGATGTATACATGTTGTTTAGTTTGCACTATACCAGTGGTTTAGTTTACATCTTCGAATAGTAGATCTCCCACGAGTATGAGAGGAATGGCAAAGTATGCCTTTTATACGTTAAAAATAATGTGCCCAATTTTAGCCTTAAAAAAAAATTAGGTTCCCGACAATTAATAAAATACCATGTTACCTATTTTTATAAATAAAAATTCGTTACGCAGGAGCTGCTTCAACTTAGCGAATTTCCTTAGAATACATAAATCTCTCTCTCGCGGTCACAATTTTAGTCTGATCAAATGACGTGTCGTATATGATTTTAATATTTGCAAGTCCAATTTTATTAATAAATGACATACGTCGAGGGGACTTGGGTGGGAGCGGTTATAAAGAAGGAAGAAAACACAAAATATAAAATATATCTCTTAATATTAGAACAATCAAAAAATGCGTAAGGAATAAAGTTCTAGAAAATCAAATTTGCTACAATTCATCACCTTATCATTTTTGCTCAAACTCTAATGTGTACAGAGATAGTGAGGAATTTTATTTTCAATCTTAAACCGTCATAATTCTGTAAATATTAGTGTAACAGAAAATATTTCCCCCGCTCTTTAAACCGCCTTTCCCCTTGTCCGATTTTACCGATTAACGAACTTGACCTTTTGTGGTTACTAGGGTGATTACCATAGATATATATATATATGTATATATATATATTTATATAAATATACATAAATAAAAATATATATATATATATATAAGAAATTTTTGCGAAATTTTGACTTCGGTACGGGACTAATAGCTCTATTTCCTTTCAGGAAATTAACTAAAAAGGGTATAGGTAAGTGTCTAAGCTTTCGATTAAAAATTGCGGTTCCGAGCAACCTATATATATATATATATATATATATATATATATATATATATATATATGAATCCAATAATAACACATACACGGGTATTTATGTATGTACACTCATCTCATAATAATAATTAATTATAATTAGTAATTATTAATATGAATGCATGTAAAATTTAATTATAGCATATAATTAGATTTCAAGATAAATAAAATTATATTCAATAACATAAAAAAAAAAAAATATTTGGTTTACATTAAGGTAGTTCATTCGTGACAGTCAAAGCAAAAAGTATAAAATACAGTATAATAAACTTACCTATTAAACTTTATAAGCTTTTAAACTTTTCAGTAGATTTGTACCGAATCCATTTGATTTTCGAATAAATATGCCAAATAAAACTTGTTCATCATAAATAAACGAACAACGTTTGTTCGAACCATTTTTCCGGAAACCGAATGGATACAGCCTATATGAATCGATGATCTAAATCTTTTAATCATTTTAAAATGCCTAAATGCATCAATAAACTGCTATGTTAAATAGAAATGATTTTTCAAAATACTTTTAAGGACATACACTCCCGTTCATAAAAATTGAAGTCACATTCTAAGCGTATATATTACTAAATATAAGTATATTTCACACAATAACACTTATAATGTTTCAGGTGGTTCACCTTTTATGAACGGGAGTGTACAATCTGAGGAAAAAATATTGAAAATTATAAATTCATGAATATCCACGTTTTTTAGCATAATAAATAGTGAGAATACTAAATGAAATTCAAAAATCAAATAGGAAAATTAATGTTCAATTAAATAAGAAATAACAAATAATATGAACAAATTTTAACTAACTGTTAAAATTTGTTCCTTTAATTTAACTAACTGTTGCAGTGAATGTACCTTTAATTTATATCAACAAAATCATGTATCTTTTTTCTATTCATACCATATACGTACAAGTGTCAAGGATAGATTTTTTTAAAATTTCTATTTATAATTTTTTTCTCAACAACCGTTTAGTGAATGTTGAATAAAATTGTGCAAAATTGTTTCTATAGAGTTTAAGTTATATATTTTGAAAATTTGGGACGTTTCGTAGCTTTTTCAATGGTAATTGAAATGAATTAAATCTATTGAGCGAATAAATCTCCATTCGAACACTCTCCATGTTAAATTACAGTTTTTTTTTAAATAGCAAAACTTTTAAACGGCTTAGTAAATCGTTTTGAAATTTTCACAGTAGCTTTAGCATTAAGTGAGGAACATTCTACTCGTCCGTTTGTTTCGTAGCATTTTGAAGTACCTCCTTAAAATTTCAAATATTTAGACAACCTCGGCCAAAAGAATTGATTTTAAATTAAATAATGGACACTGAGCTGAATTTCGTAATCTTTCAATTGCATTGAGTTCTTAAACAAAACGAGTTAACGAGTGAACTACCTTAAAACAACCAGACACAACCTCTGCAATAATGATAATAATATTTGGCTTACATATATATTCATATAGTTACAGTTCATATAATTTTATTAAGCCGACTTCAAAAAGGAGGATGGTTCTCAATTCGTCTGTATTTTTTTTTTAATGTATGTTACCTCAGAACTCCGTCATTTATGAACCGATTTTGAATTTTTTGTTGTTGTTACCAAAGCGCATTCTGATGAAGGGATCCCCTGGAAATCGAGGAAAACCTTCATTTTATATGTGATCACCGATTTCTGCGAAATTTTTTGTTTTTGTTTGAAAAGGGTACACTCATTCATAATGGATATTATTTTTTTACTTTTTAGTGCATTTTTTGTTTTAGAATATTTGATATTTGAAGTCGGGTTTCCATTTTGTCAAAATTTTTTTTATTTACTTATTGTATTATTATATAAAATATTGTATATTATTTCATAATCATTAAGATTAATTATTATTTATGTCTTTTTAATTGACTATTAACTAAATATTTGTGTGACACTAAACAACAGTCACGTAGATGGTAGATAGTTAGTTGTAGATACCGGCAAAGTTCTTATGAAACCATACATACAAGATTAAGCACTACTTCAAATCAAATTTATTATTCATAATTTGTTGTTTAATTCATAAGTGGTTTTAATTATATTAAATTAGAGATGTTAGAACAAAAATAAATAAAAGTTAAAACATAAAATCTAACAAATTAAGGATGTACCAACATACCACCACTTTTCGACAGATTTTGTTTATTTTTTTTCACAGGATAAAAATAATATTTTCTAATAAATTTTCTAATAAATAAGTTTAAGAATTTTTGACAGTTTAGAACGCGAGATAATTAATATCAAAGTTATCATTCTCTCTCACTATCTCTCATTAGAAGCATGTGAAACTTCATGCCCGCCCAACTATTATCTGTTGTATCAGAAAAAATACTCGACAGAATTTAAAAAAAAAACTAGGAGAGTAAAGCTAAATATTTATTAAAATATTTATATAATATAACATATTTATTTATTTAAATATTTATTTACTAAATATTAAATTTAAATATTTAAATTTAAAAAAAAAATCGTGTCACCGTTTTGTTTTCGAAATACAAAAGTTTTAAATTATTCCTTTTCTTCAACATAACATTATTTTGTATATGTGTGTTTATGTATTGGTGCTTTAATAAAATAACCGGTTTGTTGTACTGATTATTATTATTATTATTACTGATTACATAACACAGTGCTGGTACGTCCTTAATTATACGTCTACACACGCATTAATGTTATATATATATATATATATATATACATATATACATATATATATATATATATATATATATATATATATATATATATATATATATACATATATATATATATATATATATGTATATATATATATATATTCATTCGATTATTTTACTGCGCTAGGTTTGTATTTTGGTGCAATTTGATGTGTAACTTAGTGCACTGTTTGCGTATGTGTGATATCTTCTTTCTTGGGATTAGTATGATTTGACCATGAAATATTAAATAAGAGAGGAATGATATCTGTAAAAAAATTTACGATTGATAACTTTCATGTGAATTTCATCCTGTGAACAACTATGGAATTTTTGGTATATGGAAGGTACGGTATATGTATGTACCTACTATGTATGTACTTATTTACAGATCTTTAAGCTAAAATTAGGGCAAAACTATTGCTCGGGCGGCAAAATGTTGGATGATGGATGAATATAAATAATTCCAATAATTAATAATCCCACAAATTTGATTACGAAGTTGAGCTTAAAAAACTTGTTTGGTGAACGCGACCCATTTTACATCGTTGTAATGCAAAGAGCGCAAACACCCATACAATAATATTCGATCTCAAATAAATGCTAATAAATTGTTGCTGGTTGATTACTATTATTTAATCCATGGGTAGTTGAATCAATTGATGATTGATAAAATATAAAATCAATATAATTGATATATTTCATATTAAATACGACCTCAATCTGATTATTTAGAATTTAAAAACAATTATCATTCAGAAAGAAAGAAAAAAAAACATATAATGCATACAGTAAAAAAAACATTGTGTCTATTCACACGCTAGCCTGACAGTAATTATTTGAATTTCTCTAACGCCTCAAGACTGTACCGGTAGACACGTTACACATACGATACTTGTCTATACGTATATACAAATACTATACCTAACATGTATATTTATTTATAAAATGCACCACTTTGCGTTGTTATAGCTAAACAATGAGACGGTCAATAATTATAGGTTTTTTTTAAATACGCAGAACAAATAATTTATAGCTTTTTTAAAAACGATTCTTAAATGTCGTTTTTTTATTAAAAATAAAAAACTGGTAGAAATACTGCTTAAAATGGGTCGTCTCCATTGCTCTCCATATTAATTATTCAAACTTCAATTAGTTTTTCTCGAGTTTGAGACGATCAATTGATTTTAAACTTTAAGTGTGAGTGTATAATAATACCCTTAATAAGTGTGCAAACATTTGGAATATAATTATACCCTCTATAATTATGCCCCTTAGCACGAAAACTACCTTAAAATATTTTTATTGATAATGGTGGAAAAAAAACTTCTTCCCGAGTTGAAATTGAAGTAATTATGCTTTTAAAACTCAACTTTGAGCACCTAACATTATAGAAATATACATATGATCGTAGATAATATTAGAAAATTTTCTTTTATTAGAAACCCAAATGAATTCAGCATGCATCGATTTTAAAATTTATCTATTTGTATTCGATTACTGTTGAATTCAATTGATTGTGTTGTTGAATTAATTTGGTTATTGTCGAATTCATTCGATTGCTGTCGAATTTAATCGATTGCTGTCGAATTCAATCGATTTCAGCCGAAGTCATTCATACGATAGCTGTCGAATTCAATCGATTGCTGTTGAATTCAATCGATTGCCGTTAAGTTCGTTCGATTTCGGTAAAATTTATTCGATTTATCCCGAATCCATTTACTTAAAAAAAAAACTATTAACTAGATTGCATGTGTTATCCTAATCCATGACATTACATTACATTCGCGTGAAAGAATCTATTCTATTGTTATCTCGAGAGAGTGTGAGTAGACATAGCAAAAAAAGAAAACCAGTTGTCTCTTGTTGGGCTGGTGGCTGCTGTTATCCAATAACCAATCATACATAATGGTACAAATATTATATATATATATATAGACTGTGTTGGAATGCTTTTCTAATAGAGAATCAATGTTAAATAATATTTATTACTGGCAGGCCGTGTGGTTACTGTGCGGAGTCAGTCAGTACACATGTAATGAGAGTTATCTCATATGCGTATGGTAGTTTGTTTGTCATTTAAGAGTGTGTGCTGACTCATTTAAGAGTGTGTACTCAATACATGTGTACTGGTTGACTCCGCACCGTAACCACACGGCCTGCCAGTAATAAATAATATTTAACATTGATTCTAAATTGGAAAAGCTTTCCAGCACAGTCTGTATATATATATATATATATATATATATATACACATATATATATATATATATATATATATATATATATATATATATATATATATATACATATATATATATACATATATATATATACATATATATATATATATATATATAAAATGACGTGTAACATTGACATACATCTCTCAATAATATTTAAGTATTGTTTTAATGTACTCTGTCATATGTCAGCATATACTTGCTTGCTTGCATTGCTTTTAATTTTAAAGCAAAAGATTTAAAAAAAATTATATAAATTTTGATAAAATCAAAATTACAAACACTTTTATATAATAATTAATTGACGCCGCTATAATGTTTTATATGACGTAGGCGTTACATGTTGTTTTTAAAGGGGTTTTACTGTTTACTACATATATAATATGCAAGATTTAAAGTTATGGTAGTAGTTTCAACATTATAACCTTTTTACGATGGATATATTTTCATTTTTGTTTACACGCTAAGAATAACGTTTATTATTTCCGAAGTTTCAGAATTTTTTACGGTTTAGAACCCGATATAATTAATTTATAAAGTTAGCAATTATCAGGCTTATCTCCTATTTAAAGCATGGGAAACTTCCCGTCCGCCCAAATATTGTCTATTGTCTAGATCATATTTTCTATAACTCTATATATTTGTAAATTTAATATTGTAATACTTGATAAGGATTAATATTACAATCGTCATCAGCTTGGTAACGGATTTATATCATTATGTTTCCTTTCTTTTAGAAAATTCGCTTAGTCTACGTTACTCAGTATTTCATTGTAGCAAATATTAATGAAATTTTTTTTCTTCTTTTTCAGCATACCATTAGGATTAAATTGGAGTTAATATTTTTACAAGTAAGTATTTTTGTTCCAAAATTAATATGCGAGTAGCTTGAGGTTTGTAAAACTTTCTTTCTTCAATCTTATGGCCCATGGTGTTCCCCGTACTACATCTATTAGATGAGATTCGCTTCTCCCATATCTTGACAATTGCCAGAAGCTTGCTTATCAGGATTTCCTGAAGGAAATTATCACTTTTTTTTATCGCCGTCACCAATTGATTTCGAATATTTTGAAAAATAATTCATCAAAAAATATTTTGATAAGAAAATATTGTTAATATCTACCTTCAGTTTAATATCTACCTACTACCTTCAGTTTTCTAATTCGTTAATTGGCTTAGAAAAAAACTGGTGATTTACTAACTGAAGGTTAAACCGTATGAATTCTTATCATAGTTTTATTTTTTATTTTATTTTTTTACAAAAACACAAGAATTAATTAATGCCTTTATTATTGCCTTTAATATAATATATATTATTTAAAAAAAATATTTTTGTACAAACAACAGACGTTGGGAAATGGTGATAATATAAAGAGATGTGTTATTAAATACAGGATAGCTTCCTCCATAAAAAACCAAATGTATTGTTTTTCATCAAAAAATTTGTTATTGAGATATTGGTGGGTGTTGATATATCTTTGAAACCGTCGGAGATAGAAGAACAATTTTATGATAAAAAATGTTTCTTTTTTTTTAAAAACAACAACTTTTGTTTGAAATTTTTTTCATAAACTGAATAGATTCATCACAATTTCCGGGTATTCCAATAATTCTATTAATCGACTCAGTCAGTTGTTATCTTCAATTGTTTTAATTGAATTAACTTTGTTGTTTATAAACTTATGGTATTATTCTACAGACTGCCGAATTTCTCTGAGGTATCGGCAACTGTTAAAGTAAATCTTGAGTGCCGAACAGTATGAATATTCCAGGAAATTACAAAGCCGACGAGTTCGCCAGAAATAGCGCAAATCTATCGGACACAAGCATCTCTAAACATCAAGTGAAGCCAAGTTACTTCTTGGGTACTCTTGAACGAAACCATTCTAAGAAAGGTCAATATTATATGGAGGGGATAACTGTACTTGTGTTACTGCAAAACAATTATGGTTAGAGTCAAATCAAAAGAGTTCCGAAGATAGTATCTCCCTTCAAAAGCTCTTCGTAAGCAATACAGAAGTGGCCATTACGAGGCACTGGCTCCCACAGCCGTCGACCGATCAGGCAAACATTATGAGTGTATGAGACTACCAGGGAACCACGGCTAATGCAGGAGCTGTCACAATGAGAAGAAAAAGGAAACGATGACCCACCTGCTCTGTCACTATCCAGCTCTTGCTAGAAGAAGACTGGCACATTTGGGTCAGACATTCTTCGACGACCTTTCCGATCAAAAATCGGTCGACGTCAAATATCTCTTGCTGTTCGTGAACAGCTGCAAATGATCTAAGCAATAGTGGCTCCGTGTCAGACATTCTCTTTTCAGGTATAACAATGGGCCTTATGGCCTATGTGTGTCTCAACCGGACAGCCAGCCACTACAACCTAACCTAACCATTCTAAAATTTTCTGAGGTATGAAAATCATCTTCATATATTTTTTCCAATGAAACATGGTGCCGTAAGGGGTTTCTTTTGAAAAATTTTCTCCATGGCTTTATACATACTATCAATCTCAGCATAATTGCCAGACTACAAAAGGAAGGTTATTTTAAAATATTTTGTCTTATATTTTCCATGATTTTATCAGTTTTAACATTGGCGGCCCATTCTGTAATTTATGCCATCTATCATTTATAAAACTACTCATGTACACTCGAATTCAAACAAGAGTGAACCTTCTTTAAATGTAATGAAAACTTTATTCTCGCTATAAGTAAGCTGAATATATACACCATGGAGACTATATAAAGGAGATCTAACTCAAACGGGAAATTGACAAAATATGGCAACGAAATGGTAGAAGTTATATTTAATTTTTATGCCGCTAGGGTCGCTAGTTTTTGATACGAACTCATCCGTACCGAAGTGAAATACCGTACGTTTAGTTTACATCTTCGCATAGCCGATCTCCCACGAGTATGAGAGAGTACATATGTATACATTAAGCAATGTGTATGAGAAGGAGGTCTTACTGTATACATATGTACTCTCTCATACTCGTGGGAGATCTGCTATGCGAAGATGTAAACTAAACGTGCGGTATAGTATAATAAATAGAAATGAAATAGCCAAAAGTAACTAGTTTTATTTCGAAGTAATTATTTTGAAGTATGAAATTTGTTAAAAAAAATTTATTAAATAAAAAACTGTTTAAAAAACATTTAAAATGGGAAGAGTATGTGCAGTAGACAATTGTAAAAGTGGTAGTGCTTGTGGCAATAAGCAACGGGATCAATTGGGTTTAAAAAACCAGGACTTTTTAAAGTGCCAAAAGCGAGTATAAATATTCCAAAATTAATTAAATTGTATGACATTATATTAAATATTAATTTTCAGCATTATTATTAATTAATAAAAGTTTAATTTAATATTTGATTCAATAATTTATTTTCATTTTTACAATTCCAATATTACAGGTTACTATTTAATTATTTGATGTTTTTTATTTTTATGTAATTATTTTGCGAATTTTAACTATCACTTCAACTTCAACTAATTCCTTATTGAAAAATTGAAATTACTTATCATTTATTTAAAAAAATATTTTATTGGAAAAATACTTTGGCTGGAAATAATTTTTATAATACTATAAATGCGTAATGTTTTTCAATTAAAACTCGCGCCTTATACTCTCTGTTCTGTTCCGGGGCCGAACGAACACTACTGACATCTTATTTTTGCCAATTTTTTTTTTACATGGAGTAAGGTTTCCTTGTTTAGTGTCTATGATATACACAATACACAATAAATTTCATTTCGATCGGATTAAAAGTGTGACCGCTAGAGTGGCTAAAGACACATAGTTATATATTAATAAATATATTTTCAATGTATTTGTATATTGTCTAGAGGTTACAATTTCAATCCGATCAAAATGATATTTCGCTTTTGGTATTTGAAAGGCCAAGTTCGTTAATGTGTAGAATCGATCAAGGGGAAGGAGGGGGGCTTAGAAAAAGAATAAATTTCTTAAAACTAGAAAAATCGGAAAACGTATAAGAAGTAAAGTTGCAGAAAATCAACCTTACGACAATTCATGACCTTCAATTCATTTTTTCTGAAACTCTAATATATACAGAGATATCTATCGGTTTAAAATTGTGATCGCTAGAGAGTCTACTCGACATCTACTGGATCGATAGACATTGGAAAAAATTTTGTCATCGGTACAACATTATTCGATTTCCTTTGTAGAGAAAATTCACTATCAAATGAAATTTAAAATAAATGCTAAAATTTTGTTGATCTAGTTTGGTTCAGTTTTATTGAATGCATGCAACTGAATATGAATGTCCATACTTTCACATTGAAGATAAATAGCTCATTTCAAGCTTTTCTAGTGCAAACTCATTTTAATTTATTACTTTATTCAAAAATTTATATTGTTCGGTTATTTTCCATAATTTTCTTCATATATCCATTTTATTCTGGTCTATTTTCATAAATTAAAACGGCTGGTATGTAAATCACATGACCTCTATATTAAAGTCAACGTTATCCATACGAACTATAATCTTTCGATGACTTTGACGCATAAATTTGCCTGAATTTGACAGATGGCGTTCGTTATGTTTATTTTGACGGCATCAATTGTAGATCTGCGATTTATGATAGCCCCAAAAAAAAGAAATCTAAAGGCGTTAAATCGCGCGATAACCATGCCCCCAAACCGTTCGTACAGAATGTCCACCGTGGCATGCACTGTGTGGCACGTAGCGCCGTTCTGTTGGAACCACATATTATTGGTATCCATATCATCCAGTTACGGCCACAAGTGCTTATCATCGAACTTTAGCACTCACCGTTGACGGTTATGGCAATGCCAGTTTCGTTTTGGAAGATGATTCCGCCAGACCAAAATTCGTACCAAACAGTAAATTTCTCGGGATGCATTTGGTGCTGGTGTATCTCGTTTCGCCGTAAATCTGACAATTTTGCTTGTTCACACATATATTCATTAAAAAATGGGCCTCATCGCTAAAGATTGATCTGAGTGCCGGATCACAGTGGTTTCTAAGAAAATGAAAAAGCAGATACCTTAGCAAAGAAGGACTGCATGTAAACAGGTGATCAACGAGTGGACAAATGCTACACCGTGATCACTGGGAAAAAGTACCGCGACAAGAGCTTTGGAAGGTACTGCTTCAGAGTGCAACAAAGAGGCTATCTGTCGATGCACTGAGGCTGAACAGGATGCAACTGCGGTGGGTTACCGGATTCATTACCGGGCATTATCCCCTGCGGAAGCATCTGCACACAATGGGACTCCATAACGGGTCCATTATGTGCAGATTGTGTGGCGAGGAGGTAGACACATCCAGCCACATTATTTTTGACGAACCTCTAAGTTACAGCAGATACAGAATATTCGGTGCATCTCACCCCGAATATATGAACCTTCCTATTGCCAACCTGCTTATTGCCAACATATGGGAGAAGCGAGTCTCGCCGGAATGAAGTAGAAGGGAAGTAGAAGGTGGAGCACAATAGACCATAAGGTCGAAGAGCAATACTTTTTAGACCCCAACACAAATCAATCAATCAATCAATACTATACTATTCTATATAAACAACAACACTATAATAACATGGCTGCTATAACCTAACAAATTTCAAACGTCCCTATGAAAGACCCTTTATAAAAAAATATTTAATTATGTTCAAAAAACGTTAAGGCCCAGTATTTTTAAAGAAAAGACTAGTTAGTTAACTCGCGTGGTTTAAGTTAAGTTCCCCCACTTTTAGTCCCTTCCCCTGATGACATACTGTACACGTGTCAATAACGTTGCAATCTTCACAATTTTAGAGACAATTACACAAAAATCACTCTTTGTTAATAACTTGATATCACTACATAAAATATTTAATACTTTGAATTGAAATATTTGAGGTTATGATAAATAATATATATGATAATATATAATAAATTATTATTCAGATCTTATAATAATATATATGATAATAATAAAATATATTAATATAATATATATGTATTATTATTCTTCTGATCAACGCTACTATTTTCGGGATATAGGTGGGGGAACTTAACTTAAACCACGCGAGTTAACTAACTAGGTTTATCCTTCAAAAAACTGGGCCTAAACGTCAATATTGATGAACAAAAATTGGTATTTTTTTGGAGGGGACGAACAGACTAATTATATAATTAATAATATTTATCAGGTATGTGCATTTAATTAATTACATTTATTGTTTAATAAATAAATGATTATTATTAAAGATTATTTATATTATTTTTATTATGTAAAATGTTTCAAAATACTTTTAAAATTATTGCCAATACGTATATCTATTTACTATAGGAATGAGTATGCTACTTTGCTCTAATAATATTTATCATAAAATTATGTTTATTATTTTATATTTTCATAATATACACAATAATGAAAATCATTTAATTATTAATTTTCCTTTTAAAACTATTGCACTTCGACCTTATGGTCCATTGTGCTCCCCCGTCTACGTCATTCCGACGAGATTCGCTTCTCCCATATGTTGGCAATAGCCTGGAGCTTGCGAATATCATGAATATCATGTACCTGCTGTAACCTAGAGGTTCGCAGTCAAAAATAATGTGGCTGGATGTTTCTTCCTCCTCGCCACAGAAACTGCACATAATGGACCCGTTATGGAGTACCATTGTGTGCAGATGCTTCCGCAGGGGATAATGCCCGGTAATGAATCTGGTAACCCACAGTAGTTGCATCCTGTTCAGCCTCAGTGCATCGACAGATAACCTCTTTGTTGCACTCTGAAGCAGCACCTTTCCGAGCTCTTGCCGCGATACTTTTTCCCAGTGATCACGGTGTTTAGCATTTGACCACTCGTTGATCACCTGTTTACATGCAGTCCTTGGAATTCCTAAAATAGGCTCGGGACCTATGAAGGGCATTCTGACTCCCTTCTTTGCTAATGTATCTGCTTTTTTGTTTCCTTCGAAACCACTGTGACCCGGCACCCAGATCAATTTAACATTGTTCCGTTTTGCCAGTTTCTGAAGTTCCTGCAGACAATCCTTGACTACCCTTGAGGTGACCAGTATTATATACTCCGATTTCTTATGTTATCTACAAGCAATATCACAATCTGCGAAAAGTATTCAAATATCTATAGCACGGCAGTGCGTCAGGCCGAGTTTAAGGGTGTGTGACCTGCGTACATGACAGTGTTATTATTACGCGAAAAACATTTTACAACAATATTTAGTAGTTTTTTCGCCAATTCAAATTTCCTGTAAGACTTATCAGATGTTCATTATGCAATAGGGAATATGCATGAAAATTTTTTTTCACTTGAATGGAAGCATGTTTACTTGACAAATATCAAGGTAAAATTACTTTTTAAATAACTTTAAAAATAAGCGAGATATGAATGATTGAAATTCCCGATTAGACAAAGCGGGTGACAGCCCTCTTGATATGTTATGTGACGTCATATTACACTTTCACCATTTAAAATAGATATAAAAATTTTCTTGCAAAATATATATTTTGCAAGAAAGAGACAGATATTAATCTTTAAAAGCTTATAGCTTCCTTGATGTTTGTCGGATTTTAATTTCGTTTTTAAATATTATTACAGTATTAACAGTATTTTCATATTCTGAAAATAAATGTGAAAAAAAATTTTCATGCATATTCCCCATTATGCGTCAAATCAAATTAGCACACCGACATCGCTCTAAAAATGCTGGATACGGACACTAGGGCTCTCGAAACGTGGAGATATGTCCAAATTTTCATTTACATTAACTTCACATATGGAAAATAAGAAATTTTCCCTACTATTGTTATTATCTATAGTTTTAAAATTTGTATGCTAAACAAAAATATTTAAATTATAAGTAATTTACTAATTAAAATTTTTTTTCTTTGCAAAATAGTTACGGAAATATTTGAGTGAATAAACTATTCTGATACACCCACATTGTCGGCGCCCGTGTACGATAAAATGAAGGTTACAGCGATAAAAACTATTTTATAAAAGTCAAATGCATTTAATATATAGATATTTATATATTTAACCGCAATTAATATAAATACGTTGATAAAATTAGTATTACTATAAGTCAAAGCGTAATTTCATATTTCAATCGTGGGTTAGTATGGTTACTTAATAAAAAAATACGGTGAATTCCGGTAGAATACTTGAAGCATTCATCTAAGTACATTCCTCTGCAATAAAATTGAATCAAACTCAATCAAAAAAGTCCCCAAAGCTTTTGTTGGTGGCCTCTCAAATTTTATTAAACTATTAATGATTTAATTGGATACTTAAGGACGTTTATAGTCACCTTGTCCAAAACCTCGGTGTCAGTTTACCTGTCCATTTGAAATGAAAGCTTATTGAAGCACGAATTCAGCAATATACGAGTATATGATAAGTATTTTATTTATGAATTAAAAAAAAAAAATTTTTGGGAAAAACCCTTATTACCAAGAGGATCGTCCAGAAAAATCTGAAAAAACAAGTGAAAATAGCAACTAACTGAGTTAATTTCTTAAATATACTGAGTTTAGGAAAAAAGTTTCAAACAAAAAAATGTTTATTTGCAAAAAAGGACATTTTTTGTCTTTTAATTTATTTTTTTTTATCTCTTACCGTTTCGAAGATGTATAGTCAAATTAGTTTTTACAGTTATAAACACAACAACATTAATGTAATGCGGGTTATCGTTTTCAATATTAATAATTTTTTTGCATCTATTTGCTTCACGCAACTTTAATGATGATTTTCGGTTATTGAGCCTAACAACATATGTACAATTATATGCACAATTATATTTGTTTGTATGTTTGTGTATTTACATTATATATTGCATTATAATAAATAAATAAATATTTTTTACACTTAAATATTATATTTTCATCTACAAAAACTTACTGACATACTCTTTTAAAATAACTCCTACACACGCGTCGCAAATACATTTAATTTTACATGATTTGTTCATAAAACTGTGTCCATCTGTCAAATTCAAAAATTTCAATCGTGGTTTAGTATGGTTACTTAATAAAAAATACGGCGAAATCCGGTAGAATACTTGAAGCATTCATCTAAGTACATGCCTCTACAATAAAATTGAATCAAACTGAATCAAAAAAGTTCCCAAAGCTTTTGTTGGTGTCTGTATAGAAATCGTAATAAAAAAAATGAAATATCCAAAAACGGTAGTGCGTCGAGCCAAGTTTAAGCATAGACGTCTATCTCTTACTATAAGTTTTACAACAAGGATTAGAGACGGTTTTTAGGCCTATGTATCTTAGGAACCATAAAAGTCATAAAGCTCAAATTTAAAGCGTGAAATCCCTCATCTGACGGTATGTACCAAATTTTAACCTTACAGCTTTAATCGTTTCCAAGATATCCAACCCTAAAAATCGACATTTTGGTAATTCACTGACTCACTCACTCATCATCATTATTCTAAAGTACTTCTAGTTGTCCTAGAAAGTTGATTTTTAGTCGGAAGATAAGTCTTAGGCTAAAACCACCCAGAAAAGTCTGAAAACCAGAAATTTACCACCGGGAGGGTAAATTTTTTTACCTCGAAAACGGTAGAAGATGTACCAATCATATTCTTACTTTTGGCCCTGACATAGATTACTATTTTTAACCCGACTTCAAAAAGGAGGATGGTTCTCAATTCGTCTGTATTTTTTTTTTTGTAGTAATTTTTTGTTTTTGAACATGTTTTGTTTTTGCTGGAATTGAATTGTATCTTGAAAAGTTTGATTGAAATGAACATATAGTACTTCGATATAGATATGGAAACAAATACTGAAATTTTTTAAGGGATTCAAATTCCCTGAAGTCCATTTCAAGGGATTTAAATCAGTTTTACCCGAATAATTCTCTTTCTATTCATTCTAGAGAAAAAATTGGAAAAATCTAAATTTATTGCACCGTATCATTACGATAACCTGTTACAGCTCGAACCTAATTGGTTTTCAGAGATGATTAGTTTAAACTGATAAGTTGATAGTTTAAGACCAAATTGGATATTGTAAAAATATTCAAATCCAATAAATTTTCTTATAACAAATATATTTATTTATATATATATATATATATATATATATATATATATATATATATATATATATATATATATATATATATATATATATATATAAAACAAAATTATTATTCTAAACACGTTATATCTACATGTCAAGGCTATATAATTAAGTACTTCCGATTAATACATCGAATTTCAAAGCAATAAACAAATCATAATATTGATTTCTTAATCTTTCATTTACCATTAATCTAAGTTTCAGACTGAAATAGCTAAGTGCCAAATTTACTGATATTGAGTTTTTTATTTTACATCAAAGGAACCGTATGTTCCAACGTCAATATTACACAACGCCAATATTATAATAAAACCTATTTTGACAAAATGGAAACCCGACTTCAAAAATAAAATATTCTATAACAAAAAATGCACTAAAAAGTAAAAAAATAATTGCATATTCTTGTGCCAATTTTATTTCACCTAAGCAAAAATTTTAAAATATATATGTACAATTATTGTTATTTTTGGAGTCGGTGTCAGCATAGAGAAATTCACATAACTTTTGGACACTAACATTATTTAAAAATAACAATAATTGTACATATATATTTAAAAATTTTTGCTTAGGTGAACTAAAATTGGCACAAGAATATGCAATTATTTTTTTACTTTTTAGTGCATTTTTTGTTATAGAATATTTGATTTTTGTAGTCGGGTTTCCATTTTTTCAAAATATGGTTTATTTCTCGCTTTTTAGTGACTTTGAAGTTCTATAACTGATTTTATTTGTCTAAATATGGGTAGACCTACTAACTAAACGACCAACTAATTTTTAGTGCATTTTTTGCAACACATTTTTTTTATCCGGTTTTTTTTTTTTTTTTAAATTTTTAGTGCATTTTTTTATAATAGATTTTCAATTTTTTTTACAGCATTTTGTTTTTTTTTTTTGTAAAAATTTTTTTTTTTGGGGTTGGTTTTTTTTTGTAAAAAAATTTTTTTGAAGTCGTTTTTTAAAAAAATTCTTATTTTCCCATTATGAATGAGTATATCCTTTCAAAAAAAAAAAAAAAAAAAATTAGCAGAAATCGGGAAAATGAGGATTTTCCTCGATTTCCAGGGGATCCCTTCATCAGAATGCGATTTGGTGACATGGGACCAATCGGAAATCAATCTCTTTAAAACAAAAAAACAAAAATTCAAAATCGATTAATAAATGACGGAGTTTTGAGGTAACAAACAGAAAAAAAAACAGTCGAATTGAGAACCATCCTCCTTTTTGAAGTCGGGTTAAAAAAAAGACATGGCATAATTGTCACAATATGGAATCAATTTACATTTAGGTCGTGTAAAGAAACTATTTGTAGATATATGTGTACATTTTTTTTCTTCTAAAAATCTATCTTTGATTGGCTAACATTATTATCAATAATATTAGCCAATTGTAACGAATTAACATTATTTGGCATCCAAGGCTTGATATGAATAATTATGCAAATTTAGAGATCGAACCCACGACCTCTGGCTCTCTAGACCAATGCTTTATCAACTGAACTACCTTACATGTTATGGTAGTGCAGTGCAAACGATCTTTCACTATCTTTTTGACGTCGTTGTATTACTAATTTTGTTTATTTACTATTTACATTTTGTTTTAATAAATAAAAAAGATATAGATACATGTGTAATTTTTTTTCTAAGAATCTATCTTTGATTGCCGAATATTATACTATCAATAATATTAGCCAATTGTAATGAATAATTAATTTGATTTTTAACCCGACTTCAAAAAGGAGGATGGTTCTCAATTCGTCTGTATTTTTTTGTATTTATTTTTTATGTGTGTCACCTCAGAACTCCGGCATTTATGAACCGATTTTGAATTTTTTTTTTGTTTTAAAGGGTTTGGTTTCCAATTGGTCCCATTGGTTCCAAATCGCATTCTGATGAGGGGATCCCCGGGAAATCGAGGAAAATCGTCATTTTATATGTGATAACCGATGTCTGGGAATTTTTTTTTTTTAAAGGATATACTCATTCATAATGGGAAAACAAAAAAATTTTTTTAAAAACCGACTTCAAAAAAATTTTTTACAAAAAAAAACCGACCGCAAAAAAAAAAATTTTACAAAAAAAAACAAAATGCATGTAATAAAAAAAACTGAAAATCTGTTATGAAAAAATGCACTAAAAATTAAAAAAAAAAAAAAAAAAAAAAACGGATAAAAAAAAATGTGTTACAAAGAAATGCACTAAAAGTTAGTAGTTCGTTTAGTTGGTCTACCCATATTTAGACAAATAAAATAAGTTATAGAATTTCAAAGTCACTAAAAAGCGAGAAATAGAAACCTATTTTGACAAAATGGAAACCCGACTTCAAAAATCAAATATTCTAAAACAAAAAATGCACTAAAAAGTAAAAAAATAATTGCATATTCTTTTGCCAATTTTAGTTCACCTAAGCAAAAATTTTTAAATATATATGTACAATTATTGTTATTTTTGGAGGCGATGTCCAAAAGTTATGTGAATTTCTCTATGCTGACACCGCCTCCAAAAATAACAATAATTGTACATATATATTTAAAAAATTGGCACAAGAATATGCAATTATTTTTTTACTTTTTAGTGCATTTTTTGTTATAGAATATTTGATTTTTGAAGTCGGGTTTCCATTTTGTCAAAATAGGTTTTATCGTATCAATGTTTAGATTAACAGTTGATGGTATTTTTTTAACAAACAAGTTTCATCCCTCTGTGTAGCTGTGTTCGATTATAAATTGTCGTCTAGTTAAAGAGAACGCAAACAAGCAGATGAATCCAATTTATTAAATATTTTTAGAAAATAAAAGATTCTGTATTTATTCGCATTTTAAAAGCATATAAAACGTTAATGATCTGTGAAAATATTTACATCATCTTGAATCTGCATATAGACTAAACTATCTGGGCGGGTTAGTAGAATTAACATGGCGGCGCCCGATATATAAAGTACAGAGTCATGAAACACAAGTCATTCTTTGATTTATGATTATAAATAAATCATGTATTATTCGTATCAAATAATAAACGCTTGTAAATCAGTTTTGTGTGAAGAATTTCTATTATGAAATTTTAAAATGTTGACAAACGCTACTTACTGTTGATAACAGTGGTGTAGCAGGGGAAGGGGCAAGAACGGATAATATATGGTTCCATTTTAAAAGGTATTTAAGGACGTTCATGCTTGAGGCTTGATAGTAAGTAAAAATATTTTGTTTAGTGAATTGAATATCTCAATTCAGTAGTTATCTTCCCTCAATAATTTAAAACCTGTGTTCGATCATTTCAAAAAGTAATAGGGAATATGCATGAAAATTTTTTTTCACATTTATTTCAGAATATGAAAATACTGTTAATACTGTAATAATATTTAAAAACAAAATTAAAATCCGACAAATATCAAGGAAGCTATAAGCTTTTAAAGATTATTATCTGTCTCTTTCTTGCAAAAATACTAAAAACGGAGTTTTACGTGTATTTTAAATGGTGAAAGTGTAATATGACGTCACATAACATATCAAGAGGGCTATCACCCTCTTTGTCTAATCGGGAATTTCAATCATTCATATCTCGCTTATTTTTAAAGTTATTTAAAAAGTAATTTTACCTTATTTTATTTAAAAGTAATTTATCAAGTGAACATGCTTCAATTCAAGTGAAAAAAAATTTTCATGCATATTCCCTATTATCGATTAAAAATCAATCATTTTAACACAGCGTCTTATGGAGAACAGAATTGTTTCAAACTTAAAATTAGAACGGTTCGTTTATTGAATGAAGTAAATTCTTTTTGACTTTAATAATTTATTGACGATTTAAAATATTATGTGTATAATTTACAAAAGTTATAATTTCAAGAGTATTTTTATAATGTTCACCGTTTGCTTGTCTTTCACATACTGCTTATATTTCAATCTGTATTGATAATAAAAACAACATCAACATTTCGTTGTCCTAGAAACATTACATAATTTGTTCAATTCCACTTTCACAGGTAACTTAGTTTCGTTCCAAAATACGTCGCCAACTGCCAGGTTAATATTCGTTACACTATATTATTAAAGTAGACACCATAATAAATGTGAATATTCTTTAAAATATGCAGTTTATATATTTGCATTAAAAAAATTGGTGTTGACGAACGTTTGAATTAATTATTTAATAAAATTAAAACTGTTTTGTTAGGTTTGTTTTTGCCACCATATTTTGAAAACTGACGACAGCACACAGTAATAATATATACACATACATATACACGTATACACTCTGAACGTCATAGCAAAACATAGTTTTTGTCAGATCTGTCAAATCAAATCAATTTCTAATTTACATTTGCTGATATTTTACAATAAGTACTTTAAAAATATTTAGGACAGATAAAAAAAGGTTATAAATCGTTGTAAGATTATTGATATACTTTATAACTTTTTTAACATAAATTTTATTACAGATAGTACGCATTTGACTCTAGCGTAGCGCATCATGAACGTCCTTTAAATATATATGGATGGCATTTTCCATTTTATATTTCAAATGTCTTTTGAAAAATTATTTACATTTTACCTAAAAAATAAAAAAATATTGATGTATTTAAATAGGTTCACTAATTCAGAGTGAGATAACGAGTACAATTATTTTGTTTGTTCAAAATGTCGCGCGTTTACGACGAACACTGCCCCATTAAGCTTGTATTGCGGATGTAGTGCGCAAAGCAACAGTTCATTTTTTGTTGTGCGTGACTGCATTCCAGTCTTTTCGTATGTTTGATATTGTTATTCAAGTGAGAATCACGTGCGTGAATTTTTTATGCAGTTTCTTAACCGAAATCATGGAGAACTCTGATGATCCCACTTGTAGGGCCTGTATGGAGGTCCATAAAATCTCATGTTAGTGAGGAAATCATGTTAGAAAAATTGAAAATCTTGCATTATGAAATTGAAGGTACTATAATCCAAAATAATAATTCTAAAATATTTATTATTTTAATCAATCGGAAATTGTTTATTTGTTTGTTTGTTCGAGCATCACTGGACCGATTATTTTGATAACACCATTGTGTCATCAAACCTGTTTACCTGTTTAAAAGCTTAGGATTAGATTTAAAAACTGCTGGTATGTATTTTATTTCGTTACGAGAGATAGAATTTGCAAGATTCACTGGAGTAGAAATTTGGTGGAAGTGTCGATAAATATTTGTGGAAGCGGTGGGCAATTACATTGAGGTTTTTAGTCTTAAAATGACGAGAGTCGGAGATATAACAATAAAACGCGAGCGAAGCTACGGCTATAAGCTAGTTCAAAACAAAAATATACTTAAATTCTACGAATTTCACAGACAGATGGACACAGTTTTATGAACAAATCATATAAAATTAAATGTATTTGCGACGCGTGTGTAGGAGTTATTTTAAAAGAGTATGTCAGTAAGTTTTTGTAGATGAAAATATAATTTTTAAGTGTAAAAAATATTTATTTATTTATTATAATGCAATATAGAATGTAAATATACAAACAAATATAATTGTAAATATAATGGTACATATGTTGTTAGGCTCAATAACCGAAAATCATCATTAAAGTTGCGTGAAGCAAATAGATACAAAAAATTATTAATATTGAAAACGATAACCCGCATTACATTAATGTTGTTGTGTTTATAACTGTAAAAACTAATTTAACTATACATCTTCGAAACGGTAAGAGATAGAAAAAAAAATTAAAAGACAAAAAATGTTCCTTTTTGCAAGATAAACATTTTTTGTTTGAAACTTTTTTCCTAAACTCAGTATATTAACTCATTTAGTGGCTATTTTCAGATGTTTCTGGACGATCCTCTTGGTAATAAGGGTTTTTCCCTAAAAATTTTTTTTTTTTTAAATTCATAAATAAAACACTTACAATATATATTGCTGAATTCGTGCTTCAATAAGCTTTCATTTCAGATGCACAGGTAGACTGACACCGAGGTTTTGGACAAGATGACTATAAACGTCCTTAAGTATCCAATTAAATCATTAATAGTTTAATAAAATTTGAGAGGTCGAGAGTTTTGATCTTACCTTTGGTAATCTCTACTATTATAAAATTGTAAATAAACTACTGGACCGATTTTGATGACACTTGTTTTGTTTGAAAGCTTATGATTAAGCTTAGAAATTGGCATTTCATCTCGCTACGAGTGATAAAATTCGAAAAAATTGGCTGAAATAGAAATTTGGTGGAAGTTTCGATAAATGCTTGAAGTAGTGCAAACAATGGGATTGGAACGATAAATATATAAAGCAGTGGAAGCGGTGAGAAATTACATTGATGTTTTTATACTCTTAAAATGGTGCCGAAGATATAAAAAATAAAACGCGAATGAAGCCGCAGGTATAAGGTAGTGTTATATAGTCACTTATGTGTTTCTTCCATATATAAGAACTACGTGATTAAACTACGCAGTATTCTCTCAAAAAACTACCTTATATTATATACAATATAGTCGCCTTAAATGTCATAGCGCGTTATGGGTATAATTTTCGATTGGTTAAATGTGATCGGTTATTGATGACAACATTTATGTATAAAATAAAATATATAATATATAAAGTAATATAATAATTATATATTAAAAATGTATGAATGTATTAATAATGTCTAATAATAAACTAAAGAATTATTTAGAACACAGTCAGTCAACTAAACAAACGTTAAGTAACTAAAGTAATAACATCATACACAAGAGGCTCATCTCACATCATATTACATTCAAATCATACCGAATAGATATTAATAATTTTAGTCCAAGAGTTAAGGACGTTCATGCGCCAAAATAGCTTGCGTCCGAGACTATACATTATATCGGACAGTCAAGCTGCTCTCAAAGACTTGCCTGCCACTGAAATCACCTCAGTGGTACTCAGGGATTGTCTAGAGCAGGGGTGTCAAACTCAATTTTGCAGAGGGCCATATATTAAATTTAGAATGTGTAGGCGGGCCAGATTCAAATTTAAAAAAATGTACTGAATTATTATAACATTTTACTTACTTAATTATATAGTATATAATATACGGTTGTTAAAAATCATATCAAAGTTATAAAAGAGGGTAATTATTTTGAGCTCGAGGATCCAGATACCTGATTTCTCTTGTTTTTGACAAGCTCATTGATGTCAGGTATCATATTCGTTGTAATTATTTTAAGAATTGATTGGAGATGTTCATTCGTAAGTCTTGTGCGATGTTTGTTCTTATTTATTTTCATGACAGAAAACATCTGCTCACATAAATAGGTGCTACCAAACATGCACAGAATGCGTGCTGCATCCTTTTTTAATTGCGGGTAGTTATCCAAACTCTTGAAATATTGTGTATAAAATGTAAGAGCGTTAACCTCTTTAAATTTTTCTTTCAAAATACTGTCTGATTGAAGATCTATCAACTCCATTTGCAAATGAACTGGTGCCTGTGAAGTTTCAAAATTGAATGGATTGTTGAAAATTGGGATTTCCATTTCATTCATTTTGTGGAAGTCTTCAAAACGATTGTTGAATTCCGTGATCAGATTTTGCAGAAGTTGAGAATATTGATCCAATTTATTTATTATGGTTCTAGTGTAGACTCGAAGCGCGTGGAAGATTCTAGCCTTCGTGGTATTTCCGCTTGTTGCTGAGAGATGGCGTTACTGCCTACCTCTCTCGCTTGTCTAGGCACGCGCTGCCCTTGAAATTACTTATAAATGTTGTAGTGTGCGCATTTTAAAATTTCGATTCCGTAGAGGAATCGAGTGTAGTCATGATTCTTCTGTCTGTCACACATTGCGATCGCGAGCCGTATTGTGACGGCCCGGGAGCCGGATACGGCCTGCAGGCCGTATCTTTGACATCCCTGGTCTAGAGGAACTACTGGCGCTGCCGAAATAGAACAATGTTAAATCGATCTGGATACCAGAGGGCACAGTGGTTTCGAAGGAATTGAAAAAGTCATCATCCTCTACAAACCAACAAACCCAATGTTAATAATAATCAAATCGTCAAGAGTTTTTGGAAGTTTTGGTTTTCAAAAACGTAAAAAATAGCTGTTATTATCCTTATTATTGATAACAGACAGACATACGAATGCCTTCTATTTTTTGTGTTGGTTGATCTATTTCTGTTCTTCTCGGTGTATGAACGATTTTGCGAATCAGTAGTAACCGGAGGCCCCACATAGGCTAGGGCCCTGGTGGCAAACTCCACCCTGATACTATGGCCAGTCCGACACTGGACCCACAGAACCTATTTTAGGAATTCCAGAGACAGCATAAACATCGTGATCAATAGGGAAATATACCGCAACAAAAACTCGGAAAAATACTATTTCGAAATGTATCCAAGAGAAATGTATTCCAACCTAAACAGGATAAAACTTTGAAAGGTTATCGGATTCATCACTGGATATCATCACCTACGAAAGCATCTACACACTCAATAGGACTCTATAGATGGATCCATAGAATTTATTATTTACTATTTTAATCAGAATAATTGAAACTATTTGGTTTTTTTAAAAATATACTTAAGCATGTTTATTAAAATAATTTTAATTTTACTTCACGAACAAAAAATGGTAAACTTTATTATGGATTTTGTAGAATATTATGAATGAAGTTGGATTGGATTTTGTCGAATTTTATGAAAGCATTATATCCAGCATGTTTCTTAAACGTCCGTAAATACATTAAAAACTACGGCATGCGACATCATAGACTATACAACTTATCAGGCGTCAATCAGTTGAGGAAAAATTTATCACCAGGAACAGCTGCTCCTACACTAAGCGAATTTATCTAGAAAAAGCAGAAAATACTAGAAAATTCGTCATAATACATATTTATACAGTAAAATATTTATATTAAAAAAAAAAATTTGAAATAGGTAATATGCGTTACCTATTTCATTAATAGGTAACG
The DNA here is from genome assembly GCA_963920215.1 of Nineta flava. Lineage (NCBI taxonomy): Eukaryota > Metazoa > Arthropoda > Insecta > Neuroptera > Chrysopidae > Nineta > Nineta flava. The sequence continues at coordinate 34,800,100 of OY986044.1, read as the reverse complement.
CATTAAAAACCAAACAATAATTAATTAGTTAATCGATGCCTTGATCAAACATGGCTGCCCACTGCAACAGATCGGAGGTCTGTTGCAGTGGGCAGCGATTTAAAGTCGGAGCATGCAGAAACCGGCAGGCTGTTAGATGTAGAATGTTTGGGTCCGAAACCTTGGACCCATCAATCCTGGGTGCCATCACGGCGGAGAAGTTGTGGGCCTTCTATGTGTCCTTCGGCCTCGACAGAAACCTATAGCTTTATCTGCTTAGAATGGCGCCTCTTACCCGGAGACTTCTCGCCTTCGGATGACAGGTTTGTTCTCAAGGGGGGCACAGAAGACCTCTTGGTCTAGGTGCTAGGGACCCACTCTGTTGCAGTGGGCAGCGATTTAAAGTCGGAGCATACGATGAGACCTCCATACATGTTATATGCGCCTTGCGAAACCTGCAGGGTGTTAGATATAGAATGTTTGGGTCCGAAACCTTGGACCCATCAATCCTGGGAGCAATCACGGCGGGAAGTTGTGGGCCTTCTATTTGTCATCCGGCCTCGACAGAAACATATAGCTTTATCTGCTTAGAATGGCGCCTCTTACTCGGAGACGTCTCGCCTTCGGGTGACAGGTTGATCTCAAGGAGGGCACAGAGGACCCCTTGGTCTAGGTGCTAGGGACCCACTTGCGGTACCCCTCTTTCTAATTATTATTATTATTAAGGTCGGAGCATACAGAGAGTAGTATGCTCCGACCTTAAATTTAAACTTGGATGATATTGAAAAAAGTCGCCATGAACATTAATAAGGTAAAAGTTAATTAAGGTCTATTTCCAAAAGAGAAGTGGCGTATTTATTCTGAGGAAAGTCGCTAAGTTGACGCAGCCTCTGCGTAAATATTTCTTCGACTTTAAAACCTGGACTATGCAAAAAACACTTTTGTAATGTAACACACCCTGTACTTAAAGAAAATTAGGTTGATTATACTTATACAACAATGATTATACTTCAACAACCAACTGAGAAATACACAACCAGTACTTACGAACAATTGCAACGCCTTGATAATAAATATAATAACACAATCAAACTGTTGAAATATCATCATAGGGTATATAACATAACTTTTCAATTTATACTTGTACTTTACAAGTGCTTTATTATTATTCATTAATTTTTACAGTAGAATATCGATAATCTCTATTCGAAAAAATCGATTTTCTTTTACCGTTACTGGGCATAAGGGGCCCAGGTGGCATTATGACCAAAGGCCCGCCTCTGACTTAGGATCGGGGTAGATGATACCGTTAGGTCAAAGACAAGAGTTTTTAGAAGATTCAAAGACGTAGACTTTTATGTAAAAAGTTCCAATAGACCTTTTTACCGTCCAAGTAGCCGAGCGGTCTAAGGCGTTATGTCTACTTGGAACTGGAAGATTATGGGTTCAAATCCCGAAATCGGCAGTTTGTCAATTATTAAAAAAAAAGGAGGCAGTTAATTGATTAAACTGTTGGCGTATGGACAAGAACGAAGTAACCGGCTATGCATGTGAAGATTTTCTGCAGTTTCCTTTACGAACTCCAGATTAATATCGGCATAGGTCTCTTATCAGAGCCGGTTGCAGCCGCACATTCAGCCAATTCCTAGTCTACACACAAAAATTCCTTCCACTCCACTCACATCCTCACATCCTTAGGCATCACAATGGGCCTTATGGTCGAAGTGTAGCCCGTCCAGGGCAATTTGTACAGCTTTTTCATAATCTATCTATCTATTCAATAGACCTTTTCATAGGGTCTTATGCGCATGCGATTTTCAGACACTCTACAATAAGATGACCAAGGACGTGAAGTATTGTTAACTCATTTCTTCACGTTACATTATTTGACAATCTGCCCAAAACAAAAACAACTCGTATTTTGAAATGAAAAGGTCTATTATTTATACTCGAATCAAACCAATCAAATTTGTTTTTAAAAGAAGCGAAATTTCAGCTAGATTTTCAATAAATCCTTCGTAAAAGCTGCTATCGTTCTTCTCCTTGATGAGATCCGATTCTGTGTTGGATAATCAACAAGAGTCCAGCAGTTCTTGCCACGTCGTAAAGAACGATGCCGCGTCTTAATTCTCTTCAGCGTGGAAAATCATTGCAAATTATTTACGTAAAATTATTGGGGTAATCAAATCTGAATAAGTAGGTTTATATAATATGCAACGGAGCGCTTTTAAATGACAAATTTTCATTTTGAACCAGGTTTTACTGTACAAGATATTATAGGAATTTTATTGTTAAATATAATAACAATGTATTAATTATGTAACCAAGTAAGTTATGCTGACATATTCAATTGATACATATTTACATGGTTAAAATTATAACTTGTTACATATTTTTCAACCATCAATTTCCAAAAATATACATCAGAAAAAATAAATCTGCTTCTGTCTTCGTCAACGTATCAACGTATCAACGTACGCCTTGGTTGAGGCTAAAAACCCTTTAGTTGTGTCAATACAATGTGAGTGTCTCGCGAAAGTATGAACTTGGCTGCCGAAAGCGTGGAATTACTGAATTACTATTAAGTTTAGTGAGTACTCGTATAGATTTGACTAACCCAACTCAACCAGACCCAACCAAACTCGACCCAACCCAACCAGACCCAACCCAACACGAGTGTCTCACTTTTCTTTAACATTAAAATCAATCTCTTTTGATGTATTTAATTTATTACCTAATAGTAATTCAGTAATTCCACGCTTTCGTCAGCCAAGTTCATACTGTCGCGAGACACTCCAAATACAATGCTACAGAAGGTAGTTCGAAGCCATACTTGTAAGCTATTTTTGTCAATCTCTGAATTCGCAAACAGTAGTATAATTTCCCATTTTATCTATTTAAGGTTTTTTTCTAAGTAGAGTCCGAGTGGGCGTGCTGTCAAAAGTGCTCTGCTTGAAACAGGGAGGTTGTTTGTTCGATTCCCAACGGTGGCAGTTTGTCAATTAAATTTAAAAAATAATAATGAGCTGATTAAGGTAGTTCCAGCATTATCTTGTACAATCAGGATAAAAAGTCGGACAAATACACATATATACACACACACACACATATATACAAATTAATGTAATTTTGAAAGAAAAAAAATTTTTAATTTTCATATTTCGAAAATAAAACGGTAAAACGCAAATATTTTTTTTAAATTTATTTAATAAATATTTATCTATACTATCCTAGTTTTTTTTTAACTTCTTTTGAGTTTGTTTTTCAATACAACAGATAATAGTTGGGCGGGCATGAAGTTTTACATGCTTCTAATGAGAGAGAATGATTACTTTGTTATTAATTATCTTGCGTTCTAAACAGTCAAAAATTCTGAAACTTATAAGAAAACGTTATTTTAAGCCTGTAACAAAAAAAAATCAGCTAAATCTGTTGAAAAGTGATTTCATGCTGAACTTCCTTAATTGACTAAACTGTCAAAAACATAAACGAAAATAATCGCCTTACTCATTCGGTTTAGGAAACTTGACATGAACTTGTATGGTCCATATTCCATAATACATCCAAAATAATGTACGATATCTCTAATAGATTTAGCCTTCGTAATTTGAGGGTTAAATATATTTATACAGTGTATTTTAAATGTGAAAATTGTATGCATGAAAATATGATCATGTTTAACGTGAAACATGTAGGTACACATTATATTATGAGAATCGGTTGACAAGGATGAAGGATATGATGTCAGAAATATATATCACAAATATATATATATATTATAGCATAGCATAGCATACAACATATTTTTATTGTTTTTGCCATTCATTCATTTTTCATGGAATTCATCCAAAATTTATCCATAAAAATATATTTCACAATAAGTCAATCATCATGGATGTATCTAAACGCAAATTTATATCGAATCGAATAGATTAATTCTTTTGAGAATGATTCGAAAATATTGTATACTAACCGTACCGTCGGTCTATGGGGCCCCAGTTAGTGATGCCGCGAGACGAGATGACAGTAGCACGTCTCTTGTATTGTAATAACTTGTAAAAATTTTCTATCGTCTCGTCTGGTCTCGTTTTTACAGTTGATTTGAAGATTTTCTCGAAAAAATACAATTGAAAAAAAAGCATTCTATTCATATAAAGTTCTTTTTAAAAATTAACTCTTTCATAAACTCAGTATTTATCGAGTCAGTATATATCATTTTTAACGTTCGTATGTCCCCGGTCTAAACAGAAAAACGTACATACAGTCCAGTTCAATAAAATTGAATCAATCTGAATCGAAAATGTATCCCACAATCTTATTGTTATCTGTAGTCAATTTAGTATACTAAAGAATATCATAATTGTTAAATTTTCTACTTAGAGGTAGATAGAATGCTAAGTTTACATTTATTTTTAAAGACTTACTCTATCTATTATTTACAAGAAATAAAGATGTATTAAATCAAAAGTTAAAATACATCTTATACTAAATATATTTAAAATTTTATACATGCATCTCTATCCGTGTATAAATGCATCACTTAAACACAAAACGTGGCCTGTTTTAGAGTAAGCCTTTAAAAAATATATATAAACTTAACATTCTATCTATCTATAAATATAAAAATTTAACAATTATGATATTACTCGCTCTGATCGCAAGGGGGCTCCACCTTCGGCTTTGGCTCTGCGTCCTAGAAAAAAAATGTATTCTGTGTAGTGTAAATTTCGTAAAGTTTGGGGTTTTCCCCATTTTCGAGTGGGTAGCTTTGGGAAAATTTTTGCCCGTAAGTTTGAAATTATTCCGCGGCGATTCCAAAAAACCGCATCCTTCTAGCATGTCTAAAATTTGGTTGGAATTTGTATACGGGAGTCAGTGAGTGAGTGAGTGGGTTACGCAAAGGGCTGTATATATTATAGATTTGTATACTAAATTGACAACATATATCAAAAAGATTTTGGGATATATTTTCGGTTCAGATTGGTTCGATTTTATTGAACGAGACTGATATATGAACTGACGTACGAACAACTCAAGTTAAATAAAAGCTTGGTAAAACAAAAAAACTTCTAAACTATACATATGATATTTTTCTCTAAGTTCATTTCCTGTTTTTTAAACAAACAAAAAAAAAACTGCACTTATTAACACAAAATGCTTAACAAAGCATAACATTGTTTGCTGAACAGCAGTATAAGTAAAAATTTACATTGTTTTATTATAACAACAACAATAACAACAAAAGTTCATATATATTTAATTATTAACATATTTTTTTATAAAATTTGTTATATCAAAACATCACACCCGACATAACATACCACCCATTCAGCATGAAAACAAAAGTTAAGTAACGAACCATTACGGAATAAAAAAAAACTTGAATTGTTTTTTTTTGTTGCAATTTACATTTTATTTTTATTTTTTTATTTTAATAAAAATAGAAATTTGAGATTCTCTTGCAAGTAGCAACAAGAAAAGTAACTGTTCATGGAAATTCAACAAAATGTGTTCTGTTTCTTTTTTTGTAAAACAATTTTCAGAGCGAAACCAAAGTACCTAGTGTACAATGTGTGGAGGGTATCATATTTGTTAGATTTTTTTTTGTATTAGATTTCCAGAATACAAAAAAATTTGGAGAGTGGGAGATTAACTCCTATATTGAGGGTTCAATACAAAATTTTGTGTTTATATACTCAGTTTCATGTCTTCACTCTTGGCTTGTTTCATATGTTAATTACATGCTATATAGTATTTCTCTTTTTAGACTTTCCAAAAAGTTGTTGATGTTATCAACAAAGATGTGTTTTACAGATGAGATATAGAAGATCTGTAGGTTTTAAACGGAATGACTTTCCTTGCAAAACGATTGAATCTCATGATTGATTGATTAATATGGTCCATTGTGCTCCCTCTTCTACCTCAGTCTGACGAGACTCGCTTCTCCCATATGTTGGCAATAGCCAGGAGCTTGATTATCAGGTCTTCCTGAAGGTTCATATATTCGGCTGTAACCTAGAGGTTCGCAGTCAAAAATAATGTGGCTGGATGTTTCTTCCTCCTCGCCACACAATCTGCACCCGTTATGGACCCATTATTGAGTCCCATTGTGTGCAGATGCTTCCGCAGGGGATAATGTCCGGTAATGAATCCGGTAACCCACCGCAGTTGCACCATGTTTAGCCTCAGTGCATCGAGAGATAGCCTCTTTGTTGCACTCTGAAGCAGTACCTTCCCGAGCTCTTGCCACGGTACTTTTTCCCAGTGATCACGGTGTTTAGCATTGGACCACTCGTTGATCACCTGTTTACATGTAGTCCTTGGAATTCCTAAAATAGGCTCGGGGCCTATGAAGGGCATTCCGACTTCCTCCTTTGCTAAGGTATCCGCTTTTTCGTTTCCTTCGAAAACACTGTGACCCGGCACCCAGATCAATTTAACATTGTTCCGTTTTGCCAGTTTCAGAAGTTCTTCCAGACAATCCTTGACTACCCTTGAGATGACCTCAGTTCCAGGCAAGGCTTTTTAAAGCAGCTTGACTGTCCAACACAATACATACGTTCTGGTTTATGTAGCCTCTATGTAGGTTCTCACGGACGCAAGTCAGTATGGCGTAGACTTCTGCTTGGAAGACCGTGGCATATTTCCCCAAGTTGAGGCTTATGTTTGCATTAGGGCTCTCACCGTAGATTCCCGCCCGATCCTTTCTTCAGTTTTGGATCCGTCTGTATACCAGACGATTCCTTTCTTGAGGTAGGGTGGTTCTCCTTCCGATCACATGGCCCTAACACATACTACAGTGAAAGGTTTTGAAAAGGAGTATGTCTTGGGAAGTATATCTGTGCCTATTTCAAAGACGGGGTCTGAGATAATTGATGTTCCTACGATATAGTATAGTCTCGAGTGTATCCTTCGCAGAGCTAGTATACTCACAATCGGGTTTACGAAGTGACCCGATGGTGTGAGTAGGTTTCTTCGCCAGAATACGATGGCGTCTTGCTCCCTCAGATGCGTTTTCAACATCATGACAGAGATTCCTCCATGAGTTCATTTTGGCTTTCTTCAGAGACCTTTTGTATTCGGTAAGGGCTTCATGGTAATTATCTCAGTTCCCCAACCGCCTTGCTCTGTTAAATATCTGGCGAACCTTTCGCCTCTGACTCCTTAGGCCCTCATTCCACCACAAGTCGACTTGCTGATGTCTTTTGAGACCTCCGAGCAGTTTTTTGACTCTCGTAATGAGGGTTGAATACCGTACATAAAATGCTGGCTACTGAGAATGAATCATAGTACCGTCAAGATATTACCACAATCCTTTACTCTGGGGGCCAGAGCACTTCTCAAAGTGGGGGATTCTCAAAGTGTCTTTGGAAATATCGTTTAAAGTAGGCAACTTTTAAGATATTAGTTTAACATCTTTTTGCGATCCAACATATAAATTTATGAGTTAAAAAGAGGTCTAGCTGAAGGCTTCAATTAAATAAATACAGTACCCTAAAAATTGAATTATTATGTTTTTTCATTTATTCAAAGGTTTGTTAAGCCTCGTTTTTTTGTATGTTTTATTAAATAATAATATAGTTAAGTTTGAATTAGTACTTTTTATTTAAAAATATGTATTCGACCATGTGTTGTAATGGTCATTGACTTTTTTTGGTTAGATCATTTATTCTCTGTTAGGATTCCGTAGTGATAATCACCATATTAATGCCAGAAACAAAATTGGTATATAATCAGTTTAACATTTTAATGAATATCAGTCAATGAGCTTATTCTTAAAAGTCTTTGAACAACAAAATAATGGAATTCAAATTCCACATAAACAAGTGAAAATAGCAAATAACTGAGTTATTTGCTTAAATACCCGGTATATCCTAAATTTGTGGAAAAAAAGTTTCAAACGAAAGTTGTTTATTTAAAAAAAAAGGAACATTTTTTGTCCTTAAATTTCTGTTGTATCTCTTGCGGTTTCAAAGATGAACCGATCCGATTTTTCTTATCACGAACTTGGTCATACTTTCTAGCTCTAGAACGCACATACGAAGTTTTAGCTTGCTATCTCTTTTCGTTTTTGAGTTATCGTGTTGACAAGCAAACAGTTGTTAGAAAGTCGGAACTAAACTTAATATACCCTGGTATATATTATGTATACCGGGTATAAAAATTTTTATTTTAAGGTCGCCATAACAAAGATTCTATTCGCCGTTTAACCATTTCTTCTTTAATATCTGTTAAAAAGATAAATTTCTAAAATTTCGAGAATTACTAAAGTTACGTCCTTCGAAAATCTGACTCTACCATAATAACGAATGTAAATATAAAACTTAAACCGAGATTTTCTCGAATCCGTGGGCTTCGATCATCTCAAATATTTAAAATTGAAACTAGTTATATTGATTTACTACTTATATATTTGTGTGTATCAAAATCCACCAAAATGGATGTTTCGAAATTGAGAACTTGTTTTTAAACCAATAAATATTTCAATCTAGTAAGACTTTCTTAAAGAAGTACAAGAAGATAACTACAAAATATACTTGAACAGATTGGTTTACCGAACCTTTGTTTTATCACCTTGTTAACACTTCAAACAATTCATTTTTATGTAATTGCATTTCTTTTTAATTTATACTATTTGATTTTAATAATTTGTACTTAATAAGTTCTATTTTATTACTTTCTCAAATCGTACGTTTAGAGAAAGTATTGTTTCGATTTAGAAATTCGATATATACATATATAATTAATGACATATGTTTCGATTTATTCAAACATTTTCACAACTAAAAAGACACGAATTGTATATATATATCTTGAAACATATGCCATTAATTATTAGTGATGTAACGAATATTCGTATTCGCGAATATTCGCATTTTTTTTGACATTCGCATTTGCATTCGCAAGAAACGATGCGAATGTTTGGCGAATGTATTTTACAAACAAAAAGGAAATTATGGATGGATATGGAATTATAATACTGATAATTATAACTGATAAGATTTATTTATTTTTTAATTACTTATATTTGAATAAAAAAATGATTATGGAACAGTTTTGAGGTAGGCAACTAAATTAGAAATACTTTCTCGTTTGTTTTTGTTAGTCATTTGAATATATTTGCTTTAGGTCGGTTTTGGTACATTGTCGCGAAGAGGGCGGCAAAGAATTTATTTTAGCAGCACCTAGCTTTTCATTTTCTCGTCTTTTTATTTCGTCATATTCATTTTTGTATTTAGCTTTTAGGTGATTTCGTATAGCACTAGTGGTCCTTATTTTGCGAGAGTATTTTTTATCACACAACATGCATTTCACATATTCAGCGTCATAAATTGTGAAATAAGTCCAAACTTCGCTAAAATGTGCTTTACTTATGTTTTTATATCACTTTGTCACTTTTGAATAACAGTTAAATTTGAAAAATGCAATAATACTAAGGACGTGCCAGCACTGTTTTATGCAATCACGACAACAAATCGGTTTGATTTTATTATAGCACAAATACATAAACACACATATACAACACATAGACAAAAACACTGTTCACATATACAAAATAATGTTATTGTGAAGAAAATAAATAAACTTAAACTTATATTTATTATATTTCGAAAACAAAACGGTAACACACGATTTTTTTTTTAATTTATATAATATTTAACTTTACTCTCCTAGTTTTTTTCAAATTCTGTCGAGTATTTTTTCTAATACAACAGATAATAGTTGGGCAGGCATGAAGTTTTACATTGCATTCGCGAATATTGGAGATAAATATTCGCATTCGCGAATGTGAAAAATCCAACATTCGTTACATCACTATTAATTATATTAGACAATCAAGTAAATCTGTAAAATCTCAAATTAAAAAAAACTATGGGCTTATGATGTAGTTTATGGACCATAAACTACAGCTGGCAACGATTAAAATAGATTTCTGAATTTTAAAAGAAGATCCCACAGTTATTGTTAAATTTCCCAAATTGAGGGTACTCGATTTTTATTTCCAAGTAAATCGTCTAGAGTAGATCTATACGTTTTTCTAAGTCAAATAACTACAACAATTCGAAAATCTATAGGTATTCTTTTGAGGTTTAGTTTATGAAAACACACCAGTCCAAGTGGCCGAGCGGTCTAAGGCGTTATGTCTGTGCAGTATGCCTACTTTGAAACTGGAAGGTTATGGGTTCGAATCCCGACATCGGAAGTTTGTCAATGAATAAGAAAAAAAATAAAGGGCGGTTAATTGACTAAACTGTCGGCGTATGGACAAAAACGAAGTAACCGACTTTGCTTGAGAAGGTTTTCTGCAGTTTCCTTCACGAATTCCAGATGAATATCGGCATAGTTCCTATCATAGTCGGCTGCAACCGCATATCCTACCAATTCCCAGTTTATACACAAAAATTCCTTCCACTCCACTCACATCCTAAAGGCATCATAATGGACCTTATGGTCGAAGCGTAGCCCGTCCAGGGCAGCCTCTACAATCTATCTATCTTATGAAAAGACAGTTTGATAATGGTTAAATAAATCGAAACACTAGATATGGAAAATCACAAATTAGATTAATTTAAAAGAAAAAAAACTACTTTCATAAACGAAAGCTCACAAAAATAAAATAGCTATGAATTTTCGATAAATTTCTAATAACAGTACCCAAATTCCACATTGAGGATACTAGACTTTGATTCAATCATCCAAATTGATCTATTATATACGCCAATGAAATTAAAATAAATGTTATTAATTAATAGTTTACACATTTATTTGTTACTTGACGAAAAAGATATGTGTTTCATTAAATTACAAATATATATTTTTAATAGTTTCAGAATGTGTTTCTGCATTTATTGAATAATAAACAAAACATTAAATATAAACCAGCGTTTCTCAACCTTTTAGCACCGAACATAATTTTTAGCGAATTTCCTCCAAAGGAAATGCAGCTATTGTTTTTGGGCCAATGTTGGAATTTCGTAAAAATTTCTTCAAATGTCCATCGATCCTACTTATTAGATGTTAAATATCACTATCGCTAAAATTTGTATATATATATATATATATATATATATATATATATATATATATATATATATATATATATATATATATATATATATATATACATATATATATAGAACATATGTACTTTTTTTAAATGTCTGTGGACTCTCTAGCGGTCACAGTTTTATTCCGATTGGAATGAAATTGGGTATTTGGGTCGCTTTTGGTATTCTAAAGGTCAAGTTCGTTAATGGGTAAAATCGAACGAGGGGAAAGGGGGTTTATAGGGAGGGGGAAACACAAAATTTGACTATCTCCTTTAATTTTTGAAAAATCGAAAAATTTATCAGGAGTTAAATTATAGGTACTAAGTTTTACTGTAATTTTGTTTCTTATCATTTTTCTGTTACACTAATATTGACAGAAATATTTACAATTACAGATTGAAAGTTAAAATTCTAAATATCTCTGTTCACATTAGAGTTTGAGAAAAATGATCAAGTAATGAAAATTGTGGCAAACTTGATTTTCTACAACTTTACTCCTTATACATTTTTCGATTATTCTAATATTAAGAGAGATATATAATATTTTAACCCGGAGACGTCTCACCTTCGGGTGACAGGTTGTTCTCAAGGAGGGCACAGAGGACCCCTTGATCGAGGTGGTAGGGTCCCATTTGCGGAACCCCTCTTTCAAATTATTATTATTATTATGTATTCAGAGTGTAAAAATTTGTCCTTATAAAAGTTTTCGATACAATACCACTGTCCTTTATATACTCGACCGTATATATATTTTCCTATTTTTTTTTTAATATATTTTCATCAATATGTATTTGTTTTATTTAAAATAAATTTTATATCCTTTTCAAATTAATTGTTTATACAAAAACATTACAAGGTTTTCTTCTCAATATATATTTTAATTTCGTAATTCAATGAAAAATCTCATAAAAACACTTTTACGTTCTATGTGTACACTTAGCCACAAAAGTAGATGTCACTTTTTTTTTAAATTTTATAATTAATTTGGACCTTATTCATTAGGTTTTCGAGAAAAAAATTTCGAATATAAGTTGTTACTACATTTCTAATAGACAACTTTTATCAGAAGATTAGGGAATATGCATGAAAATTTTTTTTCACTTGAATTGAAGCATGTTCACTTGATAAATATCAAGGTAAAATTACTTTTTAAATAACTTTAAAAATAAGCGAGATATGAATGATTGAAATTCCCGATTAGACAAAGAGGGTGATAGCCCTCTTGATATGTTATGTGACGTCATATTACACTTTCACCATTTAAAATACACGTAAAACTCCGTTTTTAGTATTTTTGCAAGAAAGAGACAGATAATAATTTTTAAAAGCTTGTAGCTTCCTTGATATTTGTCGGATTTTAATTTCGTTTTTAAATATTATTACAGTATTAACAGTATTTTCATATTCTGAAAATAAATGTGAATAAAAATTTTCATGCATATTCCCTATTGTTTGAATACCCAATATATACTGAGTTGTATATCAATGTTTGAATTGTTAAAAATTCTGCCTATTCAATGTTTATAAAATGTGAATTATTTGTAAATGTTCAACACCCATTCCAAGCATTACAAAGTCGGGACTAAACTTATATACCTTGTATATTTACGTATACTGGGTATAACAATAGTATTTGAGATGTTATGTTTGTACATATGTCTGCCTTCGTTCAACTATTAATAGTATAGTATAATAGTCTTTTGCTCTCTTATGTATGAGCAGATAAATCTATTGAGTTTATGGAAAAATGATTGAGACAAAAGTTGTTTATTTTGACAAAAGGAACATTTTTTGCTATACATTTTGTTTTAAATCTCTTATGGTTTTAAAGATGGGCATATTTTTCCATTTCCGAGGAACTATCGAGCACAAATTATGAGAAAACTTTTGAATTTATGGAAAAAATTTTCGTACAAAAGTTGTTTATTATAAAGACAAGAAGATTTTTTTGTTATTAAACTTTTGTTATATCTCTTACGGTTTCAAAGATAGGCGGTTTTGCTCATTTTGCCCAAACATGGCCCGATTTTGCCCATTAACGAACTTGACCTGACTTTTTTGTCTTAAATTCAGCTCGTTATCTCTTTTCGTTCTTGAGTTATCGGGTTCACAGACGGACAGACAGACGGACATGCGGAAATGGGCTAATTAGGTAATTTTATTAACACCTATAGCAAAAATTTTTTTCTACGATCAATTTTTTCAAGCTTTACAAAGTCGGAACTAAACTTAATATACCTTGTATATTTACATAATACTGGGTATAAAAATGACATCAACTTGTGTGGTCCATAGTACTGCGGTTGTAAATATTACAGCGAGCTGACTGTATTCAATGAATAGAAATTAAAATTTGTTTCGATTTAATATTCTCTATTTAACATATATATTGATTTTAATTAGGGTTCTCTCTTAATTAGCATGAAAAATCCATAGACTCCACAATCTGAGTGCGTGTCCACGAATAATAAAATTTTAAAATAAACATCAAATTATTCTTCCGAAAACATCCCCTCCCCACAAGCTTTGATTGATCTGTAATTTGTATCCACAGAGCTTCTAAATAATTCAAAACGAAAGTATAAGTATATCGCCAAAAAAGATTTTGGCGATTCTGTCCGGAAAGGGTGGAAAAAAATTTGGGAATAACATTTGGAATCAAATTATCAGCGCCCTGACAAATTGGTAAAAATAATGTAAAAACTTGTACAGGCATCCAAAAAAAAAGAGTTCAAAATAATGACTGTGCAAAAGTGTACGAACGTTGTTCAAACGATTGGCGCTAAAATAACGCATAAATTAGAAACTTGGGGGCTGCGGGAAACGTCGTTCTTCACGCTCCTCATAAATTGGCCAAATTTTGACTGTAAAAACGTGTACGGGCGTTTTTCAAACGATTGGCGCCAAATATTCGAAACTTGGGGGGCTAAGAAAAAAGTCCTCTTTTTAACGCTCCTGACAAATTGGCGAAAATAATGACTGTGCAAACGTGTACCGGCGTTGTTCAAACGATTGGCTCCAAAAAAACGCAAAAATTTTTAACTTGGGAGGCTGACGAAAAATTCCATTTTCTACGCCCCTACTAATTGGCGCTTGTGCAAATGAAAATAATTAAATGCAAACATGTGCAAACGATTGGCGTAAAGTAAACTAAAAAATTCGTTACACAGGAGCTGCTTCAACTTAGCGAATTTCCTTAAAATATATAAATCACTTTCTAGCGGTCACAATTTTAGTCTGATCAAAATAAAATGTCGTATATGATTTTACTATTTGCAAGGCTAATTTTATTAAAAATTCGTTACGCAGGAGCTGCTTCAACTTAGCGAATTTCCTTAGAATACATAAATGACTCTCTAGCGGTCACAATTTTAGTCTGATCAAAATGAAATGTCGTTTATGATTTTAGTATTCGCAAGTCCAATTTTATTAATAAATGACATACGTCTAGGGGAAGGGCGGGGTATAATGAAAGAAGAAAACACAAAATATAAAATATCTCTCTTAATATTAGAACAATCGAAAAAAGCGTAAGGAATAATGTTGTAGAAAATTATATTTGCTACAATTCATCACCTTATCATTTTTGCTCAAACTCTAATGTGTACAGAGATATTAAGGAATTTAATTTTCAATCTTAAACCGTCAATATTTCTGTAAATATTAGTGTAACAGAAAAAATGATAAGAAACAAAATTACAGTAAAACTTAGTACCTACAACTTTACTCCTTATAAATTTTTCGATTTTTCAAATATTAAGAGAGATATGTCAATTTTTGTGTTTCCCCCTCCCTCTAAACCCTCCTTTCCCCTTGTCCGATTTTGCCCATTAACGAACTTGACCTTTTGAATACCAAAAGCGCCTCAAATACCAAATCTCATTCCAATAAAATGAAAACTGTGACCGCTAGAGTGATTACAGACACATATATATATATATATATATGTATATATATATATATATGTCCATAGATATATATATATAAATTTTACAGATGGTGATTTTTGACATCTACAAGGTAGGATCGATGGACATTTGAAGAAATTTTTGCGAAATTTTGACTTCGGTACGGGACCAATAGCTCTATTTCCTTTCAGGAAATTCGCTAATAAATGACATACGTCAAGGGGAAATGGGGGCATAAAGAAAGAAGAAAACACAAAATATCTCTCTTAATATTAGAACAATCAAAAAATGCGTAAGGAATAAAGTTGTAGAAAATCATGTTTGCTACAATTCATCACCTTATCATTTTTGCTCAAACTCGAATGTGTACAGAGATAGTGAGGAATTTAATTTTCAATCTTAAACCGTCAATATTTCTGTAAATATTAGGGTAACAGAAAAAATGATAATAAAATTATAGTAAAACTTAGTACCTACAACTTTACTTCGTATTAAAAATTTTTCGATTTTTCGAATATTAAGGGAGATATGTCAAAATTTGTGTTTCCCCCTCCCTCTAAACCCCCCTTTCCCCTTGTTCGATTTTACCCATTAACGAACTTGACCTTTTGAATATCAAAAGCGCCTCAAATACCAAATTTCGTTCCGATAAAATGAAAACTGTGACCGCTAGAGTGATTACAGACACATATATATATATATATATATATATATATATATATATATATATATATATATATATATATATATATATATATATATGTATATATATATATATATATATGTATATATATATATATATATATGTATATATATATATATATATATGTCCATAGATATATATATATATAAATTTTACAGATGGTGATTTTTGACATCTACTAGGTAGGATCGATGGACATTTGAAGAAATTTTGACTTCGGTACGGGACCAATAGCTCTATTTCCTTTCAGGAAATTCGCTAAAAATTTGAAACAAGGGGACCTATCGTGTAAATTTGGTACAAGTGCAAATAAAAAAAATTCGTTACGCAGGAGCTGCTTCAACTTAGCGAATTTCCTTGGAATAAATAAATTACTCTCTAGCGGTCACAATGTTAGTCTGATCAAAATGAAATGTCGTGTCTGATTTTAGTATTTGCATGGCCAATTTTATTAATAAATAACATACGTCAAGGGGAAAGGGGGGCATAAAGATAGAAGAAAACACAAAATATAAAAAATCTCTCTTAATATTAGAACAATCGAAAAATGCGTAACAAACAAAGTTGTAGAAAATCATGTTTGCTACAATTCATCACCTTATCTTTTTTGCTCAAACTCTAATGCGTCCAGAGATATTGAGGAATTTAATTTTCAATCTTAAACCGTCAATATTTTTGTAAATATTAGGGTTACAGAAAAAATGATAAGAAACAAAATTACAGTAAAACTTAATACCTACAACTTTACTTCTTATAAAATTTTCGATTTTTCGAATATTAAGGGAGATATGTCAAATTTTGTGTTTCACCCTCCCTCTAAACTCCTTTTTCCCCTGGTCCGATTTTACCCATTAACGAACTTGATCTTTTGAATACCAAAAGCGCTTCAAATACCAAATCTCATTCCGATAAAATGAAAACTGTGACCGCTAGAGTGATGACAGACACATATATATATGTATATATATATATATATATATGTATATATATATATATATATGTATATATATATATATATATATATATATATATATATATATATATATATATATGTCCATAGATATATATATATAAATTTTACAGATGGTGATTTTTGACATCTACAAGGTAGGATCGATGGACATTTGAAGAAATTTTCGCGAAATTTTGACTTCGGTACGGGACCAATAGCTCTATTTCCTTTCAGGAAATTCGCTAAAAAACTTGTGCCATTGTTATGCAAACGATTGTTACAAAAAAATTCAAAAAATTTAAAACTTTGAGGCCAGCTTTAAGTAGAAGTTGGCGAAAAGTCGATTGCAAGATTGAAGAAAACTATATACAAAGGTAAGACTAAATAAAACCAAATGCATCTTGTCATAGCACCTCGGTAGCTTAGTTGTGGTAGAGCACTGATCCGGAAAGCCAGAAGTCGTAGGTTCGATTCCCAGCCAAGATGTAAATGATTATTTGTATCAAAACATTGATGACAAACCTTTGGCTGAACGAAAATTTTCATGAAATTTAATATATATTGTTACTTAAGGTTCTGGAAATGGGCATAGGGTCTTCTCATCCCTAAATGTATAGTTCGTGTGGGACAGTAAACAACGTAACACCTTCTAAAACGTATCAATAGGGAATATGCATGAAAATTTTTTTTCACTTGAATTGAAGCATGTTTACTTGACAAATATCAAGGTAAAATTACTTTTTAAATAACTTTAAAAATAAGCGAGATATGAATGATTGAAATTCCCGATTAGACAAAGCGGGTGATAGCCCTCTTGATATGTTATGTGACGTCATATTACACTTTCACCATTTAAAATACACGTAAAACTCCGTTTTTAGTATTTTTGCAAGAAAGAGGCAGATAATAATCTTTAAAAGCTTATAGCTTCCTTGATATTTGTCGGATTTTAATTTCGTTTTTAAATATTATTACAGTATTAACAGTATTTTCATATTCTGAAAATAAATGTGAAAAAAATTTTCATGCATATTCCCTATTCTACGACGGTTTTTGCGACGGCGTGAAGAAGCGACGGAAAATGTCTTTAAATCTTTTGTATTAAATTTTTATTATTATTAAATAAATCAAATATCTGAAATTTTCGTAAAATCACTGAATTTAACTAGTTTTGGAACACAGTTCAGAAAATAAAAAAATTTATTTCTGAAGAAGGAACTGTGTTCCGAAACTAGCCGAAATAAAGTGATTTTACGAAAATTTCAAATATTTGTTTTATTTAATAATTATAATGGATTTTCGTCAAGTAACTCCACCACATTCAATACAAAATTGAAGTTTTATGATGTTTATTTGCATTGTGTTGGTAAATTGAAATTGAAAAATAAATAAACATGTGAATTCACTTACTTAAATGCGACGACATGTACTTTTAATTATAATTATTTAAATAAATAAAATAAATATTTTTATATAGTTTTTAATTTAATATTATTATAAGGAAATGTAAATTACATTTGTAACCAGTAGTAAGTGACTCCGAAGTCTAATTACTTTCTGTAATCAATGAATAATTACCTATACATATATAAAAATCCATAAAACATACACACATATATCTTATGGTGACCTTTTGATCTACCACCAGAGAGAAGCTCTTCAATGCTTGAAAAATTTTAAGCATTCAATGACAAACCTTAGGTACGGCATTTGTCAGAGAAGAAAAACATTTCTAATATTCAGGGCTGAAAAATATTTGAAATGATTCTATTTTGCAACAAATTTTTTGCAAAAACGTTTCACTGAAACATCGCCAATAGCTGTAAAGATTTTCATTTATAGTGTTTTTTTCAAACTAAGTAAATCCGCCTCCCTCTAGCCCCAATTTCTCTCTTAACAGAGCTTGATGGAATTTCTTTTAGATCATATTGACAATTTTTGGTTCTCGAGAATTCATGCACGAAAAAAATGTTAATAGACAATCCGGAGAACTCAAAACGTGGAAACATGGTGAAAATTTTGCTATCGATTTTCAGACTGATTACTATAAATTCCCTATACTGGGAAGTTAATAAATTGAATGGCATCATGGACTTTATTACTACAACTCTTTGGCTCTACGGTCCATGAAGAACCGACATCACTTAAAAGAGTCTTCCAGACATTTCGGTCCTGGGCTTTGGCTTTCCAGTTCCCGACTCCAATTCGGCTTAGATCTATTGCAACATCGTCCATCCATCGTAGCCTTGAACCTTCTGGGTTGGACCATATACCATTTTCGCACCTCTTTTACTTGGAATTCTTTCGAGATGCCCCAATCAACGTAGCCTTCCTTAATTTCTATGACAATGTCTGGGTCTTTGAACAGGTTTTGAAATTCGAAGTTAGTTATAATCCTCCATACGCCATTGTCACATAAAGGTCCATCGATTTTTCTTTCTCAGATATCCAGACTATACGCATCACTGTAGATCCATTAAGCCTTATTACCGCTTTGTACATATTTTCTTCTTGATGTCCTTGAGATGATCGACGACTTGAACATATTTCAGATGGAGTAAAAGCAGCTGTTATTCTAGCTTTAATTTCTCAAGAGTTGGCATTGTTTTCATCAACCATAGCTCCGAAGTATTTGATCGAGATTTGGTTCGATGTTTACCATCTATTTGGCTTTGTCACTATTTTACCTCTATAATCCAACTTTTTTTGACTCTACCTCCAGAACATTAAAAGCCTCAGTTTTGTTGTACTTCGGCTAATTATACCCGCATTATCCACATATAGCCAGGTAAATGTAATAAACGATTAAAAATTGGAAATGAATGCTCTCTTGAATAAAATTTTGAAAACCACTTTTTATAGGAAATAAATTTTTAACATTCAACAACTTTCAAGAACTTTCGACACTATTATTACTCACTTAGAAATGACTAGATATTTTTTCATCGTCTCAATTTGTGAGATCGATGTCTCAAAGAATGTTATAAAATGATTTTCATATAAAAAAATTATAAATTATTTATACTCCAAAAAAAAAAAATTAAACTAAATAAATTAAAAATGAAATTTGATCAGTTTGTCCCAAATTGGCATTTGATTGGAGTATTGCCAAAAATATTTAAAAAAAGTAATCATATAATTTTTTGTTTGTATTTTAAAAGTGTATATAAAATAAAATCAGATACTTCATCTAAAGTAAATCTATTAATCTTTTTTAATAACTTCTTGAAATGAAAAATATCCTTTCCCAAAAATAATCAAACAATAATGATATATAGTTGTTCAATATAGGCCAAAAATGTAACATTCATGTACGTAAAGTTGCCTATAATCAAACATTATTTGCTTTATAATAAGATTATTTTAGTTTATAATAACGCTGGCAGCATTTAAGCTAAATATATTAGATGTATGATAAATGTTTCAAACAAACGATGTTTTTCTATACAAGATAAACATTTTTTGTGTTTGAAGATTTTCTCACACTGAAAATCGATTCAGTTGTTAAAAAGATGCGACAGACACAAATTTTGAAAAACTTTTTTTCACATCTTTTATCAAATTTAGTATTACATTAGAATTCCAATTATCCGGGTCGCTTTGAAGATAAAAGGGCATACTCACGTGATTTTTATTGCATCGAGCATTGGGAAAGTCCTTTTTAGAGCTGATTATATGCGAAATTGCAAAGTTTTTAGAAAAAATCGATAAATCTACTTTACTAGAAGTTGAATGAATTTCAATTGTCTAGCCTTAACTTCAATAATAGATTCAATATATATTTTTTAGTAAATTAACTTTTAAAAATAACTCTGTTAATAATATACCTATACACAAATCTATGTCAGATAAGAGTTATATTAGTTGTAATTTAAAGAGAAATGTTTAAAAAAACTATATTTAACATCACATACAAAGATTTCCAATCGTCAATTACTTATATCTACAAATTTATAATTTCCTAGATTATACCTGAGGCTACACTCACGTTTTATTGTTATATCGCTGGCTCCCTTCATTTTAAGACTAAAAACCTCCCACCGCTTCCACTATTTGAAATGTTTATCGACACTTCCACCAAATTTCTATTACAGCGAATCTTTCAAATTCTATCGTAGCGTGATCATAAGCTTTTAAACAAAAAAAGTTACTAAACAAGGATACATAACTCCATGTAAACAAATAATTGGCAAAAATAAGATGTCAGTAGTGTTCCTTCGGCACCGGAAACAGAAATATAAGTACCGGAAGGAGAGTATAAGGCGCTGCTTTTAATTGAAAAACATTACGCATTTATAGTATTATAAAAATTATTTCCAGCCAAAGTATTTTTCCAATAAAATATTTTTTTTAAATAAATGATAAGTAATTTCAATTTTTCAATAAGTAATTAGTTAAAGTTGAAGTTCGCAAAATAATTACATAAAAATAAATAAAAAAACATCAAATAATTAAATAGTAACCTGTAATGTTGGAATTGTAAAAATGAAAATGAAATTATTGAATCAGATATTAAATTAAACTTTTATTTATTAATAATAATGCTGAAAATTAATATTTAATATAATGTCATACAATTTAATTAATTTTGGAATATTTATACTCGCTTTTGGTACTTTAAAAAGTCCTGGTTTTTTAAACCCAATTGATCCCGTTGCTTATTGTCACAAGCACTACCACTTTTACAATTGTCTACTGCACATACTCTTCCCATTTTAAATGTTTTTTAAGCAGTTTTTTATTTAATAAATTTATTTAAACAAATTTCATACTTCAGAATAATTTCGGCTACTTCATTTCTATTTATTATACTATACCGTACGTTTAGTTTACATCTTCACATAGCAGATCTCCCACGAGTATGAGAGAGTACATATGTATACATTAAGACCTCCTTCTCATACACATTGCTTAATGTATACATATGTACTCTCTCATACTCGTGGGAGGTCTGCTATGCGAAGATGTAAACTAAACGTTCGGTATTTAATTTCGGTACCGATGAGTTCCTATCA
The DNA here is from genome assembly GCA_963920215.1 of Nineta flava. Taxonomy (NCBI): domain Eukaryota; kingdom Metazoa; phylum Arthropoda; class Insecta; order Neuroptera; family Chrysopidae; genus Nineta; species Nineta flava. The sequence continues at coordinate 34,778,492 of OY986044.1, read as the reverse complement.
ACAACTAGCGATCCTAGCGGCATAAAAAGTAAATATAACTTCTACCATTTCGTTGCCATATTTTGTCAATTTTTCCGTTTGAGTTAGATCTCCTTTATATAGTCTCCATGAAACAAACAATCAAACAAATAAAGCCCTTCAAAGATTTACATTCGGCCCGCGATCAATTTTTATGCATAAATATTAATTTTATTAAAGTTATTTATTGTTCTTTTTGATTGATTGATTTGATTGATTTCAATGCTATTGTTTGAGACAAATAAATGTATATTTACTCGTAAATTTCTAGGAAATTTTCATTTATTGAAATTCTAAGAAGGTTATGCACGCAAAATATAATTCAACATACTCAAAAATATTTAACGGCAATATCACTGAACTCTATAAACATGGACAGAGAATGATTATGGGTATAAACAGACCCAATGCAGCGCTGTCTAACTGCTTCAACTAGCCAAGGTACTAAAACTTTATGTGTGTAGTGGAAATACATGTGACAGCCAAACATACACTAACACAAATTGTTATCACACATACAAGCCACGCATGCGCGCTGAAACACAACTTAGTTAACTGGCTAGTTTAGTGGCGTAACATAAGATGATCTATCCAGTTATATAGAGGTCAGGAGATAATACTAATCACATAGCACGATATTGCGTAAGACCAAGTTTAAGCATAGACGCCTACCGTACAATGTTTTACACGAAGAATTAGTGATTGTTTTTAGGCTTCTGTATCTCAGGAACCAAAAAAGGTATGAAGCTCAAATTTAAAAACGTAGTGTAACCGTCCATCTGACGTATCAAAATTACAGCTTTAATAGTTTCCATAGATATTTAACCCTAAGATTCGACATGTTGGTGATTCACTCATCAGTCTTCATCAATATTGTAGAGTATTTCTAGTTGTCCTAGAAAGTTAATTTTTTGTAGAGAGATAGGTTAAGAAATCACCCAGAAAAAAGAATCTGAATTTTATAATGATTAGTCGAAAAGAAGTTATTTGCAAATTACAAGTATTGTATATTGAAAAGATTTGTATGTCGTTGAACGTACATATACGTATGGATACATATTTTTTACGACAAATATATATTTATCAATTAACAGGTTACAATATAACTGACCTACATTTAATATGATTTATACAAATCAATTTGAGTTATTACTTGTATAAGTTGTAGTACCTATAATAAATTTTTAACTTATTACCAAGATTTTTATCTATACAGTTTATTTTTGATTTTTTTATATTATAAGCGTGAGAATTTAACTTACTTTATATGATCAAATTTTTTATTCTAAAGGCTATATCAGATATTCAAAGTTTACTTTTATATCAATGATTTTAGATATTGGCTTCAAATTTGATAAGCGTGTTTTGACGTAAGCATCCTTGTTTTGCAGAAACTAATTCAAAGGAGAAATTACATATAATAAAGAAAACACAGATCAAGTAATTAATCTACATTAATTACAGGTGTTTGAGCTGAAATTGTGGCAAAACTATTCAGTTTATGAAAAAAAGTTACAAATAAAAGTTGTTTGTTTTTAAAAAAGAACCCTTTTGTATTGGAAGTTTTCTTCTATCTCTTATAGTTTTAAAGATAGATAATAACCCCTCCTTTTCTATCGTGGCGATGCGTGGACCAATTTAATCCATTCGTAATCTGTTTTCATCTTTTCAAGTTTTCGTGTTCATAAATAGACGGACATCCAGAAATGGAATAATTAGAACCTCTATACCAAAATTTTTTGTCTTCGATCAATATTTCTTACCATTACGAACTTAGGACTAAAATTATGATGTCCCCTGCAGACGGAGACAGTAGTGGCGGCCATACTGTCGGCTAGAAGTGACAGCCAGTGAAATGGACGGAAAATAGGCTTACGCACGAGGACAGTAGCCAATTTTGTGTGGAAGTATCAATAGCCAGTGCAACATTGTTAGAATATGTGTAAGGTCTTATCAATAATGGCTGCCACTATGTCACGTGAACCTCTTACTGGCCCTATGGCGTCCACTAAACTCAAACCTGCTTGAGTTTGTAGCCGGTAGCCAACTAGACATTGAAGCGGTAGTACCTCTGTACACGAGGACAGTAGAAGGATAATTACAGCGGCCGTTACTGGCTAATACTACTTGCCACCACTACTGTCCCCATGTGTACGGAGTTATACCGTCATATACAGTGCGTAAAGTTTTTGTCGTAATATAGCGACTAACATAAATCACACAACGAACGCGCAAATGAAACAGACGTTCTATACAGTTTTGCAAGTAACATGCTCTATGCATGCTCTATCAGGTAATCTATGCTCTATCAAGTAATAAATTGCACTTGAGTTGATTTTCTTATTTTTTTCTTCTTTCTCTAAGTCCCCCTTTCCCGTTGGCTGATTCTACTCATTAACGAACTTGACCTTTCAAATACCAAAAGCATATCAGATACGAATGTTCATTAGGATCGGATTAAACAGTTAATTAAAATATCTATTTCCAAAAGAGAAGCGATGTATTCTGAGGAAATTCGTTAAGTTGACGTTGACATTTAATAAGCGCATTCTATATGATTCCATCGTAGGGCGCCAAAAAGACAAGGCAACACTGACGGACTTCAAGGCACTACTACTTATATAGACACAAATAACCGCAGACTATTTGAGTATATTATAAATAATATTATAATACCTCAATATTATAAACATAATATTATTATTAACGTAATATCTATGATGCAAACAGTTGATCACATCAACTTAAAAACAAAACGTTGCAAAAACCCCGTATACGGTGTACGTAGACGTCGTCGTCAGCGTTTGAAAACACTTGAAGGTTTTCAAATAAACACCACATACTTTTAACACAACAAAAAGGTAACATAATTTTGCTCTAAGGTAAATAAGTATAATAATTAAATAAAATAATACACAAAATCAATATGCCAGCAACAACCTATCCTTAGAAATGGATATCATTTTACATTTACAAATTCCCGTTATCATGTTTCATATTAAATCAAGGCTACGCAATGTACTTTTACCAACAAAACGTTATCAACAGTTAATATTGCCATAATTAATTAATTAACTAATCAATTTATAGTTATTTTTTAATAATTTATTTTATTTTGTTTGTTTTAGATATATTGAAGCAACGTGTAAAATAGCGAACACGATTCGTCAAGGAGGGGTGATTGGCCTATGGGCCTCACCAACACCTGTCAAACGTACGGGGGTGAAGCCCGGGCCCCCGGCGACTATGCGACATACCGGCTTTGGTAAACTTGGTGGCCTTATAAATACTGCTGTGAATGCTTCTAAACGACAATCAAGTAAGTTTTTTTGTTTGTAAATTTTATTTTAGTGTAATTGTGGCTTTATAATTTGAGGATTGTACTTTATTAATTGATACGTAGATTAATTAATTGATTTCGCGCGAGATTAGTAGAGTAGATAACTCCAACTATTCGGATTAATTGGGAACCGCAACCGATACGGAGAATCAAATGGATAACTTATGAAAAAGGTCATTTCTAAAAAAAACGTAAAGAAATGATGAAAAATGAAGATAAAATTGTCGATTTTCTGATCGGTTAAATGTTTCGCTTTTTCGTAAATAATCGGCCTTGAGAAGGTTTCCCGATGCTCGCCTCTTTGCCCTCAAGAGAAATTTGGACATTGTAGCAAATTTAGGATTCAAAAATATCCTTTAGAATAACTTGCCGTCGCATTTATCTTTGATTTTGAATAATAAGTTTAAATATTCGGAGTCTCCGGATCAAAACCGGAAAGGCGACACCTCTGTTTAAAAATGACACATTTAATTTAATATTTTCTCGTAAAAAAAAATATAAAAGCCTTAAAATAGATATTCATTCAAAAAAAACGGGATCACGAAACAATTTGAGGAAATATTAATCCCATCAAAACAAAAGTTTTCATTGTTTTTTGCAACTATTTTATCCAACACCCCATAGAAAAGATATTAGGGTCTTAACAATTGGGAATTTTAACTAGAAGGATCTCTTATAGTTCCAAAAATTTACAATAATATACAGATCTAAATCGAAAGGATTATTTGATCACTCTACTTAAAATTTTACAAAAAATTAATCCCAACTAGTTCAAAGTTCCGATCGAATGTATTACGCATCCATCTAAATTTCTCAAAATTAGCAAAAAATCTGTGAATGCTATAAAATTTTATAAAAAAAAAAGATAAATTCTCGTCATAATTTTTTTATGACTAATATTTACGACTTTTAAATATTTTCCATATTACACAGATAAATATTATTCTACACATTTTTAGCATACAAATAATTAATAAACATTGTTTGATTACTTAAATAATATGAAAAATACTTCCTAATTAAAGGTTAATTAAAGAATATATATTAAATAATTTGAAAAATTCTTTATTTAAATTCATAAATAAATGACGTACTCAGTCGATAAAATACAGAAAACTGTATTGTTAACAAATCAAATTTACCAAATAAACATTTAAGAAATTATTACAAAAAAAAACATTACCCCTCCGCTCTAATAATGATTAATACAAAAAAATGATCAACAATTTATAAAATATTCAATCAATGAAATCATTTTACTTTCTATTTGAAACTAATACGAGTTGATATTTGATAAATTCATATTTCGCGCTAGATTTATATGTTAACATGGCGGTCGTCGCATTGTAGCTTGTCAGCCCTGACCTCGATTACCGACTATGTTAGTTTAGTATTAAACACTTTTCTGTTTTCGTGAAATAATGGAAGGTAATCTTCAATTGGTTATGTTAATGTTATTCATTTTATTTATTTATTTCAATTTAAAAAAAAAACTTGATTACATGAATTTAATTTTATTTAATACAAATCACACGACCGAATCGTAAAGGTTGTCGGTCGAACTCCAACCTATGAATTTAAAAAAAAAATGTATTATTTTTGTAGGTAATGGAGATGTACAGTGGTGCTTTTCACAAGTAAAGGGTACCCTAGACGATGAAGTGACAGAAGCCGATATTATATCATGTGTTGAATTTAATCATGATGGTGAATTACTTGCAACGGGGGACAAAGGTGGACGTGTTGTTATCTTCCAACGGGATGCTCACTCGAAAGTATCAATACCACGTCGTGGTGAATATAACGTATACTCAACATTTCAATCACATGAACCTGAATTCGACTACCTCAAAAGTTTAGAAATTGAAGAGAAAATTAATAAAATTCGATGGTTAAAACGTAAAAATCAAGCACATTTTTTATTATCAACAAATGATAAAACAATTAAATTATGGAAAGTTAGCGAACGTGATAAACGTGTTGAAGGTTAGTTTAATCCAAAATAACAACTAGAGACGATAGAATAACCATTTTAGTTGATTCAATTAGGATAAGAACCGGTCCCCGGACTATCCATAATTTCGATTAACCGATGTTAAAGAAAGCATTAAATAGTAAATAGCTCGGAATTTCGGCAGTGTATTATTATTTTAAAAACTCTATTTGCACGTTAGCAAGTTAATAGTTACAAAAATTATTTACACGTTAATAAATATGAAAGATGAAAACCTCGTATTCGTAAAAAAAAAATTCCCATTCGATTTTTTTTGCATATTTACGTTTGGCGCATGTCCCTGAATTTCAATCAGTCTGTATCACTTATACGTACATAGTATAGAAAGAAAACGGATGTTTTTGTTGATTTAAATTAAAGATACATTCGCTGCCTAAAATTTCAGTTTAGCGGCTTTTGCCAAAAACTGAAGAAGGAGCGATATTTTCAATTGTTTATATTAACGGTCGATATTATTTTTATATTATGATACTAGCGATCCGGTCCGGCTTCGCTCGGTTAATTACTACACTTTGATCTGAGATCATTTATCGGAGAATCGATAACATACAACTGCCAAATATATGGTTATATCCACACTATTACAGCACCTCACTTGTGAGACTTTAAAAAAAATTGTATAATATGTAACTAAGGTGATATGTAACTTTGGTGTATTAAATTAAAATTAAATACGTAAGCCATGAAAGTAAATTTTTATCGAAATATCTTTATTATTTACACATACGAAATTTTAATTAGGATGTACTATCCATATAAACCTTCCGGGAAAAATTATCTACATGATAATGAAAACCGTTTCAAAATCCATTGCGTGGTTTAGAAGGAGTTAGCGGATAAACATACAGACAGACGCGGAAGGCGATTTCCTTTTATACTATGATGTATAGATTATGGTTGATTACTATTCCAGGCGAGTACTACAATCTTTCACTTCATCGGTCACACCCCGAGTTGGTCAGGTTTGTGTGTTTTTGGGTCCCCGCACTAAATTGGCATTCTATATATTTCAGATATTGTGGCAGAAACTATTGAAATTCAATAAGGTAACTATTCCAACCGACTGCTATAGTTTTTGCCACAATATCTGAAATATATAGAATGCTTTTTAGTGCGGGATCCCAAGAACCCGCAAACCCGACCAACTCGGGCTATGACCGATGAAGTGAAAGTTTATAGTTCTTGATTGGAATAATATCGACCTTTTATGCTCAGTTTTTTACCTTTTTTTATAAATAAACAATTGAAAATGTCGCTCTCCCCGGATTTTATTGGTCCAGAGTTCCAAATATACCCCATTTTTGTAACAATTTTTATATGAGATAATTTTTATTAAATTTTTTGCAGGTTATAATACAAAAGAAGAAAATGGACATATTAGGGATCCATCGTGTGTGACATCGTTACGTGTACCAACGATACGACCGATGGAATTAACAGTTGAAGCATCACCACGTAGAATATTCGCAAATGCACATACCTATCATATTAACTCAATATCTGTAAACTCTGATCAGGAGACCTATCTGTCAGCGGATGATTTACGTATCAATCTTTGGCATTTAGAAATCACCGATCAGAGCTTCAATATTGTTGATATCAAACCAGTTAATATGGAAGAACTAACTGAAGTGATTACAGCAGCTGAATTCCATCCGGTCGAATGTAACTTATTTGTGTATTCTAGTAGTAAAGGTATGTATCATCCATCTCTCCCTCCCCCATCAGTTATTGATTACAATACTCCACAAATGAGCACTGGGTTATAGTGTTTTTACTCATTGGTGGAGTGTTTAATCAGTAATGGGGTTCATTTTCTATTACTTTTATGGGCTGGAATTCCAAAAATGTTATAATTCCGATGGATTTTAATTTTTGTATACATACTTGATTCTAGGCGATAGGATCTGGAAGGTTTTTTATCAGTTTTACAACCGTTTTTGAGGTATCGAATACTGATATATAAAGTATAATATAACTATGCAGAAAAAAAGAAGAAAGGCGCAGTTCAGGTCCATAGACGTTTGGTCTGTCGCTGGCCGCTGTATGCCCGATGGGTTAGCTACGTAATCGCTTTCTTTTATTTTCAACGCCATGCTTTCTTTTATTTCGACGATGCCATAGCTCTTTCATTCATTCGGCACTAAAATTTTTAGGCTCGTTGGATCGAATATTTGTATTGTCTCATAATGCCTCCTAGTATTCCGCAAGCTCTTCACAATGTTACTAGATCTAGCTAAACACGTTTCCACGTTACATTAATTTATAACTTTACAAAAACCATCCACAGCGCGACAGATACGTAAAGACATGATCTATCTATTGTGAGCTCAACCAATGTAAACGCTTTATTAGTCTCAAAGTTATTCGCGATTGAAATTTTACAGTATTTCGTTACACAAGAATGTTCGACCGACCACCAGTATAACGAGCGAATAGACAGTAATTTATAGACAGAAGGAACGTTTTCACGTCAATATCAAGAATTCTTCTTCGAAGCATTATATTTTTCCTACCGTAATAGAGAATGAATTTTAGATACAAAATATTCGAATTTTGGGAACGAATAGCAGTTAAAATTTATTTTCTATCCCAGTTTCCAGATAAAAATAAATTGTGTTTTCTACAAAATTTAGAAGATTATCACGTTAGTCTGGATTCTGGGACACTTTGTTGACATAAATGGCAACAAAAATGTCGACTAACTTGCACGCCAAAAAGAGAGGGGTCTGTTAGAACCAGAGCCATATATGGCAATTAGTTGGAGAAATATATATCCCCGATAGGAATAGAAAGTAGTTTTACTGTACCCGATTGTGAGGGAAAAAAATGCACGTTTTATTAGTCCACAAAGAATACCAATGAAGTAGTTCTAGTAGGCTATCAAAAATGGGAAAAAAGTATCTTAAACAGGTAATATAGGTAAAATTTCAAATTCGCCCCCTTTACCTAGATCAGTTTTTTGTATTATAAATACGTATTTCAACTACAATGTAGTCATCATCAGTATAAATTAGCTAGTCGTACTTTACTCTTTGACAATTATAAATAGATAGAAAGTCAAGATCAATAGATAAAAATAAATAGAAAATTAACTAAATTAAAATATACTGGATTTAAAATATAATAAATTTTAAATTATATTAAAATTACTCTTGTTAAAATTTCCTTTATTCACATTTATTCCTGTTAATTTTACTTTTATTAAAATTACTCTTATATTGTCGCAGGATATGTTACTTGTTACTAATTTGGTGACAATTTCACAATTTTATTAATTTCGTAACTACTATCACTGGCGTTATTTAAAGAACGTATAGAAAGTTTGAAATCGATTGGAAACATAATATTTTCGGAACTTCAGTCTTATTTACTAGTACGTAAAAATTGCTTAAAAACGTTTAAACGTTCAAAATTTCTAGCTAAATCTTTGTATAAAATAAGATTTTACAGGGTCTATGTATCATGAGCTTTACTAGGTTTTGAAAATGGCTTGGAAAATACAAAAATTTAAATATTTCAAAACAAAATTACATAGAATCAATTTTAAAGATGAATACATTAAATCAATTCAATTCGGCATATTTTTTAGAGCCTGAAACATAGATTTCGAAATTCAGTTGCCAGCAGTACTTCCTTTTAATTCCATATTCTGGATTAAATAACATTCGTTTTATGTAGAATAGATTTATATCCATTGGGGCTTCGTCTTCAGGGGACACTGTTTGTTTATGAATTTAGAAATTCCTAGAATTTGGATTCAAACATTTTTATATTTAAACCTTTAAGTTTATTTGATTTACTGGTTTCAAGAACCACCCGGCTATTCTAAAATGTTTGGGTAACTTGCTTTGACCATGCCCTCAAAATGGCGCACTTCTCAACAAACTTTCGTCTCTTTTTTTACTCCCTTAGGGTATGAATTTCCAAAAACGCTGATACAACTGACTTTTATTTATAAACAGAAGCCTAAACACCAATTTCCATATTTCTAACTTAAAAAATGACGAACTTCAATACAAACTTTCATCCCATATTTAATAACTCACTTAGAGGATAAATTTTCAAATCACCTACGTTATATCAGGAAATCCTGTGCAAAGTTTTATGTTTCTATACTCGCCGGTTTAGGCTGTACGTTGTCTAGTCGGAGAGTTTTATTAAGTAGATAATATATATAGATTTGTCTGTTTCGAAATTTACGGTATCCGCTCAAGCCTGAGAATCGTATGCAAAGATGATATTTGCGAGGTTCTGTTTAAGGGACCAGTTTTTGGACTATCGTAGTTTGGAAAACATTGGCCGTGTTTAGAACAACTATCAAGTTCTTAGTAAACTAAGTAAGTTACTAGTTTTTTGCCAGGACACTTGACAGATACTAAGCAGTTAGATTGTGACGCTATTTTGTTTAATAAGTGCTGCCAGATTAGAGAATTTCCCCCTAAATTTACTGGATTTAACAAAGCCTGGTAAAAAATCTAGATGATTTATTTTTTAAATTGCCGTATTTAAATTTTTGTATTCAAGTTGAATTTAAAGAATCATAATACAAAATATTTATTTATACGCGACACTTGATAGCTTGCACTATTTCATAATATTAAATCCACTAAATTAGGGGAAAATTCCTTAATATAAGAACACTGGTGGTAAGTTAGTAAGTGTGTCTTGAGAGAAACACGCTGAACTTAGATGATCAGAAGTAAATGATTGTTTTAACTTATTTAGTTTACTAAGGAACTTAGTTGTTCTGAACACGACCAAATTTTTGCAATTATGAGGATTAAAACAATTTTTTTGAAAAATTTCATAAATCAGTTATTACTTAATATTAAGTTTATCTTAAATTCTTGTTTCAGGCTTTAAATATGCTTAAGCTTCCACATCTCCTGTTTCCTATCCTTAATCCTTATTTTTGTCCAAGGTAAGATTTTTTGTATCATTTTGTATAAAAGTCTTCCAAGACGATTCCTTTTTTTTCTTAGTCATCAAACTCTAAAACAAATGTTTGAGTTTTTTTATATCCTTGAAGAAAGGGAGTTTTTGTACGTTACAACAAATTTGTTTCTTGGTGTGTTTACAGGTACAATTAGGCTATGTGATATGAGAGCAGCCGCATTATGCGATCGACATGCAAAATTATTTGAAGAACCAGAAGATCCAACAAATAGAAGTTTCTTTTCCGAAATAATATCTAGTATTTCCGATGTAAAGCTATCAAATTCTGGCCGGTATATGATTTCTAGGGATTATTTATCTGTAAAAGTTTGGGATTTACATATGGAAACTAGACCTATTGAAACTTATCCAGTAAGTTATTATATATTCTTTTAACTTTGAAAAAACTGAGTATCATAAATATCTTTGGAGCTAGAATGAATCAACCATTTCGATTTTGATACGTTTTAAGGATGTACAAGCACTGAAACTTCAAAAAGATTAAGGCTTGATTTTTTGTTTACATGTAATTGAAGTGCATATAAATCCATTAATTATAAAAGTTTAAGGGGAGGGGGTGGGTTACGGGGATCTTGAATTAATTATTTAATCTTAAAGTTCGAGTTTAAATGCATTGCTCTTATGGAGAAACCCATATTTTGATAATTTTCACTGGGAATAAAATAAGACGAATAAAAAAAAAACTACGCAATAGAAAATAGAAATATTAATAAAGAGATTGATCCAATAAAATTCGGGTATGACGGGCCTAAAAAAATATATTTAAGAAAACAACTGAGATTTCGAGTAAATTTTATTTCTGTCGGCGGTAGCTTAATTACCTGAAATCTCAGTTTTTTTTTCTTAAATATCTTTTTTGTTAGACCCGGTATGACGCGCCTAAATTAAATTTTAATTTTAACTTACGACAAAAAATAATAAACATTATTGTGGACTTTTATGAATGTACTATATAAGATTTTGCTGTATAAGATCCTTAATGTTCTAGAAACAAGGCAAATATTTTACGATGGATTCAAGGAGCATATAGGTTTTCGACTTACATTTTTCTTTACCATATTTTCTAAGACAAAACATGCGCTCAATGGCAATTTATAACTATTAATTTCAGGTTTTAAACTAAAATACGCGCTCTAGTTCGTTTTGGGATATACTCCACAAACCCTTTCCTCGAACGTGTTTTCTCATAGTCGAGCGATAATTTCGATTTTATTAGCTTAAGAATTGGTCAAGGGTATAGGTTGAATCTGGTCCGAGTCACATTGTATAAAAACACTGCAGCCCACTTATCTGATTAGATCGGGAAGTAACGAGTCTCATTTTCGACTCGTCGCCAAAACAATTAATTCATAATGACTTACTTAGAACAAAAATCCGACCAATCAATCTACGTAAACGGTTTATGCAAGGTAACTCGCAATGCTCTGGTTTGCGTTTACCTTTAAGCTCAATTTTAGCGTTCTATAACCAAAATTGTTAAAACGAAATACTTATAAAACCATTCCATGTAGCACTCGTTATCGCTGGTAATTTTTTCGTCAGAACTGTGAAAGGTTCAAGGATGTCAAGAAATACTACGAAAGTTAAAAGACTCACAGATACCAATTAGTTCCTCAATTACAGACGTAAAGTTTTCAGTTGGAATTGATTACTAGATTCGAAAACAATTTTTTTGCGAAACTGCGTGCAACACTCCTGCAATGGTTAGTTTAGCACATCATCGTCACCATAGAAATCATAATGTCAAGTGTGCCATGTTGTAAACTAAAGCACCTTGCACACGGGGACAGTAACAACTTCCATTACTTTGCAGCCAGCATTGTGTGTGTGTGGTGAGTGTAACATTGTCACAGGATGCGAGAGAACATAGAAGAGGTTGATGAAGTGACAAGGAAAGAGTGTCTGGCGCTCTACTGGCGGCCAGTACCTTTTATCCAGTAATGACTGCTCTAGGTCGTGTGTCACCGTTTCTGGCCCTCTGGCGTCCACTAAACTTACACCTGCCTTAGTTTTGTGACCGCCAGTTGCTACAGCAGAAATACCCCTGCACACGGGGTCAAGAGACGGATAATTAATAGCGACTATTACAGGTTGATACTACTGGCCAACACTACTGTGTTGGAGGCTAAAGTCAAGTGATCTTTTTATCGCAGTAGTCTAGCACGATTTAACGTTAATTCTGTGGCTTAAGTTCGAGTAGTTAGCGAGTCATATCAATCCAACGTGTTGATGATAAGTCCCGGCGGTGTTTGCTAGATTATTTGCCTTGGACAAAGAAGAGACCAAATTTCGGGATGTGGATGTGGCTTTCTATGTTAAAATGATTACTGCCTCATCTACCCCTCTAGTCTGTAGATGTAATTCATGATGGTTCCATTTTTATTTCGATACTCAGTTTTAGTAAAAATACGATTTTTCGATTGAACCTATATATGAATTTTGTTATTTTTTGTTTGCAGGTACACGAATATTTAAGATCCAGATTATGTGCACTATATGAAAACGATTGTATATTCGATAAATTCGAATGCTGTTGGAATGGTAACGATACAGCAATAATGACCGGTTCATATAATAATTTCTTCCGTATGTTTGATCGTACAACAAAGCGTGAAGCAACCTTAGAAGCATCACGTGACATTGCCAAACCAAAAACTGTATTAAAACCGCGCAAAGTGTGTACAGGGAATAAACGAAAAAAGGATGAGATTAGCGTAGATTGTTTAGATTTCAATAAAAAAATTTTACATACTGCATGGCATCCCACTGAAAATATAATTGCTGTAGCCGCTACAAATAATCTATTCTTATTCCAGGATAAATTCTAGCGAAAATAATATTAACATAAAAAAATAATAATAATACAAAAGAAAGAAAAAAAAAACAGAAAAAAAATTGATTACTAAAATAAAATTTAGGTTTTAAGTTTAGGTTTATATATAAATATATAACAAATTTAAATATCTTTTTTTTTTTGTTTTTTTTTTTTTTTTTAATATTGTTTTTGGTTATGATATCTCATGAGCCACAGAGTAGTTATTTGATACCACTCAAATCATTAATCGTAATAATGCCTTACAGTGCCATTGTTTTGGATTTCCAAATTTCAGAATATTCTCAGAAGTATGATGTGTTTAGTATTATACGGGTATGTAACACAATTTTTATTTAACAGATATTATTTCCTTAAGGTTTTTTCGTTTTGGGTGGGTGGAGGTGAGGCAAGGATTACATAATATTGTTGGCATATTCCTTATTCTGTCAAACCTATGGTGGGTTTTATTATTAACGGGACATTCAGCATCACATATTGTGGTTTTACGAAGAAAAACTTTTTTTCCGAAATATTTTTCTATTGTCGGATCAGAATTTTACGAGATATGAAACGAAAGTTTAGTTATTGCAATATTCTTGACCCCTTCAATATTAAATCTTTTCACATTTCTGTTGTTTTCGAATATTTATTTAACGAAGAAGAGAAAACTTAGTATGCAATTTTTTTTTCGGAGTTGAGCTAAATTAAAAAGAGTTGGAAGATCGTTTCGTTCAGAAGATATAAAGATTTCAATAAAATTTACTAGTTAATTTTTAACAACTAAATGAGGTCTAGGTTGACCCGTCTGGATTGAACAACGCCAAGAGTTGTGAAAAAAGGACTAGGAAGGCTAAATCTAAGAGACACGGGAGAAGATTTACTAATTGATTATTATGTGTTAAAATTGTTTGAAAAGATAATTGATGTCCGCTGCAAACTGATATTCTAGATTGTGCTCTTAGATAAAAAAATGGTGGGGACACCTGCTATACATGATTAACACGAGGTGACATGTATTTAGATCTCTGGCAGGGGGCGGTGTTTAATATTTCAACCTACTAGCAATAGTTACTAAGTTGTTCACCAGAGCGCGATCACGAAACTTCTAGGTTTGTCACGGGGGTGGTTGGGACAGGAAAAATCGACCTACTAACTTAAGTTTATAATTTACCCACCAGAGAGCATATCAAAATGCTAGAGTTCCCATCCTCTGGCGATGACTTAAAAATTGAGTAGAAAGTACTTTATCTAATATTTTTACATTTTCACACACAGTGGCTTTGTCGTCGTCGTCATTGGCATTTTTGCCGCGTGCAATGTAAACAAATGGAGTATACCAGACCGTGTGTAAATGGCACCTTTTTATTACATTGTACGTGGCAAAATTGTCGGTGTCGGCAAAGCCTCTGTGTATGAAAATACCTTTATGTGGTTCGTCTATCAATTTGACGATTAATTCCGATCAAAATAAAACTCGATTGTAAATGTTCTCCATCAATGTTTAAGATTAATGGAATTCAGAAAACTCTAAAAAAGGTCGTTGAAATTGCTGGATGTTTTGTTTCATGTCATACTAAATTCAAATATAAAAAAGAAATTGTCCCCCCCCTCCACCAAACTAAACTTTTCAGTAAATAATAATTGTTAAATAAATAGTGGTCCATCCTGTGTATATTGTCTCTCGTCACGGCGTATGTTATTTAAAACAAATGGCTTTTTATATTTATTGTAATAAAAAAAAAATTTAAAAAAACTCAAAAAACATCACGCATATCTGTTATTATATATATAAAAATGTCGTTGGGGAGACATGGAGACGTAGTCGGTATCAAAAAAAAAAAAAACAAGGCATATTCAATATACACACACACACGCTTACTTTTCAGGATCAAAACATTTTAGATAGCTTTAAATTATATTGTCTATGTATGAAAACATTCAAATTTTTCTTTTAAAATTGATCCTTGAAAGACGTGGGCTCATATCGCGCGCGAGCCTCTTGCAAGTGTGTGTTTTTTTTATTAAGTCTCAAAATTTATAAAAAATGTTCTGAATTTGGGAAGTTCGTTAGTAACTGACCAACGAAAAAAATAGCGAGCGATTGATTTTCAGATGTGGATTATTTATCCTTGTCTGAATTAGCGTCTGTCATATCATTTTAGTTAGGGATAAAATCAACCAGAGGCAGCATCGGAACATAGCTGAGACCATTTATATCTTAAGGTATGCAAACAGTTTCCATTAGTTTGTTATTTTTTTTAAGCTGTACATATTTTATTATTAAGATGGTTCAGTTATTTCCCCTTCAACAATATGGCCAAAAAAGTGTACCCAATTCAAAATAATTTTGATATTGGGTAGAAATTCTTTCAAAATTCAAAAACAAATCTTCCGAAATCTATAATTTAAATCGAATTTCTATGATCCGTTAATCGTTACCCGTCAATTTGTTCCAAGAATTGATATGATTGACTTGATCATGGCGATTCATTTTTTTTCCAAGAAGATTCAAGAATCAAGGGATTAGTTAATTTTTCGTTGAATAGATTGTATCACGTAATTGATTGAAGTAATATGGAATGATTTCCCCCCTAACTGATGATCATGTGACAGAGGCTACTTGTTTATTCATTTAATTTTTAAAGAAAATAAAAGAAAGTACTGCTGTTTGTTAATAGTAAAAAAAAAGAAATAGCATTATGTAGATTTCTTCAAATTAAAATAATATTTTTATATAAGTAATTTTTATATTTTCGGTCTAGTTCAAGAATAATTAAAAAAAAAAGAAAAAAAAAAACCAAAAAAAGCATAAAAATAAAAATACAATTTATAAAATAAGTCAGTTATAATGGTCATTAACTTCTCGAATCGAGAGCATTATTCAGGTATAATATGCGTTTTATAAAACATAAAAAAATACAAGCTTAATTATAATTCTCAATCAAATACAGTAAAAAAAACAAACAAACAAATTCACAAATTTCTAAAACTAGATACAAAAACTAAAATCAAATTCAGTTTATGTTGGAGTGTTTGGAATTGAAGATTGAAAAATTATGTGATTCGGGGCCCAAAGCATTTTACGTAGCCCCGGTTGAGATTCAAAGCTACACCAAAGTTTTTTCGGCGTATTTTGATCTATTGGAATACGATTTATGAAGATATTTTGCTGTCAATTGGTGTATACAATTTTTAATAAACAAATTAGAAAATGAAATATTTATCCCGGAAAAATATTCTTGAAGTTTTTGAAAATACGTTTTTCTTAAAGCTTTGAGAATTCTTCCTGGGAAAACTATGGGTTGTACGAAAAAATCAGAAGATAAAAAATGTTTATGCCAAGAACATTTCATTTTTTTACTTGTTTATAATAGTTTTTCGCCCCACTTTACAGCCAAACACCTTTGAAAATCGTACTCAGCAAGTTTGGTGTAGCCTTAAACCTCAATCGGATACAAAATGTATCCAGGCTCCTAGATTTTAGGATTGTGGTAACATCTTAACGATATTAATATTTTTGCTTAACACTTTTATTGCCTTTTTTTTAAATAAACAGGACTATCACATAAATACACACTGGGAATATCGGATTCATTATTAGATCCACGAAAAATTGATTTCAATGAATTTAATATACGAAAATTCGGAATAAAATGATAATTATTATGAGGTGTAGAAAGTTTCCAAACATTCAACCATAATTAGGACTCCTTTAATAAAACGCTTGTAATAATTTTGGTTAATTCAATAAAATTTAATCCATTGGTCGCCCTACACATATCTTGGATCTATTGTCGTAATTAAGGTGGAGATAATATTGGAGGGAATCTCACACGGTAAAATCCCTCTGTTTTTATAGACCCACAACTTCTGTTTTTTCAACATTTCATAAAATTTTGAGGTCGTTCTCTCCGAGAATATTATATAGATTCATAATAAGTTGCCATAGCCTCATATGTTGGATCAAATATTCTGCCCCCAACCGAGTAACAGATCCACTTTTACTTGATTTTCTCTTTTAAAGTCACTTAGGGACGATCAATAATTTGATTTGGTGAAAATAATTCGATTTGATGTGGTAACTCTGTTTAGTTACTGAAAAGTGATAAAATTGTAGGAAACAACGTAGCTTAAAACACGACAGATAATAAACGATTGGACAATAAAGGAACACAATATTTATTTTTAAAAAAACTCAGTATCTGAAACAACATTTAAACTATTGGTTGTTTCCAAAACATAAATCCACCTCATTTATCCCCCAAATCTCAATTCAAAACATCCACTAAACTGAATTTACCCAAAAAAAATCAACAATAGGCAGAATTAGGTAGGACAAAAAAAAAACAATTGAATTTATTTAAAAAGAAAAGTAATACTGATCTAGCCTCTTCTAGAATTTTGATTTCGCGATCAATATATATTTAAAAAAACATTGTGGTCATTAAAAAAGTGTCACCACTAATAAAAATCAAAATAATCTTATTGTGATACGATGCAAAAAGGTTTTTTAGTTAGAAAACTGTGTATAAATCCAAAAAAAATATTTTGTAAATTAAACAAAAAAAAAAGTAAAAAAAAACATAATTTTTTAAACAAAACTCTGGAGTTCTTCAAATTCAAAACACAAACCTTCCAAAGCCTATTATTATTCTAAGTCGAATCTTCATTATCTGTTATCATCGTGTCGAATAGTGTTGGTATGAGGAGCTCGTGACGCAAGAAATGATTTATTTGATTCAATTCATCTCAAAATGAGCCCCCCATTGATCGTGTGTTCAGAACATCGAAGTAAACTAAGTATTCCCAAATTAATTTATTTTCCAGGACACTTCACAGGTATCAAACAACAAAAATTGGGAGATTTTCCCCTAAATTTAGTGGATTTAATAAAGTCTAGTTTGAAATAGTAAGTGATTTTTTCTTGGGATTGTCGTATTTAGAAATTTTTGTATTCCAAGAAATAAATCCACTAAATTAGGAGAAAATCCTCCAACTTGGCAACAGTTCTGACAAGTTTTTAAGTGTGAGAGAACCACACTGAAGCAAATTTTAGTTTACTAAGGATTTAGTTGTTCTGAACACGACCATTGTAAAAAAAGAATGAATCGGGTGTATGCATGTTACTTAAAATCGATTGAAATGTTTCAAATTCATTTTGATGAATTGATTTAAATGAATCAATTCCTCATAGTAAAAACGGGTTGAATGAGGTATTTTGTAATCGTTGTAGCTCATTTTGGATAAATCTAATCAAATGAATCCAATCCAGTGATGAAGTTGTTCAATCCAATCCTAATGTCTTAAAAACCTTAGTGTGTCGCACTGCACTAATTTTATACAAAAAAATTAGCTTTATTTTGTTTTTATTTAGCTAATAATTAAAAAAAAAAAAAAAGATGTAAATAAAATAATGTTACATTCCGCCCCAAAAAAAAAAATAATAATTACAAGTATTTATTTAAAATAAACGAGAAAAATGATTCAAATTTATTTGTCGGTTAAACAAAAACCATTATATACGCACGCTTCGAGTGATAAATAATTGTACTTAATATTCTGAGTAATTATTTGATTGCCACAGTGAAATGCTCAATTTTGTATTCTGTTTTTTGTACACCAGAGAAGTATTTAACAATATGATATGTTATTTTAGAATTATTTATAAATCACCGTTAAATGATTTTTACTCAGAATATAGTTTTATTGATTTGGAAAATCGTGCCCCTATTTCGATTTATCTGCGGATAAAAATGCAAATCTGTTACGCTATCTGTTACGATTTCTAAAATATATTTTTTGAATTCCGTTTTGAAGCCACGGATAGACTTTACGAAGCCACAGATAGTTAAAATGGTACAAAATCATAACACCCCTATTTTTTACCGGGAAAATCATAACACGTCTAAATGACCGAAAATTAGCGAATAAAAATAAGCATTCGAAACGATCATTGGCCTAATCAATTTGTTAGAGCACGTTCAAGAAAAGTATTTAAAGTTTTACAACAACTGAAGTTATGGAATGCTTACAAGAATGATATTTTAGTCATATTTAACGAGAACTTTCTGGAAAGAAAAAACGACGCTAATTAACAAAAACACACTGAGAGACATCGAAAAAGGATTGGAGTTCCGTAATAAAAAAAATTAAGTCCTTTCTGCTGTAGCAACGTTACCCGCAGTGGTTACGCCAAAGAAGATATTTACCCAAAACTTCAAGAGTAATTAGAATTATAATATACAAAAATTGACCATTTTAACGGAATTACTTTCTCTCAGAAAAGAAGGGATTCTTACAACAACCAAAAAATGTAAAAGATGTTTCAATTAAATTGATTGTTTTTTTAATATGATGATTCTAAACAAGTAACGCTACAACGACTCCACGTCAAAATGACCGAAAATTTACGAACAAAAATAATCGTAATGGAAACTAATCATTTTGAGTTTCTGCCAACTAAAACAAACCCCTAATTTCAGTCAATTTAACTGAAATAATTCAAAAGGAGGCTTATAATAAGCCAAAGAGGACAGAAAAATTGATTCAGCCATGTAAAATACTTAACTCTTTGGCGCCCGTGTAGTGTCCTGGCCTCCTCAACAATAGTCCGCCAATCAGCATGATCTTGTGCTCTGGGCCTCCATCTTCTGGCTCTAACTCCCCTCAGGTCTTCCTCTACATTATCCAGTAACTTCAGTTCATTCACAGCACGGTCTCAGTTCATTCTTCCTACATGGCCGATCTATCTGAAGCGGTTTGCTTTTATTTCGCCCACAATGTCCGGTTTCGCCGGAATGTTCGATTGCGAGATTCGAATTTCTCAAATAATATTTGAATCATTTTTCGAACAGAACAAAGCAAAAACTCACATTTTGTTTGAAATAGGAAAAAGTTTTAAAAAAATAAAAATATCATCATTAAAAAAAACACTATTTTTAAATATTATTATTATTAATTAATATTAATTAATTATTATTAAGTATTGTAAAAAAATTTAATTATTTACTTATCGATTACTTTTTGTGTAATACATCATTTTACTATTGTTGTGATTGTTAATTTCTTTTCTTTTTTTTGTATTCTTTGTTGACAACGACGTAATGTAATATTATTTTTATTATTTTTTAAATTAATTACTTAAATTAGAATTAATTAATACACACACATACACAACACACACATACATTTACGTCATTCATCAATCAATCATTCATGTTCATGGATTCTATATAAATCGTTCGAGTTTTGAAACAGATTTGTCTATTCTAAAACTGTAGATCGATTATTTACCCATTGCTGGTGTTTAAAAGTCAAAGAGAGCTTTCGGTGTGACGTTAGTTCATCCTGCGAAAATCAAACGAACTCCTATCAAAAAAATTTCTATAGTTAAATCAAAAGCCAAATTATTTGAAAGATTGGTCGTGTTCAGAACAAATAAGTCCTTAGTAAACTAGGTAAGTTAATAAGTACACTCGATTATCCTAATTAGTGATCAATATGGCGTCCAGTGGCTACAGAATACATCAATGTACACTCGATTACCTTAATTTGTCATCAATATAGCGTCAACTGACTATAATATATATCTCTTTTTAATTTATTTATTTTAATTAAAAAGATATCTAAATTGATGTATACTGTATTCAATTTGGATAAATCTAATCAAATGAATTCAATCCAGAGAAAAACAGTTGTTCAATCCAATCCTAATGTCTTAAAAACCTTAGTGTGACGCCCTACACTAATTTTATACAACTCTTCTCACCAACTCTGTGTTAAATAGTTTGGTACAGGTGTTTATCTAAAATTGTTAACGATAGAATTTTGATATATAATAGGTAAAAAATTTACATGATTGTTGAAATAATAACATTAAAACACCCTAACTCGTTTCTATTTTAAAAAGTATTATTCATACATTTGTACAGTCTCATTAAAAAAAACTCCGGTAAACTATGTATTTGTTTTTGTTGTTAATGAATAATTAATTATATGCATTAGGTTCATTTTTTTTGAACAAAATTGTAGTTTTTCATTTATTTTCATGGAATCTCTTGCAGGGGGTGGAGCTTAATATTTCAATCTACTAGCAGTGGCAAGAAACATCGACCTACTAGCTCTAGTGTATAATTTACCCATCAGAAAGCATATCCAAGAGCTAGAGTTCCCAATATCCTAATAATAGATTTTTAAGATTATACAGATTTAGAAATGGAGAATGCCGGTTACCCGAGTTCAGTGGAATAAAGTGAATCAAAATTACAGCATATTAGTTATCTCTATAAAAATATCAAGGAATAGGAATCGGTCGAGACTTAAAATCTTCGACCTGCGATTCAATAATGCTCATGCCTGATGATGAAAGCACAAGGGCAGTTCTTAAGGGAAATCTAATGCTTTGAAATCTCCAGAATTAGAGATAGAGATTTATCTCCCTTACACACCATCTATCCTTTATAAAATATTCAGGCGTTAAAGACTAAATAAAATTAACCGTCGAAAATAAAAATATTTTTTTAATGAGACTGTATTGTAAATCTCAAAATTCATTTTTTTTTTCTATTGGCGATAAACATGAGAGTCATGGACTAAAATTTACAAAAAAACCGGTAAAAATAGAGCTATTTATTTCATATAGTTTGGTTTTTGAATAAAAATTTGACTGTAGGGTCACGATGTGTCGTCTGGTCGAATGTTGATCATGAGGTTGTGATCATTGTAATATCAAAATTAAAACAGCGTACAATAAATAAATTTAACAAGCATTTATTTGTAAATAGAAAAAGAGACAGGTATACATATGTATTATATCTGTCTAATGAAAATCATACATAATATATGTGTATAGCTGTCTCATTTCCTCTTTATAAATAATATGACTCCGTTAAACCGATTTATTTTACTTATACACTGTTGCGGTTTTGATGCCCCAATAGCGGCTAGTCTGGAAGATTAAACGCTGTAATTTAACAACCGCATTTTTATTCAAATTAGACGTCTAGTTTTAAATTGGAGTTTTCATTCTATCTCTCTCTTTCTCCCAGCCCCAGTAGAAAACCATTCAGAAACGATCTTGTTATATGGGTGTAAATTTAACAATCTAGGAAAGAATAACAAAGTCAGCATGCACCGGATCTCAGGACATGAAATGAGGGGCGAGAAAGGGAGCATGGACATCTCTTACACGGCTGGAGCTATTCTGCGGACTGGGTGATAACTTCTATCGAGGAGAGATTAGAAAGAAAAAAGACACCAAGAGAGCCACACTCAGGAGGAACTTTCCGGGGCTCAGGCAGGCCAAGAATCTTCTCGGGAACTTTAACCGTAAAAGATACAAGACTTGCATTGGCTTCAGCAAAAATAGATTGCGGCTTCTGACGAGATTTTTTTCAGGGGAATTGTAGATTGTCCTGAACACCTCCTAATAGACTGTGATGCCCTCATACACAAAATAATAAAATGTCTGAAAGTCTACCAGATACGTGCAAGGGAGCTACAATCCCACCCAATCCAGATCCTGTAGCTACTTCCTGAAAAAAACAGGGCTGGGCGAGGTGCTCTAAGACGAGACCAACCTCTCGTTAGGCTCCAAATGGGGAAGCACAATAGATCTTATAGGTCGCAGTGCACCCATTTCTCCTATTATCATTCAGTCATGGGTTGAATTGTTGTTACGAAAGTAGATAGATAAGTCGAAGTTTCTATATATATTCGTTCTCTGCGACGCTCTTTGGATGAAGTATCACATACTTCGAAATTCTAACTACAGAAATGTTTTTATGATTTAACAAACCTACGTAAAAAATACTTTAGAATAATCTCAAATTCTTCTAGCTATACCATCGTGACCATACAACATAAAAATTTAGTTCATAATAAAAAATTTCTTAAGCATACATCAAAATCAACAATACATGGTTCAGAAGAATTATACGAACGATACGTTAGTTGTTTTCACCCCCATTCCCCGTTCCAAATATTTATAATTGGACACTTTCAGTTTGCACATATTGTTCATTTTTTAATGAACTCGTGACTTTTGAAATACTTTTTACTTCGAATAATGAAGTATGTAAACACAAATTTTTACGCAAGATTCTGTAGCGTCAAGTATGTTTGCAAAATGATTCGAAAGTGTCTTTAAAAAAAGTTTATTATTATTTATTTCATTGGCATAACTCGGATTATTTCATAAATAAGGTCTTTCTACCTAGAGACCTCTTCGTAGTTACGCCAATGATTCATTTACTATTCGAGTAATCAATCATCATTCATAATGGCTGTATTTAGCGGATCAAAGCGCTTAAAAAATAAATGACTATCGCTCAGTGTTACGCGCTGAAGACAAACTATATCAATTCATTAATATTAACTTCAAATTTTCTACTAGCAAAATGATAGATGAAGAAAGCGTTGACTGAAATCCTCAATCGTGTTCTGACTGTTAATTCCACTAAACACAGCCAATCATAATTTATCATTCATCTTCAATTTATAACGTATATGCGAAATTACGAATGCCAAATTGGGAAAAAAACAAAACACTAAGCTTAACTTATTAGTTTTTCCAAATAATTGTAAATATCCAAATAGTATTCGTAATCGATTTTTATTCAATTTTCGTATGAAACGGAAATTAGTCTTATGAATATCCGCAAGTGGTAGTGCCAGGTCTAGTAACAAAGAGCAGAGACATCTATAATCTAAAATAGACAGTTTAAAACTCGTAATAATTCTGATGGAGTTGAAAAATTATACAACCTTTTTAAATGAAATTACAAAATAATGATATAAAGGTCTGCATAAATTTTCAACTCCATTAGAAATTTTTCCGAAATCTGACAATTTTTTTCACAGTCCATCGGTCGGTAATAACAAATACATGCACTGAACACGTGAACATAAATCAATACAGACCGACTTCATTATGAATATAACGAATGGAAACAATAAAAACAATAACAAGAACAAATAGAACAATAAAAACTAAAAATAAACATTTAAAAAAAATCAAACAATCGAAATGATTGATAGATCACAAAAATGATAGAATGAACTTAAACTTGTATTAA
Organism: Nineta flava; assembly: GCA_963920215.1. Taxonomy (NCBI): domain Eukaryota; kingdom Metazoa; phylum Arthropoda; class Insecta; order Neuroptera; family Chrysopidae; genus Nineta; species Nineta flava. The sequence continues at coordinate 34,754,271 of OY986044.1, read as the reverse complement.
TTCAGAAAAGGTCCAACTTTTCAAACGAACCAATCATATTGCACCATGTGCTGTGATCTTGCAATTTCGTTTGTTTATATGGATGGACTATAAAGGTTGATTTTACTATGGATGTCTCAAAAAAGGCTAATTGAATGCTATTACATATATCTATCTCCCAATTATTTAAAGGAAAAAAAAATAGAAGAACTTTTTTAAGAATTTGTATAAAAATTTCAAGCAATATCTATTTATCATGTACAATGTAGGTCCCTTAAAAATTATATACTTTTGAGATTCGTATCGACATTTTTATTTTCAATTCTTTTAAAATACACCTTTGCTGGAAAATAATTGAGGACGTACGTCTCCTTAACAAATCAGTTAATCTAGCATGGCTGACGAATCTTGTTTTGGTTTATTGTTTTTTTTTTAATATTACATAAATATCAGTGCCGAAGATAGTTTCGCGTAGATCCCTAAAATTAACGTTTCTTATTCAACCTATATCTACCTTTAAATACTGTCATATGTCTCTTTCTAAGTAAGAAAGACAAAGAAATCGGTAGATATTGATTAAATAAACGAAAATCGAATACAGTATAAAAGCAAGATCAGTAGAAGAATTCAAATACGACGATTTCAAAGCTTACTTCATTAGTAAAATATGGCAAGTAATTGAAATTAACCAATCAGAGCTAGTGGAATTTAAAAAGAAATATTTTGAACAATTAATCTCCCTATATACGCGGAAACTATCAATCATTTCTGCATAGAAGGTATCGCTTAAAAATGGTAGAAGAGCGTGGTTTATGTAATCTATTGCTGATAATGAATATAATAATATCCTAGGCGCTTTCGACCCGAAGTATCAGGTCGACTTTCTTCCTAATCAACAAATCTTCATCGGAAAAAAGACTTTAAATTTAAAAATATTTAACGGAATTACCAATACAAAAAAATAATATATTATTGATGACGACCCAATTTTTACTATAGAAGGATTAAGGGTACGAAAACATTAAATTTAAACCTTCCAAAACTGGAAGATTTACTACCCTTCAACAAAATGAGATATTGTTTTTAATTAAGTCCAGTATTTTGAAATTTAAAATATTTTTCCTGAAGAAGACGTGTTAATTAGATTGAAAGCGCTTTCAACATTTTCTCTTATTGATTATGTTTGTATACGGTATTGATTCTTCGATGGAAATGCGCACAGTTAGTTTAATAATTTATTTTGGGTCTATTGTTAACCTCTATAAGCTTACGCATGTGCACAACACACAATTCAAATGCTAGATTAACTGATCTATATATATATATAGATTAGCTCGTTGATAATTTTTATATAAGATGATAGATTTTATAACAATAAATAAAAAAACTAAAGAATTTTCGCAGATAGACCAAAATATAAAAAGAAAAATGAAAAGTATATAAATATGGCTTTTTCTGTCAAAATTTTATGGTATAAAAAAATAAAAGACATTTCAAATAAAACATTTTAGATTAAACGAAAAAAAATTTATTATTTTGCAAGAAAAAAAAAACCTTAAATAAGTATTACTCTAATTATATACGAGAATATCTACTTAATTACCCAGTGTTTAATTTGTATGTTTTTGTTCATTATTTTTTTCTCTTTCGTTGTTTTTAAGTCGCTGTACATATTTATTTTTTTTAAATAATCAGTGTTAAAAAAATAAATTTATTATTTGAAATTAAAGCATGTTTTCGTTAAATATTTATCAATACAACCCTGTTCCGTTAATTACGTCGTTCACAGTTTCAGATTTATGTGGCTACGGATCTACATATCCTTCACCCGAAGCAGTTTCCGACAATCTTTAACTCTCTACTCGACTTAAAGTGATCCTACAGGTTTAATTTTTAACCTCGATGACATCTAAGTTTCAAGTTTGTATCTTTAATAGTTTTCGAGATATAAGACATTAAAAATCATCCACTCACAAGTTCTAGAAAGCTAAAATTCAGTATGCCTGATTAGCTTTAATAAATAAGGGGATATTAAAAATTTTAAGATTTCTCTCAAAGTGAGAAATGCTTATTTCTGCCTGGTTTGAATAGATTTCTTCGATAGACAAGGACAGGTCTTACGGTGTTCATAAGCCAATACGATCGCCAACAAATTGCGCTTATAAGCGTGAGCGCTGAAAGTGTGTAAGCGCCTAAAACGGTACATCCTACAATAACAAAAATGACCCCAAATAAAAATAGACTGAAGGCAACCTTTGACTATAATATAAGAAGTGAGAACGCACTCTAAAGTCAAAATGACAAATGGAATTGTCAATATTTTGAAAAATACATTTCTGTTGTGTTATGAAATCAAAATCGAAAATAATATGACATAATGGAAAATCCAAACGATTTATCAATTCCGTTACCTTTAACCACTTTGGAAATTGTTATAAAAGAAGAGAGTAATGAAAATACAACATTTTCCGAAAAAATTCAACAACAAGAACAACTAAATCGACCATTTAAATGTGAATTTTGTGAACGTGCTTTCCAAAGAGAATTTCATTTAAACGAACACATTCGAATTCATACTGGAAATTTATATACATGCGAAATATGTTCAAAATTCTTTAAAAGTCGATCCGGTTTAAAACGTCACAGTATTTTACATGAAAAACCATTACAATGTGATATGTGTGACGATACTTTTCTGGAAGAGAATGCATTAAAAGTACATAAAAATTTTCACACTAAAGAAAAACCATTCAAATGTGAAATGTGTGAGAAAACCTTTGTAACAAAATCCATATTAAACACTCACACGAAAATTCATACCAATGAAAAGTCGTACAGTTGTCAAGTATGTAATAAACCATTTTTACGTAAACATAATTTAATTGAACATGAGCGTATACATACGGGAGAGAAACCGTATACATGTTCAATATGTAGTAAAAAATTTAACACAAAAACATGTTTAAACGAGCATCAAAAACGACATTACGGTGAAAAACCATATTACTGTAATACATGTGGCAAGCATTTTATAACTAATTCAATTTTAAAAGCTCACATGGATACACACAGTGGTATAAAAGCATACATATGTACAGTGTGTAACAAGTCATTTAGTGTAAGAAGTTATTTAAAAGCACATGAAAAAATCCATACTGGTTTGAAGAGTAACCAGTGTTATTGGTGTGATAAACGATTCTTACGTAAATATAATTTAATTGAACATGAGCGTATCCATACGGGGGAGAAACCGTTTAGTTGTTGGATATGTGATAAATCGTTTAATACAAAAACATCGTTAAACGAACATCAAAAACGACATTCGAATGAGCATAAATCGTTTCAGTGTGATCACTGTGATAAGGCATTTATACAAAAGTCGTTATTAAAGAAACATGTAAACGCAGTACACTAAAATTTTGTTTAGTTTCCTCTCTTAGTTTAGTCTGGATCATAGCAGATCATGAAGAAAAATTACCCTAACTTTTGTACTATGTCTTCTTCGTGTGCCTGTGCCACACTTTTCACAGTAACTGTCTGAAACTTGGTTTGTTGAAATATACAACGGAGTTTTACGCTTTTATTTGTGTTGCTCGTTAGAATAATGGAAGGAAGAATCATCTGTACACAATAGGACTCCACAATGGATTCATGATGTGCAGACTGTGCGGCAAGGAGGAAGAAATATCCAACCACAATCAATAACTGCGAATCCTCTCGTTTATAGCAGAACAAAATATTCGCTGCATCTCACCCCGAATATAGGAACCTTCAGGAAAACCTGATAAGCAAGTTCCTCGTCATTGCCAAGATATGGGAGAAGCGAATTCCGTCAGACTGAAATAGAAGGGGGAGCACAATGGATCATAAGGTTGAAGTGCAATACTTTTTATACCCCAAGATGTATTTATCTATCATTAGTTGAACGAAAGTGAGAAGAAACTAGGCTGGACTTACTTTCTGTAGCCTAGGGCGCCGTTTAATGCGCGATGAAGTAGAATTGGTAAGCAGAGATGACTTGATAGTGAATTTTTGCGCTTTAAAAGAATTAAGCTCAAGGTACAGAATCATTTTTAGAAAAATGATCTTGATGGCAATATCTTTCGATGATATTGGAACACTGAACAGAAGTTTCGGCTGGCTTTATTCGAGATTGAATCCTGCGATAAGTTGATTGAAGAATTCGCTGGAAATAAAGTTCGATGCAGCCTCTCCCTTGGACCTCAATCGGCTACGAAAAATGTTATTATCATTTTACAGCGTGACTTCTTCGTATATAATGTAGATGCTTTTATTTATTTTTTGTGAGAGCTTAAAAAAGTTTTATTTCAATAAAAGCTGCTATTGCATAGTGAACACTTGATTTCTTTTAATCCTATTATTCCTTAGGGACTTAATGCCTATAAAATATGTATGGACAAATGGAGAATTATGGATGGGAAAAGGTTAAATAATTTGTCTTCTTATTTCGAGATCGCAAAGGTTTATTATTTAAAGAGATTGTAGTGTTACATTTCAGTCATACTCTCCTAGTGCTTAAGGTGCTTCGGTATGATATTTCTAGGAATAAATACAAAATTCTATAAAATAGGGGTAACCATTTCTAGAGGACTTAAAGGATGGAAGCTAAGCATTTGGAACGAAATCATAAATATGACTCTGTATCTCCAAAACGAAGCAAAATTATTAAGGTTGTATTCGTTTTGGGCGCTCTTAAGCACAATTTATTGACGTTCGTGTTGGCTTAGAACGCTTACTCTACTCTTGAAAATTCCGGTCGTTTTTGCAAACGTCAGTTAACATCAATATTCAACATGGTGGATGAAAACAGTTTACCTGTTTCTCAAGCAATAGAATATTTGTTTGAGTGACTTCAAAAAACTCCTTGAATCAAAACAAAACCCCCTATGATTTTAAATATTAAAAAAATGAATTGGAATACACAAAAATTAACCCCGAACCCCGTGAATTATCTCGCAAACGGTTGGAGCTACAAAGTTACTGAACATTTTATGTAGAAAATTAATTATCTTTCATCTTGCTTTTCAATATATTGGAACAAAGTGGATAGTTGGGATATTTAGAAAAAAAACCTAATAATAGAACCTAAATGACGGCAGATTGTCGGCCCCCAAACATCGGAACGTTTTAATATATTTAATTGAAAGGTCCAAAAGACATTTGAAGACAATTTTTTGAACTATAAGGTTTTCTTTATTCAAAACATTAAAAGACTGGGTATAAGGGGATCAAAACGTAGATCCGGTGAAAACTGAACATCGATTTTAGAAGTCGATATATTACGTTGTAGTCTGTATATAGAATAGATGTAATATATATTTTCAGAGTTTCTGTTAATAGAGATTCAGCCCTTTTTAATTTGTTTTGCTAAGCGGTCCTTCAGAAGTTATGGTTATCAGTTATGTGTTTCTCTACTGAAAAAATAAACTACCAGTCAAATTTCTTAAATTATCTTTAATTATTTCACTTACAAACAGTAAAAAAATCTGTGCTCCGTGCGCAATACATTAAACAAATTTTTCGTGTTGTTAAAAATCTTTGGAATAAAAAAACAAACAAATTTAATTCAATTCTCACATTCTCTTATCCTTCATTTAATTTCGTACTCTTCGATGTAATCGGTAAAAACAATTTAAATTCAGCTGGTAATTCATCCTCTGAATACAATCGATCCGAGAAATAGACTCTTCGCACTCGACAACTTGCATGTATTTGGACGCGCAACGTTTCCACATAATTTGTACCATACGCACGTCGTGTAAAATCCGCTAAATTAAATTGTATCTGATTCCATCCATCATCCAAACGCATTGGCATTGTACATATAAATGGTTTCACTCGTGTTGTAGACTGATAATTACTTGCACGAAATCGTCGTCGAACATTCTTATCATCCAAAATTTGTACTTCGAATGTGAAATATCTTTTTAAATTTTTTATAATCATCACTAAAAATGGTAATTTAATTCCTAATGTCTTTTTTGGATCGTTCGGACATGATATATATGTGGTTGTTACATTCGATCCAAGAATTTCTAATACCAATGATTGTATATCTTCATCCGATATTCGTTTGATGTGACCATTTCGAACTTTCTTATCCCATATTTGTAATGGTTTGCTACCAATACTGTATAGAATTGATAGAAATCCACTTTGAAATGTATTTTTGAACATTTTCTTTTCGGACAGTTTTATTTATGAATGTTTGGTTTCAATTTGTACGGTCATAACCTCACTTAAGTAAACAACTTGTGAATCAAGATGGAGGATGCAAATTTAAACAAGATTAATTTAGTGATTAAATGGAGTGGCAAAGAGTTTAAATTAAATGATTTTGATACAAATAATAGTGTATTATTGTTAAAACAAGCCATCCAAAATGTAACAGGAGTCCTTCCAGAAAGACAGAAATTATTAAACGTCAAATTTAGAGGTTAACATTTTTTGTCAATTTTTTTTTTGGATACACTGATTTTTTATATAAATAATAAACACACTATTTTTAATTTAACAATAATATTATTATTTATTGGAGCTGACTTGATTGTCGATTTATCAATTTCGATCAAAATTTATACGTCACATTTGTTTAAAAATTTATGTTTTGAAGTTCTGAAAACAGTAATATTCGGTTGCTGGTTTTTCTTTTCAAGCTTCGTTGTTTCTAGCCTAAAGTGGATAGGATCATTCGTCTCGAGTTCTGATCCTTTGTCTCATAATAGTAAAAGGACTAGATTTTTTAAATTAGCCCATTTTTTTTTCTTCAAAACATTTATTCTGAATAGAGATTTAAAATTTCCGCATAAGACTTAAATGATATAAGATATTTAGATTCCCAATTATGACGCTGACTGATGAATGGATCCAATATCTATCGAAAATATTGATAGTTTATCTTTTTAATCCGACAAACTTTGATCAAATAAACAAAAACTTATTAATCGATTAAACGCGTTGACTAATTTTGGTTAATCGCCTTCACTCCTATGTTCCGGATTGACCAATCCGAGAAATTAGTCACGCTATTCTAGCCGAGGGGATTCTACGGTTTCCGGGGCGATCTGATAACGAATTCTTCTAGAACTCGTCAAAAAAACACGAAAACAAAGATTTGAGATATCGAATATCAAAAATATAAAGATGTTAAATATTTACATTAAGTAATAAAATATGTTATATAAAAATTCAATCTCACTCTTTTAAGCATAATTTATTGGCGTTCGTGATGGCTTATGAATGCTTACTCTACTCTTGAAAATGCCGTTCGTTTTGGCATTTAGTAGTACGTGTAAGCGTCAGCTGAATTCAATATTTAGAGTTACAAATTATCAATTTTGATTATAAAATTCTAAAATAATATTTATTAGAAACTTTTATCTACGATAATATCTGTGTCCAAAACACCTTTAAACTCTCCTAACGTCCTTAATCAAATTTATTATTTGTGTTATACATAATTATGTGAAATTTTTTAATTAGTATTATTATAGGAAAACCAGCCGATGACACTGTGGTCATATCCACGTTAAATTTAAAAGATGGTTTTAAAATTATGATGATGGGATCATTAGAGGAGTCCATTGCACAAATCAATACACCTCAAGAGCCGAATGACGTGGTCAATGATTTAGATTTACCTGATGAAGAGTTAACTGTTGATAATTCGGTAATTATTTTACAAAATCAATTTAGAGTATCAAATTGTAGACCTCCCTCTCCGCTCCGACTATTTCTAGGAACAATTGAAGGCGAACATTTGAATTGGTCGCCTTCAGAATAAACCAAGTCCTAAGTATATCTAACATTCAGCCACACCATCTTTAACTGCGAGTCTCACGATTACAGGCAGGTACAAGATATTCGGTTCATCTCACCCCGAATTAATGAACTTTCAGGAAAACCTGATAAGCAAGCTCCTGGCTGTTGCCAAGATAAGAGGGAGCAAATCTCGTTATTCTGAAGTAGATCGGGGAGCACAATGGACCATCAGGTCGAAGTGTAATATATTTAAAACCCCAAGATATATCTATCTAAGCAACCTAGATTGTGACGCAATGTTTGCTTAGTAATCACCTATGTTTGGGGGGGGGGGGTAATCTGCAACCATTTTTTAAATTTAGGTCCAATTTTTCATGGTTTTGGTTCAATTGCAGCTGCAATCTGTGATTCTGTTTCAGATATATATTTCGAAGATAGAAAAAAGGATTGCAACATATAAACTAGATATATTAAATCCACCACGTGATAATAAGTATTTAATTGTATTGGATATTGATTATACAATATTTGATCATCGTTCGACAGCCGAACAACCAGTGGAATTAATGCGGCCTTATTTACATGAATTTCTAACAACATTATATCCATATTATGATATTATGTTTTGGTCGGCAACCAGCATGAAATGGATTTTGGAAAAATTAAAATTATTAGGTGTTACCAATCATCCGGATTATAAAATTGTATGCCATTTCGATTCGGCTGCTATGATTTCAGTTAGTTCATCGTCACCGAAACATGAATTAGTTGATGTGAGTACTGTTTTTTTTTGTTTTATTCATTTATTCTTAAGGAGGTTATCTACATAAAATGCTCGGAATACAGGAGGAAATCCGTAAAACGGCATTTATATTACTGGCTTCGAAAAGTTGGCAACGGTGTGTATATTTACAAATGTCATTTTTAGGAACTAATATTATTTTAGGTTATAGCCTATCACATGTGATTCCTATTTACGAGAATTTAATTTAATAATGTTTATTTTTTAAATAAATTTTGTCAATAATCATAATTCTTAAACATTCTGTTAAGAGATAATTCATTATTTAGTTCTAACTTGATATACAGCAATTCAATTAAAACTTCTGCAACGTTGCCAGACATTTTTGACAGTAGGATTAACTTTGACTTTATGTATATTTTTTAGTAAATTTCTCGAAAACTAGAATAAATTTCGTTCAAAGTTTTAAACACTTCTGATTATTTTCGCTTAAGTAGGCAACCTCTTTAAATACAATCGAGTTTTCGGAAAACGAAAACTCCATGAATTTGAGCAGATCTACGATATTTCAGTAATGTTTTTAATGAGTGGAGTTATTCTATTAGATTTGCTTCATTTAAAATGGAGACTTTGAATTTTGGCTGGTGGTTCCTTTAAGATTTTATAGGTTAAGGATATATCATTTTAAAAACATGGCTTTTCCAATCTCATGGTCATTTTAACTTTGTTTTTATTTTCATTCTATCATCTTTTTATAAAAAAATAGTGGCTTCACACCATTTAAGTTAAATTGACAAAATGAGTATCATATTTTAGTGATTGGTGTTGTACCGATGACACAATTTCACTAAAATTTTCTTCAAATGTCCATCGAACCTACCTAGTAGATATGGAGAATGGCAATCCTTGTCCGATTGGAATGGAATTTGATATGAGGTGCTTTTGGTATTTGAATGGCTAAGTTCGTTAATGAGCAAAATCGGACAAAGGCAAAGTGGGGTTTAGAGAGAGAGAGGGGGAAACAATTTGGTATAAATATCTCTGTAAAGAGATTTAGAAAAAATGACCAGGCAATGAATTGTAATAAAGTTCATTTTCTAAAACTTTTCTACGAATACATTTTTCGATTTTTCTAATATTGAGAGATATATTTTATATTTTTTTCTTTCTCTGAGCCCCCCTTTCCCTATGATCAATTCTACACATTAACGAACTTGTTCTTTCAAATACCAAAAGCATATCATATACGAAATTTCATTTGGATCGGACAAAATTTGTGACTGCTAGAAAATCTACAAAAATATGGAAACCAGAACATAATGAAATTTATTCTGAGGAAAATCCACTAAGTTGACGCAGCTCCTGTCTTTTTGTTTCTTATTTAAGTGGTTACTAAAGCCAAACTTTTAATCAGAATTTTAATTTTCATACCGATTTGAAATCGTCATACGATAGGCTGCAAACGTCAATAAAAATTACAATACCTGTAAGTCCATGAAGGAACCATCAGCTGATATTCGGATTCCCATTTTATGAGAGGCAAAGCCTAATAGAACTTTAATAACTCAATATGAACCTTACTAAACTACTGTAAGTCTGCCAACTCTAATAAGATTATTACAATTTTTTTTTTGAAAATATTTCAGGTAAAACCATTACAAGTAATTTGGGGTAAATTCCCCCAATACAGTCCAACAAATACTGTGATGTTAGATGATATACGTCATAATTTCCTAATGAACAAACAGAGTGGTCTACGAATACGTGCATTCCGACAAGCACATTTTAATCGTTACAAAGATAAAGAATTATTCTTTTTAGTAAAATATTTAAAATATATTGCAAAGAAACAGATTGATTTGACAACGTTAAATCATCGTAAATGGGAGAGTTTTATATCGCATGCTAAAGATCTAGATCAAATATTGTATGGTGATGATGACCACACAGCGACAAATACTACGTCACAAAATGAAGGTAGCAGCAGTAATAATACGGCCGCTGAAGACTAAACTCTCTTTTTTTAATTTTTAAAAGCGAAATGCCTCAAGATATACATCATATACATATAGAATGATGGAGTACGCATTTGTATCGTTTTAAGCCTCGATTACATTGAGCTGCTAGTTTACAAGCTACTAGTTGGCGAATTCATTAGCGGCTAGTAAACTCGTCCAGTGTAATCATATTCACTAGCCAAGTAGTAGATTGTAAACTATCTGCGAGAAAAAGTTGAAAAGCCGGGCTACTTTATTTGCTACTAGCTGGCGTGTGGGATTGTTAGCTAGTAAACTAGCTGTGTGTCATCATAGTTGCTAGTGAACTAACTGCGAGTAACTCAGTAGTTTCTGGTTTCAGTGTCTAAAAAATGTAGACATTAAGAAATTCCACAGTATTATTGACGATCCACTTCATTTTAATACCCAGAAATGTTCAGGAAATGGAAGAAAAAACAACAACAACGTATTCACAACACGTGGTTTATTCGCTACCTAGTTGGTAACTTTGGTGTGTCATCATCACTATCCCACTAGCCGACGCGCCAAGTAGCAGCTTGTAAAATGGCTCAATGTAATCGAGGCTTTAGTTATCAACTAACATAGGGATGGGTAACATCGACTTTTTGAACATATTTAAAATGGTTGAATGCTCTTTAAAATACATTTGAAATGCTAAATGTAAATGATTTATAGGAATGTATTTAAAATTCAATATAGAAAATAAATTTGAATCACTGGAGCTTAATATTTCAACACATTAGCAGAAGTTATTCAGTTGTTCACCAGAGTGCGATCATGAAACTTGTAAGCCGAAGGGTATGTTAGGGGGATTTAAATGGCAACCATTTCAAATATTACCCATTCATTCCTGTTCTACAAGATAGTGATTTTTTCCATTGCGCTTCAGATCTTATTCATACGAGTACTTTAAAGATACAATTAGATGATATTATGTTCTGTGATCAGATCCCATTTGTGATATCGACCCTCAAAATCTCGGAGTGCTAAAAATTTAACTCCAAATAGTATTTTTGTTGTGATTTGTGTCTTAAACCTAAGACATTTTACGTTTGTATCATTCTTTCCGTGTTCAGAAAAACTAATCGAATATAACGATTTAGAATACAAAATGTTTATTGGAATCTCGGTGGTCGGGTTTAATATTTCAACCTATTAGCAGTAGTTTTTAAGATTTTCACCAGTATGGCAGGGACGTTGGGACAGCAAATATCGGCCTACTAGCTCTGGTTCATAATTTACCCACCAGAGAGCATATCCAAATTCTAGAGTTCCCAATACTCGATGCATGATGGCATGCATTATTTCATATCATTGAATTTACTAATTTAGGGGAAAATTCCCCAATTTGGCAGCATTGAGGAATAGTTAGAAAGTGTGTCCATAGACGAACAAGCTGAATTTATTCAGTATTAAATTTGTTTAGACTGATTGACTTACTTAATTTACTAAAGACTTAGTTGATCTGAACACGACCATTGCGTTCAACATGATACGATCGCTGCGCGCGTGATCTAAAACGGTGCGTGGATCATTCTATATGGCTATGCTTAAATAAAATACTTACGTTAATATGAAGATTTAATTTTTTTATTATATACAATGATTAAAAGCTTTAAAAATTTGCTGTGTACGATTCAAATATTTTCGAGCAATAAATTATTTCTACTTGACCCTGTGTTTTTTCTCATTATTTAAGCGTTTTTGCCCTAGATTTTGAACTTACAATAGAAATCCAGTTTTTCCAGCAACGAATATCGGGAAACCCTCTTTCAGGGTCAATTATTTGCGAAAAGCAATTATTTTAACCGAGAAAATCGATAGTTTGTCGATTGATGTTTTAACCAATTATCCGGATCGGATCTTATAACATTTTGACCTAGCATCCGGCGTTAGGGAAGCTTGCCCTAATATGTTGATAAAGATTTAAATTTTAAACGTTTTTTTTGGGATTATACAAATTAGATATTGCAAAATTAAAACACAATACAAATTTAAATTAGCAAAAATTAATAAACTCTTATTTATATACAATTTTTATTTTAATATTTTCGATTTATTGTTCGTAATAGTATTCGAAATTTGTGTAAATCGTCGATATTGTTCCAAATATTATTCCGAACAAAATAAATAAATTTTTTAAATTTCGTTTTCATTTACAAAAATTACAATTATACAAATAATATACAAAAATATTCATGGATTAATGACTACACTGACCGACAAAAAATATGAGACATCCCTTTCTACAGTTTTGTTACATGTCTGATTTTCTTTCAGTTAGTATCTCTATTAGTCCAAGCGGGGACCTTAAAAAACGGCGCCCATTTAATTAAGGTGTGAAAAGAAAAGATAGAACGGCTATAAAATGGTTAATTATTAACCAAAATAAACTTCGCTACCCAATTTTAATGTTCTATTTTCGTCAGATATTCGATTATGTCAAAAAAATATGGGTTCCCATATGAAAAATGTAAGTTAATCTTCAAATAACCTAGTAGGGCATCGTGAGGGAGTAAAAATCAAGATCACCACATAAGATATCCCCCTCCGAACAATATATATTTTATTCCAAAAACGCTTCCTTGAAGAAATATTCAAATATTCAAAAGTCCCCCTGAGAAAAAAAGTTACGCGCGATAAAAATTTGGTCATGTTTTCTCCGTTGACAGATCAGGTTCTGGCATGCAACTTTATATAAAATAGTAATCTGAATTTAATATTCTATAAAATCAGAACCGTTTTATTACAGTCGCCGCTCCCATTATAAAGGTACTACAGTAAAATCAACCTACAGAGTCCATTCATATAAACAGGAAACGCGTGATCGGAGCACATTGCACTTTAAAACTGTATTATTTCAAGACTCAGTTCATTATGCGAATTGTTGTTTACAGCAATCATTTTTGTGATCCATTATTTCGATTGTTTGTTTGTTTAAAGTATTTATTTTTAGTTTTTATTGTTATATTTGTTTTTGTTATTATTTTTATTGTTTCCATTCGTTTGTATTTATATTTATAACAAAATAATATGAATAAAAACCGAAAACGATAGAACGAAGCCGCTCTGTTTTAGCATATATTCACGTGTAAGTTAATCTTCAAATAACCTAGTAGGGCATCGTCAGGGAGTAAAAATCAAGATCACCACATAAGATATCCCCCTCCAAACAATATATATTTTATTCCAAAAACGCTTCCTTGAAGAAATATTCAAAAGCCACCCTGAGAAAAAAAGTTACGCGCGATTAAAATTTGGTCATGTTTTCTCCGTGGACAGATCAGGTTCTGGCATGCAACTTTATATAAAATAGTAATCTGAATTTAATATTCTATAAAATCAGAACCGTTTTATTACAGTCGCCGCTCCCATTATAAAGGTACTACAGTAAAATCAACCTACAGAGTTCATTCATATAAACAGGAAACGCGTGATCGGAGCACATTGCATTTTAAAACTGTATTATTTCGTTCATTATGCGAATTGTTGTTTACAGCTATCATTTTTTTGATCCATTATTTCGATTGTTGGTTTAAAGTATTTATTTTTAGTTTTTATTGTTATATTTGTTCTTGTTATTATTTCTATTGTTTCCATTCGTTTGTATTCATATTTATAACAAAATAATATGAATAAAAACCGAAAACGATAGAACGAAGCCGCTCTGTTTTAGCATATATGTATGTGTTCAGTGCATGTATTTGTTATTGTCGATGGACTCTGTTGGTTGAGTTTAATTTATATATTTTAAATAGAATTACAATAATTCTCGTACTCAAAATGATTAGTCTTTATATCTCATGAATGTATTTTCGAATGCCGTTTTAACGTCGAATGTTGTGCAAATGCTTTTTCACAAATATTACATTTATATGGTTTCTCCCCCGTATGTATACGCTCATGATCCTTAATATATTTACGATACATAAATGTTTTCTCACAAATACTACATTTATACGGTTTTTCCCCGGTATGAACACGCGCATGCATTTTCAGTGTACTCCGTTGTGAAAATTCTTTTTCACATAAATCACATTTAAATGTCTCTTCTCGCGTATGCGTTTTCTCATGTCCAATCAAATATTTCTTCATTGCAAATGTCCGACCACAAATTTTACACATAAATGGACGCTCCGTTTTATGCGTACGTTTATGGGTTTTTAAATATTCGGGGGAGACGAATGTTTTATCACATGAATTACACTTATAGGGCCGTTCGCCCGTATGGATACGCGTATGGATTTTTAAACGATATGTACTGGAGCAAATTTTCCCACAGATGTTACACTGTACAGTGGGTTTTTTTTCGCCTGTATGTAATTTTTTATGTTCACGTTCGTTACCCCGCTGTGAAAATGTTTTTCCGCATATGTTACACTGATACGGTCGTTCGCCCGTATGGATTTTTTTATGCTCGCGTAAAGTCGATCGGAATGTGAACGCTTTTGAACACTCTGTACATTTAAACGGTTTTTCTCCAGTATGAATCCTTAAATGATTTTTCGCATGGAATTTGTTCGTGAACTGTTGTTTACAAATATGACACTGGTATGGTTTGACCCCCGTATGGATACGTTCATGCTCCCGGACATTTGATTTTTGTGCAAATGTTTTATCACATATACTACATTTGAATGGTTTCTCCCCCGTATGGATACGCTCATGCAAACTTAAATTTTGTTTGTACACAAATGTTTTATCACATAAATTACACTTAAATGGTCGATCACCGGAATGCACTTTGAGATGTGTCGTTAAATCTAGATTTGATGTGTACGCCTTCGGACAGTGAGGACATTTGTAGGGTCGTTCCGCTGCATGGATTCGTTCATGACTTAGTAATAGTTTACGTAGTGGAAATGTTTTATGACATACGATACACTTAAAGGGTCGATCTTTTTTATTAACCCGTCGTTTACGGCGAATTTTTTCCGGTTTATCACATTCATCTTTTATCGAATTTAACACATCAAAATCTAAATTACCATCTGAATCGTTATCATGATCAATACCATCTTTATCATCATCGTCTTCATCATCATTTTCTTCCTTGATCCGACATTCTAATTTATCCGTAATTTCTTCCTTGATCTCACAATTTATCGTTCCATCTTTAATCTCACAACTATCCTTATCAATTAACAACTCCATTGTTGAGCAGATATTCATAGCTTTACTCAAATCTAGATCTTCGACACGTAGTAATTCTTCTCGAATACGATCGTAACATTTTGCTAAGCCACATATCAATTGATCTTTAACTAAACTCGTTCGTAAATCACCAAAATCGCAGGTCATACTTAAATTCACTAGATCGTTGATGTATTGTTGAATTGTTTCATCGGCATTTTGGCGTCGTGTGAGAAATTTATGTCGTTCGACAGTGATATTCCGTTTAGGCGTCATCGTTGTGAGATTCGAATACGCGTTCGGTGTATAAGTTGTCATATTCACAAAGCTATCAGAGTTATTATCACTTTTATTCACTTCGGAGGGCATTTTCGATACGTTTATTTACATCACAATAAACATATTCCAATCAAATTTTATGTGATTTTAAAATGAAATGCTTCGTAAAACATTTTAATAATAATATTTTTTAATATAAACATTAAAATGCAAATAAAGATGGGGTCTAAATGCCTACATTAATATCGGTGTAGAGTTGTTTTCCAGGAATAAATGTCTTTGAACTTTATGTAAATTCGATGTACGCTAATTGACAGTATAAATAGCGCTTTTGTTTGCGGAATTGTTTGTGTATTCATTTTTGAAATTTGGCGCGGAAATTTTATTATTAAATTAATGTATAAATCTCATTGCATGATTGTGCATAAACCTTATGCCATAAGGCCATGCCTAAAAAAATTGTTGGGTATTATTTAACTACATGAGATCTGTTGAAAAATTAACGGTGCAATCACACCCGTCTTTTGATAATACATTTCATTTATATTATGACATGACAGCTCAGGGTAGGCTTAGCCTTCTTAAGAGTGCCATACTATTTTTGCTAATCTTTGTGTTTCTGCCAGGACACAATTACTAACTTATCAGCAGTGTTGCCAAATGGGAGATTTCCCCCTAAATTTAGTGGATTTATTAATATGAAATAATGCATATATCCTGTATCGAAGATCCTATATCGAAATTGTTTATAACTCGGAAACAGTCAAGTTTACGAAAAAATGACAAGAGACCTTTTATATTTCAATAACTGAAAATACCTAAAAAATTCTAATAGGATTAAAATATTTGGTGATTTGGGTTATTAGGTTTAAAAGTCTTTTTGTCAGTTAAAAACCAAATCAGTATAAATTAATTAGTCTTTAAGATTTTGTTAAGACATGTTCAAAGATTATTTTAGAATTTTGGTAAACTCAAATTTTCATTTTTAATATTGTTTTTCAGCCTTGAAAACAGCCGTTCATGCGTTTTTTCAAAATTTTAATTGTTTATAACTCGGAAACGGTCAACTTTAAGAAAAAATAATGAGGTACCTGTTTTGTTAAAATGACTAAAAAAACTCCATTTAGGGTAGACCTTAAACATATTCGATCATTTGACTTGGCAAAATAAAATTAGTTTAAAGAAATCGGCAACAGATTTTTGCGCGACAGAATTTTGATGCATATTCAGGGGCAGAACGAATGCGAGATTTTCACCTTGTCTAAATAAAATTTAAAAAAACAAAGTATTTCACATATTTAAAAAAGATGTATTTCAAATAATTAATTAATAAAATATGATAAAAATTAATAAAATTAATCAACGAATTTAAAAAATAAAAACATTTAAAAATTAGAAACATAAAATTTAATAATGGATTAATAATATAATTGTGAAATAATATTTAGAATTTTCTGTTGATCGTCAACTGATGTAATTCCAATATCAATCATATCTTCTATCGAAAGTGTTAAAAATATTTCATAATCAATTTCTTCAGTAATCAATAATGGAATTAATTTACCAAGTCCATTTGTTTGTAAAATTGTTATCATTTTGTAAAAACTTTCATTCGGACATTTATATTGTTTTGAATCGAAATTTAATATCATTTTACTGAAAAAATAAAATACATTATTAATGTTCAGTATAATATGATTTTGGAATCTTTTGTTTATTCAATAGACGATTAGACCTTTTCATTTCAAATCACGATTTGTTTTTGTTTCGGACAGATGTCACTTCACGTCTTTTTCCATCTTATTGTAGACAGTACGAAAATTGCATGCGCATAAAACCCTATGAAAATGTCTAAATTGTTTTAAATAATTTTTCCATTCGAATAATTTTCCTCAATCTATACCTTATTTGGGCGGTTAATTGACGAAACTGTCGGCGTATGGACTAGATCGAAGTAACCGGCTATGCTTGTGAAGGTTTTCTGCAGTTTCCCTTCACGAACTCCAGATGAATATCGGCATAGTCCCTATCAAAGTCGGCTGCAGCCGCACAACCTACCAATTCCTAGTCTGCATATTGAGTCTGATAATAGTCTGAATGATGATAGTCTGAATTCCTTGTCCTCCACTCACATCATAAAAAATGTACAGTTTAAAAATTAATAAAGGTTGAAAAATAATGATGTGAGTGGCCTCTGTTATAGACCGTGGTGTCTCAGAAACGGAGGTAAAACCCCATTATTATTATTATTATTTGGAGATACGCTAGGGAACAGCAATTTCGAAGGGCTTTTTCAGAAAAATGTTTAAAAAAATTAAACACAGAAATGCAGTGTACATTTTCGAAATTGTGCTTCAAAAAGCTTTTAATTGACACCCCATACAACAGTCTTTAAACATTTTTTTATTTATTTCCCGTTTCAACCCCCAATACTAACCTCTTAACTAAAAAATTAGAATTTTAAACGTCCGTATTTGGGGAACTGCATGTTACAACTATGCCAAATTTTAATAATTTCAGTGAAACAGTCCCGGAGAAAAACGTTGGTGACAGATAGATACCGAGATTATTCCATAAGTGTTCTCTGTATCCAACGGGACTTTTGTAGATAACTATCCGAAACTTGTATTACGTGCATTTTAAGACAAATTTTGTTTAATCCCGACTTGAACTAAAGACTTTTCGATGGAAAATTTTAAGCTATTTTTGGTAGTAAATAAACAAAATCAAAGAGAGATAAACAAGATACGAATAAGAATGATATCTATTGTATAATATTAGGAACTCTAGCGCTTCAATATGCTCTTTGATCGATAATTTAGAAACTAGAGCTAGTTGGAGTATTGTTTCTGCTCTAACTTCTGTGGTATATCGTTCGGTCAACAAGTTTAGTGGTCGCACTCTGGTGAAAAAGTTAGAAACTATTGCTAGTAGGATGAAATATTAAGCTCTGCCCCTGCCAGTGATCCCAATATGACTTAACTTGAAATCAACAGAAATTCATTTTATTTCAAACGCCGGAAGTATGAGTGAAGTTCACCTTTTGACAAAACGTCTCATGAAAATCATTACTAAACGTTCCAACAGGAACATATCTTTATTTTATTTTTAAATTGTCACACATGTAACCCTAAAATTCAAGTGCATAGTAACTAACCTATCAAATTGTAAATTCGAATTTGTATTTACCATTTTATCGCAACACGAATTTATTGGACTTTTAGTGGTTTGTTGAACAACATACGTTTTAGTAACTTGTTGGTAAACACTTCCATTGGAAGAACTTCTTCTAGTTGTAAGCTGTTTTTGAGCAATGACAGTTTTTGTGCACGTAATTTTTGGCGAAATTGATGTTGGTGAACATTTTACAGGTAGTAAATTTTTCTTCATCGTATCCATTGGAGATAAACGATCCGCATTACGATTGGAAACTTCAAAATCAGATGGGAAAAATATTGGTTTTTTACCATTTCCAGTAGTTGAACCAAGATCATTTGGTGTTGTACAATGCTGAACGCTCCCATTTGGTGATTTTAAAGTTAATGTTGAACGGTTTGAAATTTCAAAATCGGGTGGGAAAAATATTTGACTTTTACGTTTCTCATTTGAACTTAGGTTTGGGGTTGTTATATGCTGAACGCTCCCATTTGGCGTTGTACGCTTTAAGTGAACACTGGAAGCTGCCGACTGATTTGAATTTTCATAATCGGGCAGTGGATAAAATATTTGATTTTGACTTTTTTCACCCGGACTGAGATTTGGTGTTAGAGACTGTAAGTTGTCTCTTGGTGAGATACGTTTTAAACTATTATTTGGGGCTGATGAACGATTTGAAAAATCGGGAGGAAAAAATATTTGTTTTTTACCATTTGAAATATTTGATTTGGAACGGGATGAATTTTCGTTGGGTGATTTAAGATTGATATTTTCATTGGATCTGGTACGTCTCGATCCACTTAGTATGTCTTGGTACATTGTATCACTTAACAAATTTGGTGATAGACGTTTAGTACTCTTATCACAGTCCATTGGTGACTTATTCAATGTATAAGTTTTATTCACTAGGAAAACTGGTGATATTGGTGACAGATCTAATGATGATATTGAACTGGATAAGCATGAAGCATTCCGTTTCATTGTATTGGAAACTGAAATGCGTGGAACTGATCCTCCCGATTTGTTAGTTCTTAAAGTACTTGATTTAAAATTGTTATCGTTTGAACTGCTTAATCGTCGAGAATTCTGAAGTAACGCCATTATCTGTTTGTTATGAATTATTCTTGCACAATCGAAAGCTGTTATTCCTAAAATTAAAGAATTGTTTTTAAGTATTATAAACTCCTATTCACAGTTATCGTCTAGGCTATTATCCTCTACTGAAAACGCACCCTTATGATAAGTAATAATTAAAAACTACAGGGTGAAAATTTAATTAAAATATAGAATTGTATACCTGTTCGAATAGATTGATGATAAATATCAAAAGATTTCGATACGAAAAATTGTACTAAGTCCGTATGCCCAAATAAAACAGAAAACGTTAATGGTGAGATTGGATTCTCAAAATCATTCAAATTACCACCAAGATTTAGCATATATTCAAACAATAATGCCACACTTTGTAAATCACCATGTGCACATGCTAACGATATCGCTGTTAATCCTATAAATTCGAAGCAAAACAAGAAATGTAATTTATAATTAAACGGTTCTAAACGAAAAATACTGTATTCACCGTATTTATTTCGTTTGAAAATATCAACGTATTCGCATAAAAATTGTACACAATTAAAATGTCCAAATCGTGCTGCCTGCATTAATGGTGTCCAGCCCATAAAATTCTGTGCATTAATATCCGTGCGATGTGTTCGGTCCAAATAAAAGTATTGTAACAAGTCTAAACGTCCGGTAGCTGCAGCAACATGTAAAATAGAATTACCATCATCGTCTAAGCCCCAATGTTGTCCAATTAAATTATCACGTCGGATTCTTTTACTTTTATCCATTTAGTTTAATTTAAATATTATAATGGCTTCTCCAAATACAGGACGCATGCTGGATGTTTGTGAAATAATCAAAAATTTATTATTCAATAAATTTTGTTTGGAATTTTTTATTCGATTACATAAGTTATTGTTTTTTATTTTTGGTAAATATGTTTAGGGTTCCCTGCATCCACTTCTGATCAAATTTTTTCAACCGAATAATCTGAATAATTTTACCTTGTTTTTTCAAGTAATACATGCAAAAAAAATTTTAAATTTATATGGAAATAAACAAAATTATTATTATATGCTAAGAATATTCGTCCGATCCACAAGAAGCTTGACCGTGAATGATCATATATTTATTTATATAAAATAATACAGGGTGTACCACCACAAATTAAAACCAACTACCAAAAACCTGCAAACCTCTACAAGGCACAGTGTTGAACTGGCTAGAGTCAGGGTAGCGTTTGCCACCCGGGCCATAGTCTGCGTGGGGTTCCAGGCTTACTACCTACACAAAAAATTGATCATACACGGATAAGAACGAAGGAAGAAGAGCAGGAAAAGATCTACGAAGATGGTTTAGGTCAAACAGCAAAGAACGCTGTTGTTTACCTCGAAGAGATTCGGATGTCAATCGACGCAGATTGAAATATTTTTTTTAAGGTCGTGAAAATTAGTTTTTCTCGAATAGAGAAATAGAGGTCCATAACATTTATATTAACAGAGGTCCGTAACAAATTTACTTCTTAGTTAATTTTGCACAAAAAAGGTCCTTTTACTTTTTAGGTTTGATACCTTGAAAACTGTTAATCGTACTGTATTTTCACCAACGCCATCGTTTTCGCTAGGTCAAAATCAGTTTAAAACGAAGTTTTTATCAAAATCGCGGACATAAAATATACCTCCAATTTGAGCGATTTTTTAAGGGGTACCCTTGGAAAAAATGCGTATAAGTGAAGAAAATTTTTGTTTTCGATTTTAATAATAATCATTTTCTAGGCTAATTTTGACCCAAAAAGTACGAAAATCAGGTTCATTTTAATGCCCGACCAACACATTTAAAAATTTTCGCTTCTCAGTTCATACAGTTTTGAATATACTGTTTAACACAGGTTGGATCAATGATAAAGGTTTATTCAAATTTTCAACTCCATCAGAATTACAGTCAAACCTGGATAAGTGAGAGCTCAAGGGACCTATATATTAATAAGTTAAAATGAAAAAAAAAAGTTTTCCCGGTTCTCTCTCAAAATTCGGAAAATAGTTAAGTTGTCTGAAAATCATAGGAGAGACGGAATCCCTGTTCTGTACAAAAAATTTCTACTTTCTTTTTTCGTATGAATGATTGTTTGTGAGTTATTGCGAGTTAATGTAATAGTAGTGGAGAGGAGATTATTAATTAAAATATGAAATACCCTGCACCTGAGAAACTTACCCAATAAATATATACCAATAATTTTCTCATTTTTGTTAAAAAACTTAGTCCTTGCAAACATTTCACTACTTTTAAAGGCAAATATTTTTGTTTTTACTTGTATATCAATACTTTTTGTGTGCGAAAACTTGGTTCCTCTCACATTTATGTTTTTTGTCGGATTGGACTCGAAATAATTAAAAACAATAATTTTGTACAACAAATATAATAATTTTATTAATCACATTTTTTTCTAAAAACATTCTACAGAAAATATTTGTAACAACAGAGTTATTTAAAAGTTAATCAAATAACTTCATTTTGTTTAAAAACGATTTTCACGAATTTTCCATGGAAAAACACTTTAATATATACCGGGTGTCCAAAACGTCTGTAAACGGTCGAATAACTCGAGAAAAAATACTTTGTAATGAAAAACAAAATTAAGTTAGTTCTATTCGAAACAGTGTTTTTGATTCGCAATAGATGGAGATTGTATTGAATGGCAAACATTATTTTTCGTAATTTTTGGAGAAATTCTACGGAGGAATGAATAATAATAAAGTAACGAGTTCATTGACTTAAAAAAACCATTCAATGGTGCTAAATCTAAGATCCTTCTTGCCTTTATGACGAAAACGTACCAGGTGTGCCAGAGAATTACAGAAAAGATCGTGGGCATGAGTTTCTTGGGAGTCAATAAAAAAGACCTAGAAAGGTTTACTTGCCAGTCTTCGGCAAAATCTGCAATAAAAAATTGGGATTCCCAAACTCAACCGTTTCCAGACTTTTTGGTCACCCGGTACATATTAAATATAATATTAACATTATATTAAATTTTTTGATTGTAAATAAACATTTTCAATTTTCCAAAAAAAGCTTATAGCTAAATATATTTTAAAAATAATTTTTAAATAAATATACAACAGTATGGACCCAATATGGTACCGGTCGATTTGTATCTGCTTCATATGAATTCTTATACAAACTGGTACATTCCTCATGTAATTTTTGTGCTAATTCTTCATTTTTGGTAACAATTACAATTTGTGTTTCAAGATCACGTTTTACGGAACGTGCTCCAAAATTTGGGGAACCAATAAACGTTAAGAATGGATACTTATGTTCGGGTAAATAATACCTAAAACAAAATGAAAAGGAAATTATATCGACTACGTTTAAAGAAATTAGTATTTTGTGCAGGTTTGCGTATCCGATAATCAAGGTAATCCCTGATTCTGTTATGGCCAGCAGTCATTTTCTTTTTAGAATGCACCAAAAATTTGATTAAATAATGAACGTTAAAAAAGGGTACTTAACCACTACAACAGGGCCGGAGCCATTTTGAGGACTGGGTCACTTCTATCGAGAGATCAGAAAGGAAGAAGACACCAAGAAAACTACACTCCGGGAGGAACCTTCCGGGGCTCAGGCAGGCCAAGAATCTTCTCGGGAACTATAACCGCAAAAGATACAAAACCTGCATTGGCCTGAGTAAAAATCAACTGCGGCTACTGATGAGGTTTCTTATGAGGCATCGTAGACTCAGGGGACACCTTAGAAAGCTAGGGTTGGGAAATGAGGACAACTTCAGGTTTTGTGGAGAAATGAAGGAAGCTCTGAAATACCTCCTAATAGATTGTGACACCCTCATACCAGAATATAATAAAATGTCTGGGAGTCTACCAGAGACGTGCAGCAGAGCTAAAATCCCTAGATCTGATACAGATCCTGTACTTCCTGAAGGAAACAGGTCTCCAAAGCAGTGCACCAAAGTCCCCCCATTATCATGAATTCATTCATACATATAAAGAGATAGATCGAGATAGACAGACAAAACTGCACGTCAGAAGACTTTGTTTATATTTTTAACATAATCTACGATAATTTAAGGACGTTCATGCATGAGGCTTGATAGTAGATACAAAAATTTGTGAATTGAATAGCTCAATTCAGTAGTTATCCTCCCTCAAACATTTAACACCTGTTGACGATCAATTCAAAGAGTAATTATCGATTAAAATTCAAACTTTTAACACAGCGTCTTATGGAGAACAGCATTTTTTATACTTAAAATTATAATAACTATATTATTAAAGTAGCCACCATGATAAATAATGTTTAAAAATATTCTTTGAAATATGCAGTTTATATACTTGCATTAGAAAAATGGTGTTGACGAACGTTTGAATTAATTATTTAATAAAATTAAAACTATTTTGTTAGGTTTGTTTTTGCCACCATATTTTGAAAACTGGCGACAGCGTACAGTAAAAAAATATACGCATACATACAAATATACAACATAGTTTATTGTCAGATCCAGTCAGACTGTCAAATCAATTTCTAATTTACATTTACTGATATTTTACAATAAATAATTTTAAAATATTTAGGATAAATAAAAAAAGGTTATAAATCGTTGAAGATTACAACTTTTTTTAAATCCTAAATAAATTTTATTAAATATAGTACTCATTTAACTCTAGCGTAGCGCATGAACATCCTTAACTGCTTAATTTCAAGTTTTTAAAATTTTTGTCGTTAGCAGTTACACTTAATTCAATTTCAGGATGTGCAATTAACCAGATATTCCCTATCTACTACGTGTTAAATTCCTATTTTTGAAAACTAATTCCTAAGAAACTGGACCTGAATCTCTCTCAAAAAATTATCCGTGTGTATTTAAAAAAAAAAACTTACCATAAACCTTTGGCATGATAAGTCCAACCGGGTCGTAAATATTCAAACAATCGAATACTATCACTTTTTCCATTAAGACGCTCCTGAAATTTTTTCGCTAGCAAACTATAAGCAGCTGGTATTCCACCAGCCGGTCCTTTAGCACCTTGAAATCCATTAGCCTAAATTTTCCAAACCTAATTAGGAAATCTTACTACTTTTACAAGTTAAGGTAATATATTAAAAATCATACCTTCGGATGTGCCATTAAAACTCGACATTGCGCCGAACATTTCTCAATTAACGTTTGCATATACTCATGGGTCAAATTAAAATAGCCGGTAGCCAAACAAATTGTAGAATTTGGTTGGGCTCGCGAAAAAAATGTTTTCGTCACTAAACTATCGTTATGCACATTTAATTGACCCATTTCAACTAGCGGAAATATCCATGTATCTTTGGTATTTAGGGTGGTATCAAATTTTTGTATTTCAGCTGTACGATTTAATAAACTTTTAATTTTGGTACTCGCTTCGTGTACAAATTTTTCTTGACTCCCCGTATACGGTAACAGCGACCATTTCTCCGACAATCCCACATTATTCTGTTCGTCAACATTTAAACTAAACTCTTGGACCGATGTCACTAGTTCATGATAAAAATCCGCTAATTTTTTATCCTCAATCACATAGTACCGATCTTGCCGATTCGTAAAATAATCATTGGATAAATTTGCCCCACTAATAATTAACGAATCATCAAATATGTACAATTTCATGTGCTGTAGCCCAACTAGTTCAACCCACCGTGGTGGTAGAATTTTTCGATACAAACCACGCAACGATGGCGTATGATATAACGATAAATTCACTAGCTTTTTATGCTGTTTTATTAGTGGTAAGAGGATAGTGCGGGAATTAACGTCTCCACGTGATCCACGTGAAAAATCTAGTAAGATATTCACCTTAAGGGTGCCGTTTTTCAGATAACGATTATTTAATATTGTATCGACTAGATTTTTTTCCAATGTTCCTGTACCCAGGTATAAACTTGCTAAGGTAATTCGTTTCGTAGCTGTCGAAGATTTTTCGACTAAATAGTTATAGAAATGTTGTGGAGTGTTCATAATTTGTATGCGGGTGCTGTTGACTGGAAAACATGGGGCCATTGAATTTAACCATGTTATTGAATTATATCCAGTATCTGATAAATAATTTGTTTTATTCAAATCGGTTGTGGATTGTTCAACTAACGTTGCTAACGCTCGTCTTAATATCATCTAAAAATTCAAATTTTTAAGTAAATATACAAATATCGTTCAAATTTTCTATTAGAGAATTACATTTTTTCTTTTGGTATGAAATTAGATTAAAAAATTATGTCTAGTTTTTAAAAATTATTTGATTTTAATAAACTAACTCATTGTTCCTTGGTGATGTAAATTAAATTTTCAAATTTTGACGTTTTAAAAATTGACATAATATGAATTTTTGAAACGTAATTTTGGTGCGCCTCGTGCATTATCCTCATACTTCCGATAAAAATTAAATTATAGAGTAACAAAAAAAAGGTACGTTGACGCTTAACGCTCGATTTTGGAGTGCATTTTGATCAAGCAAGTCAAAATGAAAACGAAACTTAATCTTACTTCAAATGACTTGGATAGCATTGACGTTTGAATATTTAATGCCTCTTTTTAGTATTAAATACATGAACACTTTTGACGTAATTTGGCGTTCTAACCGAGCGTCGAGCGTACATCAATTAGACGCTAGACAAGACTATATAGGTATGACACAGCGCAGGTTATTTTTTTGTGTAGATAATAACCAAAATTTTTTAAGTCAGGGTCTACCAATATTAACCATTGCTCAAATCCTGCAATGCGTCATGGAAATTGTGTTAAGTTATGATGCCACAAGAGAATGTCAAGAGAATTTATAAACCACGTCAAATCATCAAATTGGTTAAATTTTGATAATTTGATACGATTAAGTTCTCTTAACATACTCGTGAAGGCACCACAATTTGACAGAATTCCCATTGCGTATTACAAAAAACCGACTAAATGACAATCTTTGTTTGTTTTTCAAATGGATTACATGTTACAGATAAAAAAGTACTTATTTTTTGATAAAACAATAAAAATAAAACCTGCGTCTAATAAATCAATGTGCCTTGACGCTTGCGTTTAACGTGTCATACTATCACAATGGAATTCTAGCTTTTAGTGATTTTTATCGATCGTTATCATATGATCCAAAACAAAACGTTATCTTTATGAAGATAAAATAAACGCCGTTATTGAAATCTGGATAGTTTTTATTTGAAAATTTTTTTCTAAGTGAGAACTTGAATATCAAAATTGTACTAACGCCTAAAAAAAAAATTAGACAAAGACAAAGTTATAACGTAATTATCCTAAAATATATTTTGGATCAAACGTCTCTAATTTTGGTTTATACAAACAAATGAATATATCAAAAGCTAATATAAACGTTTTTTTAAAGGTACTTCGTTTAAAATAAAAAGTAACATTACAATTGTTAAATAGACTATGTTGGAAGTACTGTAAGTTGCTAGGTACGTTTGTTTTATTTGAATTTTAATGAAATTCTAACCAAATTTTAACCAGTATTTAAGCAAGTCTGTTTTTAAGCAAAAAGTTTATGTGTTCAACTTAAAAGTAGGCGATTTTGGATAGTTTTTAATAGTTCCAGAATTAAAAAAATACATTCGTTTTAGATATGGCTGATTTTAACGATCTCTTGTTCCAAGCTGAAAAGCTAGCAAATGATCTCGAGGGAAACGATGAATTACCCAAAGTCGACCGGAGTTTACGGCAAGTTTTAGAAGCATCCAATGAGTTGTATGCTCGTGTTGCTCAATCGGGAGCACAAGATATTCAGGCAAATTTGTTACTTGGTTCAAAAGGTATTGACTTGCCACAAATATCACAAAAATTAGAAAATTTAATATCACGAAAAACATTTGAACCACTCGAACCAATCGCCGATTCTGATATTCATACATTTCTAAAGAATGAAACAGAAAGTGCGATTTTAAGAATTATCTCCGAAGTTAACGAACGTGTAAGTAATTGGATGATATCACGATTTCCGAGGCGATAAAAACAAAACAATGTTCAAATTTAAGACTTACTTTAAATTTTCAATAGATATAATTTATTGTCTCCAAATGTTTCCAAAATAAAACGAAATATCAAACTTAATTTCTACGATAATTGTTATTTTTTGGCGCCTTGGAAGTCGTAAGTATTGTCTTTATTTTAAAGAGTGATAAAATTTTTTAGACATTGTCACAAGTTCAAGAACTCCAATGGGAGTATATTGAGAATGAATGGGATCAAGAGAAATATAAATTGTTGAGCGCCATGACTGGACCATCAGAAGAATTCTTGAATTTAGATAAAACGTTACGAACATCCGCATTACCTGATGTACCGTCACCGTCTCCACTAACGATGGAAGAAACTCTATTCGCAAAGGAAATTTCCAAATATAATAAATTCGTTATGGAGAATAACAAGAAAGTGGCTTTAGTTGAATGTTTTGCAAAGATTGCCAAAGAATTCCAAGATACGGTAATTGAATACGTTTATTATAACCAATGTATATATAAGGGTGTGTTAAGTTTAGTCCCGACTGTGTTCATAAAATGATCTAATTAGTCCATTTTCGCAAATCCGTCCATCTGACCGCCTGTAGGCATGATAACTCAAAAACGAAGTTTTTTGTACAATTTTTCGCAACTCAATTCAATAATTTTGAAAAATTTGTTTCCAGAAAGTAAACGAAATGTGGGATATTTTAAATTACATGCTTAATATTCCCCCATTGCCAAGGAGTAAAGATCCTTTAATAAATCGTAGCACAGCACCTGGATGTAATTTTATCATAAAAGCAGCTCGAACATACTTAGAAGATAGGTAAGTAATGGCACACTTGACTTCCTCCAAGATTCCGTAGCTCAATTCTCACAATATTCTTTTAGATACAAAATGTACATAAATAATGTGATTACGGAAGATTTACAAAATGCACGTCGTGGAGGTGTACCTGGAACATATCATCTTGTACGTAGTTTTGTTGGGCTACGTTTTCATGGTGATTATCTTGGTTTACAAGATGGTTTAATTGATGATCGTCCATTATGGCCAATGATCTATTACTGTATACGGTGTGGAGATTTCAAAGCAGCTCTTGAATGTATTAAACACGCTGGGTAAGTAAATTTTAGATTAATAAGACGGGGGGGGGGGGGAGTTTAGATTATAGTAAGGGGGTATAAATTTTCCTCTTTTCAGTTAAACTTAGTTGGTATTTCTTATTCTTTGTACGGTGAGGGTTGGGCTTTGAAGAACAGTAAAGACTAAGTTAAGATCCCTACCACCAAGACCCGTAGACTCTATGTCACTTTCTTGAGTATTTCCTAATTACGAGTTCGGTTGAAGGTAAACAAAAATTTAAAGATGTATATCGAAAAGTGTAGTACGCTGGAACTACACTAAACTTAAGCATCAGAGTCCAGCGACTATAACAAATACGTGCACCGAACACGTGAACATAATTCAAAACAGACTCCGGCTTCATTATTCTATCTTTTTCGTTTTTGATTCATATGATTTTGTTATAAATATGAATATAACGAATGGAAACAATAAAAATAATAACAAAGACAAATATAACAATAAAAACTAAAAATAAATACTTCAAACAAAGAAACAATCGAAATGATGGATCACAAAAATGATAGCAGTCAACAACAATTCGCATACGAATGAACTGAAACTTATATTAATTCATTTTAAAGGTCCAAGTTTGCAAACGAATCAATCATATGGCATCATGTGCTCTAATCGTGCGATTTCGTTTGTTGATATGGCTGGAGACTGTGTAGCTACTATTCCTTGTGAAAACCTTTGTGTAATTTCTATTTTGACAGGATGGCATGTGAAGAACTTCACCCAATCTTAGAAGAGTACAGTAAAACCAGTGATTTAAAAAAGATTAATAAGCTAGAGCAAATGATCAAAATCCAATATCGGCGTAGTGTGCGTAACACTACGGATCCATTCAAACGTGCTGTGTACTGCATATTGGGATGCTGTGATGTTGCCGATGAACATTCAGAGGTTGCACAAACTGCTGACGATTATTTATGGCTAAAATTAACGTTAATACGTGAAGATGCGGAAGGTGAAAAATTAACATTCAGTGATTTACAAACAACGATTTTGGAGTATTATGGTAAGTGATGTTTTTTTGGTATTTATTGTCCCTGTTAAGTTTCCAAAAAACTCACTCCACAGTTTTCGACAAAGTTACCAAAAATATACACTAAAATCACAAGTTATTCCTACTGTCAAAAATATCTGACAACGCTGTATAAGTTATTAATTAAATTGCTGTATATACATTTAGAACTAAATAATGAATGAGCTCTTAACAGAATGTTTAATAATTAGGTCTAATGATTATATACAAAATTTATTTAAAAATAATAAATATTATTAAACTTGTTTCTGAATTGAAAGTCGTAAATTTCCAATTCAAACGAGTTCTCTAAAGGAATTTTAGAATCCTGTGAATGTTTGACAGATCAGATTCACAATATCCACAGTTTTTTTTCTCTATATTTTCAGGTGAGACACATTATCAAGCACATAAACAACCCCATCTTTATTTCCAAGTATTAGCATTGACCGGACAATTTGAAGCTGCTATCGAATTCTTATCTCGTATTGATCGTTATCGAGTTCATGCTGTTCACATGGCAATTGCCTTAAATGAAATTTATTTATTAGCTTTACCGCGTGATGTACAATCTCCATTACGTAAGTTCCAAAATCTAGACATCGAAAATATTCCGATTCTGGATCTATTTTGTCTGGATAACTAAAAAATAATAATTTGATATTTTAGTATCAGAAGATCCTGGTGATCCAAAACCTGGACGTCGATTAAATTTTGTACGTTTAATTATGTTATATGTACATCGTTTTGAGATAACCAATCCGTCGGAGGCAGTACAATATTTCTTTGTTTTAAGGTACACACATTCTTTGCCGCAAAATTTTTAGCTATATAAATTAGATTGTTTTTTCTTTTTAGAAATCTTGTAAATCTTGATGGTCAAAATCTGTTCGCAGTTTGTGTATCCGATTTAGCATTAGAATGTCGTGATTATGATTTATTATTTGGAAAGATTCAAAGTAATGGAGCACGTTTGAAAGGATTAGTGGATCAATTCTGTTCGATTGGTATCAATACACAAATGATTGCTGAAATGGTAGCAGATCAATTGAATCATAAAGGACTTTTTGAGGATGCTATCAAATTATACGATTTAGCACATGTAAGTGTTAATATTAAAGTTATTTGTAATCAAAGTTCTGATAACTTGAGGAAGTTGGAGTTTATAGAGACGCTTGAGGTGCGAAGGGGAATTACCCATGTACCCGAGAGGTTTTTTTCTTTCAGGACAAGAGCTTGTAAGTTCTTATCCAGAGGTTAGCTTGCACAGCTTCGGTTGATTCACTTGTTGAGGGGATTTGAGCCCCAGAGCTTGTATTTTTACATTTGATATCCATTTTGGTCCCACGATTACATCGAGCCGTATACTACCACATCAACTCCTTGATTGGGAGGGCAATAATACAATGGAGTTCGCCAGTTGCTCTAAGGGGATTGTTCGCGACAGCATTTAATCCTGCTGCACTACCCTAAGGCTAGTTGCTCTAGGCACATTGCCTCGCACCGTAGCTTGGGTTTGTATGGTTTCTTAGTCTGGCATTTCAGGACCACCCATCCTGTCCGACATGGGTATTCCTATCAGTAACATGGTTACCACCGGCATAACACAGCCCTTCATCGATGAACATGAGCCTTTCCACCAACGACAAAGTCCTATCATGCCTAGGAGAGGACCAAAGGATAATTTGTTTTTATTTTTTTATTTGCAGAAACATGAACAAGTTCTAAGATTAATGTCCACAATGTTATCACAAGTTGTACATCTAGCACCAGTACCTGGATCAACGCGTGAACGTTTACAAATTTTAGCCGAAGAGTTAGCATTCCGTTATGTGGGTGATTCATTTAAATGTTCACGACAGATATACACAACATTTTATATACTCAAAGATTTACTCAACTTTTTCGATAATTATCACAATGGACAGTATGTGCTCGCTTTGGAAGCGATACAAAAACTACAAATCATTCCATTATCGATGAACGAAGTGGACGAGAAAGTGAGTAACTTTAAGAGTTTGGAGAGTGAAGTATGTCGTGTTTTACCAGATATTTTATTGGCTACCATGAATATCTTATATCATCGATACACCCATATTAATGAGGGCACTGAACATTTAAAAGGACGGATTGATGAAACTGAAAAACTTTCGGTGAGTATTCCAGATTTATTTATAGTTGATGTAATTATCTTTTAATCCACTCTAGATAGATAGATTGTAACGGCTGCTGCAATCTGGCTGTTCACCAGAGTGCGACAATAAAAGTTGTAGGCCAAAGAGTATGTTACGGGAGTTGGGACAGGAAACATCGACCTACTAGCTCTAGTTTATAATTTACCCATCAGAGAGCATACCCAAGTGCTAGAGTTCCCAATCTATTTCAAACCAAATAACATGTAATTTTTTTTTCCAGCAATTACATTTTCTACGTGATCAAGCCAAAGCATTAACAAGTTTTGCAGGAACATTGCCGTACCGTTTACCTGGTGATACAAATATTCGTTTAGTTCGTATGGAAATTCTAATGCATTAAGTGTTTTTTTTATACAATTTTCTTTTTTATACTTAAAAAAATAAAACACAAATGTTTTTCAGTTACAATAAAAATGAGACTTTTAATATTTAGAAAATAAATTTTTTTCAAGCAACAAATTCATTCATATCATTTGCGGGTGGTCCAACAATACTTGTTATTAAAATACCGGATGTAAAATCATCATATTTTCCTTCTTTCATCTGCAAATCGAAAATAACCAATTGAAATATTTCAACTGTGTTTCGAAACCAATTGGATCAAATATACTATACTTACAGCTCTATAATCCAAAAACATTTGTTTAAATCTTAGAAAATCCGTAAACGTCAAGAGCATTTCAAATATTTCACCTTCTAATTCATTATCTAGATCTGAATTATTATCATATTTTTGTCTGGAAAAATTTTTAAAATACGTATTATACTACGTCTATGTGCTTGATTCAAGTAAAGGGCCTTTCAATAGGGACGATCGAAATTTGTTAGGTTATAGCAACCATGTTGTTAAAGTGATATCTGCCAAATTTGTTGTGAATTGTTTAGTAGTGTGTGGCAAATCACTATGTAAGGTTATAGCGTTAAACAACGTGTGCAAATCATCAAATTTTGTTATCAAAATCAGTGCTCTGTTCGAGCATCATCTATAGTTAAGATAAAAAAATCATCTTTAGCGACGAGACCCATTTTTGAATGAATGGATGTGTGAATTAGTTAAAATGTAGGATTTGGGGCGATACCAATCCACACGAGATACACCTGCAAGTTTTACTTATTAAATACTTACTCAAGTTGTCTGAGAAAATCTTCCATACAAAATCCTTGAATTTTACTTGTTAGATGAGTATCAATATAATTTTCAACAGTTTCCACATACTCCTTAAAAATATCCATATATATAAATTTATTTTCATCTAAATCTTCAAATTCGTGCCAATATTTATCCAGAAATGTATTTGTTAAACATTGAAAATTATCATCCATTATTAAATCTTCAATATGACCAATAATTACATCAAAATATATATCATCTGGCCGATGATTCTCATCGTTAGTTGTTTCTAAAAATATTTCTTCAGAGTCCATACTACTCTGATCATTACTATCGTCGTCCCCTTTTTCATTCATTTTGTGTAGTATTCAAACGCG
Organism: Nineta flava; assembly: GCA_963920215.1. NCBI lineage: Eukaryota > Metazoa > Arthropoda > Insecta > Neuroptera > Chrysopidae > Nineta > Nineta flava. The sequence goes on along the minus strand of OY986044.1, from coordinate 34,720,289 downwards.
TTTTGTCTATTTTGTAGAAAAATTATATTAATGGTAGAAAAAAATAAGTTGTGATATATTAGTTACATTGTTTACAGTTTGGTTTCTATGGTTACTGTTTAAAATAACACCTATCGAACTGCTGGTGTAACCGTTATAGCTTCCTAAATCTATGCAAATGGTATTACATTTATGCGATGAAGTCACGTGAAGTGTTGTAGTTTTTATTTTTAGCGAATTTTCGAAGAAGAAGAAAAGGTCAATTAAGATCTATTTCCAAAAGAAAAGTGATGTATTCTATGAAAATTTGCTAACTTGATGCAACTCCTGCGTAACGAATTTTTTTAGCCTCACGATCAGCTGATAAGAATGTGTGTTAGTTGATGTGTGGATGTCACATTTATTTCTACCACACACATAAATTTTCAGTACCTTGGCTAGTTGAGGCGGTTAGACAGCGCTGTTATTTATTATTTTAGGGGCCGTTATTTCACATTTATACCCATAAGCATACTCTGTCCAGTTATATAGAGGTCAGTATTAGGAATATAAAAATCTACAAGAGGTTCTACTGTACAAAGTTTCAAGTATATTGTAGCGCTGTCTATAGGTAAAAAACTAAAACTAACTATTCAAAATAAATTTCAGTTGAAGTTTGTTTTGCATGCAATAAAAAAAGTTCTTCATCAAATAACAAAACCTTGTGATTTTCTGAAAAATGGATGAAACTTATGTTTATGAAAAAACAGTTGAAGATCGTTTAACAGATTACAATGAAATCCTACGAATTGATGGACGAAGTATTCCAGCATCACAGATTCAACGTGAATGGTCTTATCACCTTGAATTGGCTATTGATCCTGCGGGATGGCAAGCACTTTGGAAAATACCACAAAAAGAATGTGAGTTCTATGAAATCGCTTATCCAAATATTGTAATTGTTTACATCGAAGATATCTCATTCACTGCGTTAGTCGCTCGAGCAAAGGTAATCGCAGTAAAGAATGATATCCATTTACCAGAAAAATTGGACGTGAATTTAATCGATTTATATCCGACCATCGAACAAGATCAAACAATTGCACTCAACATGTCATCCACAGCTGAGAATATCGATATGTTACGATATTTCTACAATAACATATGGATGCCTTGGGATCACGACGACGATGAAACTGATTGGCCTAGTGTACACTTAGAATCCCGTGTTCGACTTAGTTTTGACTTAAAATCCGGTTCAATGCCGCGTAATGTTTCAGTGAAAATAAAATCATTAATTAACGAAGGAAAGTCTATTATCAATAAACTTCAAGCACTTGAAGAGGACTTAGGTGATTGTGATGAAATTGAAGCTGTTAATCCAAAGAAAATCTATGAGTTAACTACATTAAATGTTCGCATAGTTCAAATTCGTACCGAATTTGAGATTTACGAAAATGTTGAGCTACGTAAAGTTTTAATTAGTGAACAAAAAAAACAACAAATAATTTCATCCAATCCCAAAAATTGGATAGTTTTAACGTCGAAATTAATTTCAGAACATGTAAAATACTTACAAGGTTACGAAAGTTTAAATCCAAATACAATCCCACAAACTGCAGTGACCCTAAAAGATGCTTTACGAAATGCGAATAATTTTGATAAAATTTACTTAGATAATGGAATATATCCAATAAATTCGTTGGATAATCTAGAAAATGGTGGTAAAATTTCTGGTGTATTTGATAGTGTAACTATTCACGATGAAGATAAAGTAATCACATTATTTGAGACATTCGGTAAAGATGTTGAATTTGAAAATTTAGAAATATGTTTAAAATTTGCAACCACTGGTATATCTGTGAAACAAGGTCGAGTTATTATGAAGAATTGTACGTTAAATTGTGAGAATAAATCGTTTAGTCGTCAAGGAATTCTTGTACATTCGGGTGGTGAATTGCGTTTGGAAAATTGTCATCTGAGTGGTTTTAATTTTGCGATTGTTTGTAAATCGAATGGTAAAATACATTTATCGAATTGTACATTGAAACAGAATAATACTGGGATAATGCTGTTCGATGGGTCGAATTGTACAATTCAAGATTGTTTTATTCAAGATTGTCAGGATTATGGAATGTGTTTTGAATCGTTAAATATGCCGAATGGAATTGTGCAAATGGAAGAATTTAATAGGTAATTTTTTGCCAAATTTTGCTGTTGATTATTTTGTATACATTTTCTCGATCATTTCATAAATATTCCCGGATTTTCGTTACAATATTAATTTTACACAAGTGAAAATAACTAATTAAGTTAATATCCTGTATTTAGTGAGTTCATTATAGGTTTCATGTACTCCGAACAATATTTTCAACTGTTACAAAGTTGGGACTAAATTTCTGAATCATTCAAGAGTATAAACATGCTCAAACCTTGTATATTTTGTTTCAGTATTCCAGGTATTTCGTTATCCAATGTTAAGCTAGAAAACAATGCAAAAGGTGATATCAAGATAATTGAAAAGAAGACGAGTATCAAACAATTGAATCCTGGCGTAACACCAATGAAAAAAGGTCTATATTTTAAAGAATGTTTAGATAAAAAATTATTATGTGATTCGAAAGATGTTGATATGGAAGGGATTGCACCGTTGAGTTAAATTTAGTATAATATTTTGTACCAAAAAACAAATGTGATTTAATAATTACTAACAAATTTTATAAATATTTTTTTAAATGTTAATTTTATAATGATTAAAACTTTCTTATTATTGGAAAACAATTTTGTTAATTTTGAAAATATCCTAAAATCTACTCTCAAAATCATTATCATCCAAAACCATCTTAGCCTTTGCCTGTTTGATATTGGAATTCAAGTGGGAATCACCATGTGTTTGACTCTTTTATAGAGTGTCTTAAAGATGTTGGAATTTATAGAGACGCCTGAGGTGGGAAGGGAAACGTCCCATGTTAGTAATCTCATTTCACGGTATGAAGTCTGGCAATATCAACATACCGAACGTACAGTTGGTACAATTGAGAAGTGTTTGAATTGGTGTTTATATATTTGTATCCTACTTTCGCGCTCGTTTAAATGTCATGTACGGTGCACATTTTAAAAACAATATTGCATATTTTTATACTATAATGATCGCGGCCAACATATGATAGTGTATATCTATACATTTTATTATTAATTTAAAAAAACAAGTGTGTAAGTGTTTTTGCTGGCGTTTGACACATGTCACCACTAACGTTGCGTCTATATGTAGATAAAATTTTGTAATTTTCTGATCGCTGTATCAATAATAAAAAATAATTACTATTTGGTACATCTCCATTTAAGCTAATGTAAAAAGTGCTCGAAATTTGTTAATTTTTTCCGCGATAACTGTATACACAGTTATGTTTCAACTCTGCACGTGCAATACTCAAGTGTTTATTTCCGTCATATATTTTTTTTCTTGAAATTTTCTGATAGTAAACGAATAACGCCCCAATACTTTTTTTAAAAAGTATAATTTGTTATACGCCGGAGAGAGCTTTGATAGGAGGGAGCTATGATAGCGTCGAAAAAAGAAATGAAAAACAGCACAGTCCAAACGCAGGGTGTCTAGTAATATTTTGGCAAAAAATTCCCTGACTTTTCCAGACTTGAATTCGAATTTTTCCAGACCATTTTTTCGTATATTTTGTTATTGATAGGAAAATTAAGAAAAGTAGATTTGTTCATTTATATTCATTTTTTATGGATAATATGATAAAACCTATACATTCTTTTTCATCAGTAACATACATAATATTTTTTTAAAAACCTCAAAACAGATAATTATTAGTAATAATTTTTTAGAAATGAGTTATTTTAAATACGATTATGCGAAATTCTCTGACAATTCCAGAAACTCAAAATTCCCTGACATTTCCAGACAACTAGACACCCTGAAACGTCTACGGGTCACATGCAGGACGTTTTTTCGGAAAATTTACGGCGCGAATCCGATCTACAAGTTGGGTCCTCGATAATTTTTTTGCATCGGGGTCCCTAAGGACGTCAGAATGACTTTGCATGTAAGATTCAAGTATATTTATAAGTACGGATATTGATGTCTTTCTTCGAAAACAAACTGATCTGGATAGTTTTCTCCGCCCAAAATAAGAACGTCCACAAAGTTAATATTTTAGGTAATGAAAACCATGGATCATGATAATTAAATGAGCTTTTGTTGAATCCAAGTGGAGATTATTCAAAACTTATACCAAAAAAATTTCGAGTATTGTAATATAACTACAGTTTAGTGAATAATTATAGGTCAATTTTGAAGATTGGCTTAGAATACACTTTGGTTTAAAAACATAAACTTTATTCCTTAAAAACTAAATACATATAAAAATAATCAATAGTCTCTAATATCTAATAAGGTTGAGGTAAGGCCTTCACCTCTGAAGTACACTCATCGTACAATTCTTTATAGTCAGGATGATCACGAATAAGCACCATTAAAGAGCCTCGTTTGACTCCCATGGCTTGTCCTAAATCAGCTCGACACGGTGTATAACAATATGGTATAGATTTATCTTCACAGACTCCCGGTAAATGACACATAACTTCAATTGGTGTAACATCGCCAGCGAATATTACCAGTCCAGTTTCACCTTTACGAATTCTTGTTTGTACATCCTTTAAACCGTTTCGTAAAAATGTTTTTTGTTTACTAGCTGAAATTACACGAAAATAAAATATATATAAATTTTGTTAAGCTGTTGAAAATTTAATTTTTAAACTTACCTTTTTTAATTAGCTTGTGAAGTTTTTTGGTTAATTTCTTTGAAGCCATTGGTTTGGCAATAATACTAACATTTTCCAGTTTATCTTCGTAGGATAAACCTTCATCTTTAATTGTATTTTCGTCAGCAGCTGAAACATTTTCGTCTGATTTACTTTTACCCATTTTTTAATTTTTATAATCAATCCAAAACACGTTTTATAAAATTTTTTTAAAGATTTTTAGGTTAACTGAAACACATGCGTTCTTCAAATCGCTCGGTTTAAATACAGGGTTGCCAGAAATGTCGAGACAGAAGTCGCGCGAACTGGCGGAGAAATCGCAAATTAATTTTAAAAGTAGCCCAATGTACAATTTTCAAATAATTTTAGTTTTTTTATAGTAATATTAAAATTTTTCAAAAAAAAAAAAAATATACAAACGTAATTTTGAAAAAAAAAATTTATTTAATTTTTTTAAATAGTTTTATTAATATTAACAAAAATGTATTAAGCAAAAAACAAAAAACATAATGTTTGTATATTGTAAACTTTAAGAGAAAAAAATTAAATGAAAACGATCCATACAAGTGATTTAAAGATCGTTTCCAAGTAGCCCAAAATGAGAAAAATAGCCCAATAGAAATTTGGTCGTAATTCGTAAAGCATCTTCAAAAGTAGCCCAAATTATGGATTGTAGCCAATCTGGCAACCGTGTTCAAATAAGCGGTTGGCTACAAAACCAGTGGGCTTCTCACATAGTGCTGGACTCTAGTGGAGTTTTGATTTACTAATTTATCTTTGGAATAAAGAAAAAATATAATATTAAATCGAATTTTCTTAACGAAATAAAAACCTGTATTATGGATTTCATACCAGTTTTAATTTTACTGTAAACATCAATTGACTACATTCTATTAATTATCCCTTAAATACGCTAGTCAATATTAAGGGCCGTTGTTCTTAATACATATTAGGCGGGTATGTTTTGATATGGAACGTACTCTCTTCAGGGTTGCCAGAATGGACCACTTTCTACAGAGCATTTTTCTTTCTTGATAAACAAACAAGAAATGGTATTTCTTTATATAAGTGCATTTTCATGCTGTCGCAAAAAATTTAACAATCGATGTCATTTAATTCGACATGAACGAATCCATACTGGAGAAAAACCATTTTCATGTGATTCATGTGATAAAAAATTTAATCAGCAAGGCATATTAACTCGACATAAACGAACCCACATTAAAGAAAAACCATTTTCATGTGATGCTTGTGACAAAAAATTTTACAATCGAAGCAATTCAGCTCAACATATGAGACGAAAGCATGCGAAAAATAATAAATAGAAAACGAACGATGTTGGTCTAATATTTGTGTTCGGCACAAATATTAGACCCTCGATTAGCTCCTCGCCTTACGAATGTCTCGCCGAGACATTCACCTATTCGCCCAGTGCTCTCGTCGAGTCTGTACTAAGAATTGCCAGCATAAAAATTATACCATCGGGTATACTGAACGACATGTTTTTGAAAAATTGCAAGAAAATAAAGTTATGGGAAATTTTGATAATTTTTGAGTTTACAATAGATATTTTTTAATAATAAATCTAGAAAAGGAAAACAAAAATTATTTCAATTTTGTACATTGAGCGGTATTTAAATTAGTGCGTAATTTATTCGTCAATACGATCTACTTCTGAGCTGACATTTCTGGCAACCCTAGTTTTAACTTGGAGTCGGTAATGTTTATACGAGAACGCAAAGTGAGGTTATTATGAGTGTGAAATTAAATTTTTTTAAACGTTATTTTTCATCGTCTGTGCATAGAAGTAAATCTTATTTTGTAACTACTCCAATATTTTATGTAAATGCTGGTAAGATTCTTTGAACTTAATCCTGAAAGTAATTAATTTTATTTTTGTCTCCTAATTATCATACAATAATGTTTTAAGTTAATTTTATATACTACCATCTATGAGTGGAGATTAAAAACTCTATTAGCTTGCTATAAAAAGGATTGTTGGACCTGGTTGGACCTTATTTATAGACCCTCGTCCGAATAGCAAACACGAATTTGGCCAACATGGCTTTTTCCAAAGAATACATATATACTGTATTCTTTGCTTTTTCAATTCTTTTTTTCCAATCGTTTGTGACCCTTTCGATTTCGTTTGTTCAATAGTTTCGTTGACTCAATAGTTACTGAAATAGTTAAATTCAATTTTTAATAGTGCATCTGTTTAGTCAACATGTAAAAAAAATGTAGTTGCATGGGCTATGGGTATCCAGTCGATTTGAAATCGTTTGTTAATGCCAATTATATTCATAAAATTATTTGTGACTCCGTATTTTCGGAGAAAATTCAACTTAATTTTTGCTTGTTTTGGTGGTTGCTAGATGGCGCTGATGCTAACATTTTAATTCCCTCTAGTGTTATAAAAAGTTATTATGAAGTAAACATGACTGCGGTATATATTATAGTAAAGGAAGCTATGTTGGGAATTCTTATTACTAGTAATATTGCTTATTTGTTATTTATTTACAATAATTCTTAAAGAAAAAAAGCTCGATTGTCAAAAAAAGATAAAAATAAAGCAGGCGTTAGCGACATCTAGTCTACCACAGATTATATACACCTAGAAAGATTGGAAACTCCTTACACAAGAAACATAGTTATAGCCCTCTAGCATAAGCAACTGTATGTGAACTAATTTAAAAAACGGTTAGTGGATAAATTTATGTATACACTAAATGAAGTAATACTTCTTTTTAAACAATTTATTATTATTATTAAAATAATATTAAATAAGGCCAACACTATTATTAAGACACAAAAGTTTAATAAAATGATTTAGTAGTGAAAAGCTATAATAGAAACATTATATATTGCATCTAAAATCAATGATTCTATATTTTATCATGGTAGAACAGAACCAGCGTCACTTCTTCCGTTCAAATTAGAGTTTGAAAGACTGACATTCAATTAATTATTTACATTAGAATCAGAGTTAGTGAATCTTATCAAGAGCAGGCCAGGTTTATCATAATAAACAAAGTTAAAAGTAATAAACAAAGTTAATATACAAAGTTTACGAACCCATCAAAATGATATCATTGATAATGTGGCTCGTAATTCTAATATTGTTCTTTTATCAGAAGCATGTTGTAACCATGATGAAGACATTCCTGTACCTAATTTCAACTGCAGAGTCAAATTTAAATGTTCTAATGTAGAACACTGTCGACGTAGCTATTTACCAAAATAATAGCGATCATTCATATTTCGGTCTATAATAATGTCTTGTATTTCAATATGCGAGAATCATAGCACACAAAAACTATTATCCCTTGAATAGTGGAGTCACTTATGTTACAGACTTACTTGTTGTCTCTTTCGCTAATCATCTAATGTATGTATACACAAATTTAGTCTTTCTACTGCATGACACACATTTTTTACTGAATGTTTCCCAAACACTGTGCAATAGAGAAGTATAGAAAATTGCGAAACATCGATCGAGCGAGTGCTACATCAGTCGAGTGTTATATCAGCGATACGTTACATGCTGAATACACACTCTGATCGGATCTTTAAAAAATATCGTGGCTTCCCGATTTCGATATGGTGCCACGGCTTCCAGGAGAATAGAAAGAGACCAACACAGTTGCCGGCAACATACAGTTTTTTTATTATATGCGGTGTTATAGATATAAGAATCTGAGCATAGTTGCCGGTCCACACATTTTGCATACTCAAGTTCCTTTGGCGCCTGTGCTCCAATGTTTTAATAATTCTATTTTCTTGTGTTTTTTTATAATTCTATTAATAATTCTTGTGTTTTTTTCTAGCACCACACATTGGCCATCTGTATAGCGCTGTGATAGCTGATGCAATACAAAGATGGCAACATATAATTGAACCGCATCAGGACATTGTATTCAGTAGCGGTACCGATGAACATGGTATTAAAATACAGAATGCAGCCATACAAAATAATGTGCTACCAAAGATCTATTGTGAAAATATTTCATCACAATATAAAGTACTTTTTAATCAATGTCAGATTGCTTATACAGATTTTATTCGAACTAGTTCGAATACAGAACACTACAATGCTGTTCAACATTTTTGGGTAAGTCTGAAAATTACATCCACAATAAATATTTTTCTGTCGAGAAAATAGTGTTTATTATTCTTTGTCGGCTGTACACACTCGCTGAGGGCACTCGGCGAATGTCTCGGCGAGACATTCGTAAGGCGAGGAGCCACAAGTGGAGCTGTGTACCAGAGTGTGTACACTCTCGCCGAGTGTTCGGCCGGCAATACAGTTCTCGTCAGTTAGTCAACAAAATTACGTTGGTATACCTGAAAAATGACATTATTAAATTAAAAATTACGGAGTAGTAATTTTTTGACTAAAGTATTAAAAATAATTATTATTCAAATGAGTAATGAAGGGCACTAAAAGAAAAAAAAAAGTAATCATAAATTTATACAGTTTTTATTTATTATTGTGTTCTACTATTAAAGATTAAGGTCCAGTTTTTTTAAGGATAAGCCTAGTTAGTTAACTCGCGTGGTTTAAGTTAAGTTCCCCCACTTCGAGTCCCTTCTCCTATTTATCTTCTCCTAACCGCGTGATGTTTGACGTGATGACATACTGTACACGTGTCAATAACGTTGCAATCTTCACAATTTTAGAGACAGTTACACAAAAATCACTCTTTGTTAATAACTTGATATCACTGCATAAAATATTTAACACTTTGAATTGAAATATTTGAGGTTATGATAAATAATATATATGATAATAATAAAATATAATAATATATTAATATAATATATATTATCATATTATTATTATATATATTATTATTAGTCTGATCAACGCTGCTATGCGGCGCTAGTTTTGGAATCTAGGTGGGGGAATTTAACTTAAACCACGCGAGTTAACTAACTAGGCTTATCCTTAAAAAAACTGCGCCTAATAGGTATAATTAAAACGGTTAGTAATTGATTATTTAAAAATAGCGGTTGAACGTTGAATCGAATGTAGACGAAGGTGTCCTTCGTGCTCGTGTCAAATATATTCACCACTCGCTTTTGACTCGTGTTAAAAAAACCGACTTTTAATGGAGCGATGGCGAGGCAAGGCTATGCAAGGCAGACCGAGCGTTGCGAGTACACTCTCGCATTGTCTATATATCGTGTTGTCTCGCCGAGTGTGTACAGCCGGCATTAGGTTATGTATTTGTTTGGGGCGCTTACACGCTTTCAGCGCCATCAAGCGGTGTTTTTTAGTATTCATCTTGGCGCTGTGTATGCTGACAAAGTGCGCTAATGGTTGAGTTCCATGATAGACACGACGCTCACAGACGCTTTATCCATCGAGAAATGCAGCAAGAGTGTCAGCACCAAACTCCTAAAAGGAATACTGTATAGCTTTTGTTTATTTATCTGTCATGTGCACAGTGTAATCCTTTTTAAGCCAATACGAGACCCAATAAATTACGCTTATAAGGGTGAGCTGTAAAATTGTTAGATAGCAATTAATAACACACAGCGTCGGACTAGACGTAAGAGGCCCGGGTGACACTATGGATTTTAGAGCCTGCCGCCCGCAGTGTTTTTAGTGTTCAACTTGACGCTGACAAAGTGCGCTAATGTTTGAGTTCAAACAATAGATACCACGCTCACAGACGCTTTATTCATGGAGGAAGGGCAGCAAATGCGTGAGCACCAAATCTTACTAACTCGTAACAGGAAGACTGTATAGCTTTTGTTTATTTATCTGTCATGTGAACAGTGTAAGTCATAAATTGCGCGTTAGCGTTAGCGCTGAAAACGTGTAAGCGTCCAAAACGACACTCTAAGTGAATTATTGTGACCATAATTCGGGGCACATACTAGTGAGATTTTTTTCTAATGATCCTGGGTAACATTATGACTTTAAGGGTCTGCCGCCCGCCAAACCAAATGATAATAATAATCAAATAGCATTTTTGGAAGTCTTTATTTTAAAAGTTGGAAATTTTATGTAAGAAGTTGCACTTAGTCATAACTTAAGCTATTAACGGGTTTTTTTTTAATAGAGGAGAAAATTTCAGCTAGATTGTCAATAAATCGGTCGTAAAAGCTGCAATCCTCGTTATCCTTGAGAAGATTCAATTCTGTTTAAGATAATCAACGAGTTCAGTAGTTCTTGCCTCAGTAGAGAACAAATCATTGTCTTAATGAGCGTCAGCGTAAAAAATCGTGCCTTGCAACTTACTGGCGTAAACGATTGATTGTGAGGATTTTATCTAAACCGCCTTTGCCAATTTTTTCCTGATCTTCCATCCTCCCCCGTGTATAAATTATAAATATTTTGCGTGTTGGTAGTAAGCCTAGGGGTGCACGCAGACTAGTGCTTGGCATTTGCCCCCTAGACCCAATCCCCAGATCGACACACTGAAATACACAATATTCACAAAATAATAAGAATAACACCATTAACGAAGTTACCTACACAGAACCGAAAATGACCAGAAGTTTTTAAAATTAAGATTTATTGTTTTTAATAGCATAGATCCTTTAAAATTTGAGTAAAATTTACTTTACAGTTTTTGAGATATATAATTTGATGTATCTATTTTTTTAAATTAATATTTTTCAAATTTTTTGTGACAATGACCTTGATTCTTTGTTTATTCTTTGCCTGCCTATAAAAAAAACGAATACAATTATTTCTTGATGGATCTCTAATTCGCAGAAGAGAGGCAAACAATATTACACACTTAAAAAATATCTATAAAGTGATATATCAAAACTAAATAATAATATGGAAATATTTTGTATATGATATTTATTATTTATATTTTGAAATAACTTTGACAAATTCAAATTCAAATATGGCACGCTTTGATATATCAAGCGTAAATATTACAATTGAATAAATGATATTTATTCTATGTTACATGTTGATTGAATATCACATAAAGAATAGATATATTAGGAGATCGAACGTAATGTTCATAGACACTAAACAAGGATACATAACTCCATGTAAACAAATAATTGGCAAAAATAAGATGTCAGTAGTGTTCCTTCGGCACCGGAAACAAAACAGAGAGTATAAGGCGCGAGTGTTAATTGAAAAACATTACGTATTTATAGCATTATAAAAATTATTTCCAGACAAAGTATTTTTCCAATAAAATATTTTTTAAAATAAATGATAAGTAATTTCAATTTTTCAATAAGGATTTAGTTGAAGTTGAAGTGAGTTAAAATTCGCAAAATAATTACATAAAAATTAAAAAAAAAAACATCAAATAATTAAATAGTAACCTGTAATGTTGGAATTGTAAAAATGAAAGAAATTATTGAATCAGATATTAAATTAAACCTTTATTTATTAACAATAATGCTGAAAATTAATATTTAATATAATGTCATACAATTTAATTAATTTTGGAATATTTATACTAGCTTTTGGTACTTTAAAAAGTCCTGGTTTTTTAAACCCAATTGATCCCGTTGCTTATTGTCACAAGCACTACCACTTTTACAATTGTCTACTGCACATACTTTCCCATTTTAAATGTTTTTTAAACAGTTTTTTATTTAATAAATTTTTTTAACCAAATTGTGTACTTCAAAATGATCACTTCAAAATAAAACTAGTTATTTGGCTTACTTCACTTCTATTTATTATACTATATTCACTTTGGTAAGGATGAGTTCCGATCAAAAACTAGCGACTCTAGCGGCATAAAAAGTAAATATAACTTCTCCCATTTCGTTGCCATATTTTGTCAATTTTCTCGTATGAGTTGTATCTCCTTTATATAGCCTCCATGGTAATGTTAAATAAACGGCCACGAATTGGTGTAACTATCTTTTATCAGTAGGGGTCACTGGTGTCAGTGCCGTACGGAATTTAAATGTTTAAATGTAGGCGCCAAGAAATCACTTTCACATTCAGTTTATAAGAAATCATAGTTTTATATATAATAAAAAATTGTTTTCGATTATCAAGTAATAATTAAATAAATATTAATAATAGAGAATTCTTAATAATCTGCAATAAATTAAAAGATGAAGAATCATAGTGATAATTTTGCAATTAATAATAATAACATACAATATATGTTTACAATAACTGACATATATTAGATAAAGAAAGAAGATGACAAAACCGGTAATTACAGACCATATTCCTTTCGTAAATGCAGACACGCATTCCTAACCTTAAACAACCTTTCACTCATAGATATATAAGAGTATATCTATGCTTTCACTGTACAACATCGTCCCATTTTTTCACATTTATAAAATTTAACAATTTTTATACTTACAATTTTTATTTGTAAGATGTGATAACCGTTGATTTTAATATGTAATAATAATAATAATTCCGTACGGGTAGATTCGCACTGCCGCTAGTGGTGAAAAGAATAACTATGATCTCTACACGTTTTTGAGGACGAAAAAACAGACGAATTGTCTATGTCGTTCAATCTCCTATTTATCTATTCTTCATGGAATATCAAAACACCACGATTCCTCCATGTTGGAAATTTTTATCAATGAAACTTACTGATTTGTTCAATTTATATGGACACAAAACTATTGCAACTTATATTCGAACCATTTTTCCCAAAACCTAATGAGTAAGGCACGAAGCAACTATAAAATGATCGCTACCTGAGTAAAACCTAGCTCGGGTGGTGGGCCGCGGGAGGGGGGGGGGTGGATTTACCATTCCGATTTTGAACATTAATAAATTTTGTCTTTCAAATACAGAAAACACTTCATACCAAATTTCATTCGAATCAGACTCAAATTGTACAGACACAATTAACTCTTTTAATACTCTAATTTCACATTTTGGATGAATAATTCCGCCACTTTCAAAGTAGCTTTAATTAGATTAAGGTTTTAATTTGTCCACGGGGAGCTATCTTGTCAATGATCTGTGGATGATCATATATTTATAAAATAATAGTGTTTCACAATTTAATGTCACTAACTATCAAAAACATCACAAACTTTACAAAACATGGCTCCAACCTCCACCAACTCACCCGTAGAACTAACAATAATTAAATTCCACCAACTACCAAAAAACTTCAGAACTTTCATAAGGCATTAAATAAAATATATAGCACTTCTGGAATCAATAAAGAAAATTAAAAAAAATAAAGTGTGTGTGTACTTATGTAGCACGTAAGAAGTTTCTTACGTGCGTCTTAAGTGCGTGATATTTCTTTTAGACACTAAAGCTTACTAAAATGGTATAGTAGTGGAAAAAAACACAATTCCATTTAAAATGAGTAATAGACAAGGAAAGTACTATTACACAATAAAAAAAAACTTAATTTCATCTTTAAAATGATATAGGCAATCACTATTACACCATATTATGTATTCCTAATAGAAATATTATCTATTGCTGTACAATAGTGTGTTGTTTCGATCGACGCGTGTAACTTCCGTTACACGCTGAAAATACACTTTGACCGGATCTCATAACGCGCTAGAAGTATAAAAAAATTTATCAAATTGTTTTTAAGTTAAATTTAAAAAGTAATCGCAATTGAAAAATAAAATTTCAAATTCGCCCCAATATCTAGATCAGTTTTTGTATTATAAATACGTATTTCGACTACAGTGTAGTCATCATCAGTATAAATTAGCTAGTTGTAATTTACTCTTTGACAATTAGAAATAGATAGAAAATAGAGATCAATTGACAAAAAAAAAAAAAAGAAATTAAACAAAATAAATTAAAATATAATAAATTTTATTGAAATTACTCTTGTTAAAATTGTTTTCATTCAATTTACACTTGTTAACATCACTCTTATTAAAATTACTCTTATATTGTCTCAGGATATGTTATTCATTGCTAATTTGGTGACAGTTTCACGGCAGTTTCAAGTGTTTTACGTTATCAATTAAATCGTATTATTCGAGATTTGTATGATTCTTAATAGATCACTTTGTAATAAAAAAAAATTTGTATGTTTTCCAGTAAAAAGATAATTCCTACGAATTTCATAGCCAGAGGTTTTTTGTTTCATTCTTTCTACTGCTTAAACATCAATCATATGCTTATACAATTTCATTTTTGATGAATTTGATTAAACCGTATAGGCTTGCGGTTTTTTGTTTGGTTCTCATTAGATATTCAAAATAATTTATCTAAATATAAAAAGAAAAATATTAGAGTTAGCATCAAATTAATTGAAAATCTCATTTTTATTCTCTTTACGAGATAAATTTATTGGTTATTATAAAATACAGACAGTTTCGTTAGATGTATAAACGAGTTTCAAAAAGTCTACCAAAAAAGAAAAGTAATAGAGTTAGTATAAAATTGACTGAGAATCGAATTTTTATACCCTTTATAAATTTATTGGTATTATAGATTTGAAAGTTTCGATAGATGAATCAAAATAATTCATCTCAAAGAAGATAAGCATATGATAAAATATTAATAAGGGGTTCCGCAAATGGGTCCCTAGCACCTAGACCAAGAGGTCCACTGTGCCCTTTTTGAGAACAACCTGTCACCCGAAGGCGAGACGTCTTCGGGTAAGAGGTGCAATTGTAAGCAGATGAAGCTATAGGATTCTATTGAGGCCCGACGCTGCACAGAAGGCCCACAACTTCTACGCCGGGATTGTTCCCAGGATTGATGGATCCAAGGTTTTGGACCCAAACATTCTATACCCTGCAGGTTTCTGCAGGTGCAAATAACATGTATGGAGGTTACATCGTCCTCCATACAGGCCTTACAAGTGGGATCATCAGAGATCTCTAAGTTATGAAGGTGGTAGTTCAATCCACTGTGTCCTGTCAAGAGCTCCACCACCCTTCTCAACTGTATTCTATTGATTTTCAACCGAGCACAGTCGAATGGCCTTAGAGGTAGAGGTAGATTGTAAAGGCTGCCCTGGACGGGCTACACTTCGACCATAAGGTCCATTGTGATGCCTTAGGATGTGAGGATGTGAGTGGAGTGGAAGGAATTTGTGAGTAGACTAGGAATTGGTAGGATATGCGGCTGCAGCCGACTATGATAGGAACTATGCCGATATTCATCTGGAGTTCGTGAAGGAAACTGCAGAAAACCTACTCAAGCATAGCCGGTTACTTCGTTCTTGTCCATACGCCGACAGTTTAGTCAATCAACCGCCCCTTTTTTTTTTTTTTATAATTGACAAACTGCCGATGTCGGGATTCGAACCCATAACCTCCCAGTTTCCAAGTACTGCATACTGCGCAGACATGACGCCTTAGACCGCTCGGCTACTTGGCTGGTTCGAATGGCCTTAAGCATATGATATAAAGATTATTAAAAATAATCAAAAAGAGCTCCAATTAAAATTTGCCCTATTTCCTAGATAAATTATTTGTATTTTATAAATACGAATTTCGACTACAAAATAGTCATCATCAGTTATGGTCATAGCGAATCGTAACTATTTCCCGGATATGGAATCGAAGATATGTTAGTCGTTGCTAATTTGGTGCGAAAATAACAACCTGACTCTAGTTTGGCCGATTGTAGCGCCATCTGTCTACAAATTGGTAGCGTCTTCTGACATTCTCCTTGACATCTGATGAAAGTTGCCTAAGCAACTGTATTCCAACAATCCGATAGGTATGATTGAAGTGGAATTAGCAAGGCTCATAGAAATTGGTGTGAATAAAATAAATTGGCCTATCCCTGTATTCGCTTAAGTCTGTCTCTGATGAAATTAAATAAAATATATTTTATATCTCAATTCATTTAAAGTGTGTCAGAAATACGAGATTTCTCATTCACCAACAGAACATACAAATAAATAAATTGCCTAATATCAATTTTAATAAAGTAAATGACATTTCCTTTTCATATTTCATATTTTATATCAAATATATATTATAAGAAAAAAATATTTCACCTGAAAACGTTTGACTTAAACAGGCTGTAATCGTTAAGGCCAGCCATCGACATACGAAATTTGCAACTGTGTTTATACGAGTATAAGACAGACATATTTGCAAAAGAATAATTGACAAATATTGTCAATACCTTACTTTATCCTTACTTTTGTTAAGGACGTTCGAAAGAGTCATTTTGTGGGAAGCGACGTAAGGGGGATATCAAGCGACTGCGCATGCCCGAAGCGTTACAGATTTAATGTATACGTTGAAACCAGATTTAAATATTCTATGGTTATTTGGTAAATAATAATACTCGTGAGTCGTGACTTATTGTTAATGTTATTTTTATGTTAAATAAAAAAGTAAATTATTGTGTTTTGCTTCTCTAAAATGATAAAATTACTTATATAATTCATTATTATTTTCCAAAATGCATTTGAACATACCTTCATCTTTGGCTCAAATAAATCCTTGTTTATTTACAATTTTCATAGTTTTATGAAAACTTCTCTGCATTTTAAACTATGCTTTATTCGGTTATAAAAATTAAATTTGTAGTTTTTCCATAAGACCTAATGTTAAAAGTGTGATTTTCAATATCGAAATAAACGAAAAAATGCATTTGAACTAACATTTTGAAGCATACCAATGAATTCGTATTGACTTTTTTTATAACATATTAAATTTACAGGAACTTCTGTGCATTTTTTAGCGAATTTCCTGAAAGGAAATAGAGCTATTGGTCCCGTAACGAAGTCAAAATTTCGCAAAAATTTCTTCAAATGTCCATCGATCCTACCTAGTAGATGTCAAAAATCACCACCTGTAAAATTTATATATATATATCTATGGACATATATATATATATATATATATATATATATATATATATATATATATATATATGTGTCTGTAATCACTCTAGCGGTCACAGTTTTCATTTTATCGGAATGAGATTTGGTATTTGAGGCGTTTTTGGTATTCAAAAGGTCAAGTTCGTTAATGCGTAAAATCGGACCAGGGGAAAGGGGGGTTTAGAGGGAGGGGGAAACACAAAATTTGACATATCTCCCATAATATTTGAAAAATTGAAAAATTTATAAGAAGTAAAGTTGTAGGTATTAAGTTTTACTGTAATTTTATTTCTTATCATTTTTTCTGTTACACTAATATTTACAGAAATATTGACGGTTTAAGATTGAAAATTAAATTCCTCAATATCTCTGTACACATTAGAGTTTGAGCAAAAATGATAAGGTGATGAATTGTAGCAAACATGATTTTCTACAACTTTATATCTTACGCATTTTTTGATTGTTCTAATATTAAGAGAGATATTTTATATTTTGTGTTTTTTTCTTTCCTTATACCCCCATTTCCCCTTCGACGTATGTCATTTATTAATAAAATTGGCCATGCAAATACTAAAGTCATAAACGACATTTCATTTTGATTAGACTAAAATTGTGACCGCTAGAAAGTGATTTATGTATTTTAAGGAAATTCGCTAAGTTGAAGCAGCTCCTGCGTAACGAATTTTTTTCTCTTTCGAACGTACTTAAATTACTTGGGCCTCACATAGATTTCACTACTTGTGTATGCGAAAACTTGGTCCTTTTAACAATTTTAGTTTTTGATTGAATTTATTTATACACAAGGTATAATAGATAGTAATAAATTTTCAATAAAAGACTTGATTAAAGTGATTGATTTTTAAACGATGTGGAAAATTTCATTTGAATTATTTGAAAAGTAGAATTCAATTTTTAAAAAATATATTAGCAGTAAATATCTTTCATTCACTTAGAGCTAATTTCACTTACCTGTTTATTATACTAAGTGTTTCTAAAAAAACTATACAGTGCCTACTTGAAAAAAAATATCCGTGAAAAGTGTTCCCTGAAAAATAATTGACAAATTGCGGATGTCGGGATTCGAACCCATAACCTCCCAGTTCCAAGTACACACAACACCTTTACAAGCGCGGCTACTTGGCTGGTGACTAAGTTAGTTGCTTAAATACTCGATATTTACTGAGTTTATGAACTTTTGTTTTAAAAAAAAGTTGTATATTTTTAAAAGAGAAACATTTTTTGTTTTTAAATTTTTGTTCTATCTCTTACGGTTTCTAAGATGGTTAGCTTTCCCCATTTTGCTCAAACCTGGTCTATTTTTCTCCATTCACGAACTTGACCTTACTTTTTAGCTTTAGAACACACACACACATGCAGTTTTTGAAATATCGTGTTGACGGACGGAAGGACGGGCGAACAGACGGGTATGCGGAAATGGACTAATTAGGTCATTTTATGAAGATCTATACCAAAAATATTTTTCTACGATCAATATTTTCAATCGTAACAAAGTAACGATTGAAACTAAACTTAACATACCCTAGTATATTATATACTGGGTATACAAATAATTATTAGTGTTTAGTATAGCACGATTTTCGAACTTTTTACTCTGGCAACTAGAATGCCAGAGGTCGTGGGATCGATTCCCATACTTAAATGTGTATGATTTTTAATATCAAGCATTTGATGTCAAAGAATGTTTTCAATGCTCGGACATATGACTTTAATGTCAAATTAAGTAAACGCTAGTCATCTCCGTTGGTGTAATATAATCGAAAGACATACAACATACTAACTAATGGATATAAATAGACGCTATGTTTTCAAAAACAATTTAAAAAAACACAATTTGTTCAATGTTTTTAGTATTTTTTTACCCTAATCAAATGGTACGTTAAAAATTTTCGGACTAATACATTCTTATGTTTGTTCCGTGGTTTCTTAGATAGATAGATAGATTGTAGAGGCTGCCCACGACGGGCTACACTTCGACCGTAAGGTCCATTGTGATGTCTAAGAATGTGAGGATGTGAGTGGAATGGAAGGAATATTTGTGTATAGACTAGGAATTGGTAGGATATGCGGCTGCAGCCGACTATGATAGAAACTATGCCGTTATTCATCTGGAGTTCGTGAAGGAAACTGCAAAAAACCTTCTCAAGCATAGCCGGTTACTTTGTTCATGTCCATACGCCGATAGTTTAGTCAATTAACCGCACCCTTTTTTTTCCTAATAATTGACAAACTGCCGATGTCAGGATTTGAACCCATAATCTCTCAGTTTTCAAGTATGCATACTGCGGAGACATAACGTCTTAGACCGCTCGGCTACTTGGACTGATATAACCGAATATAACCGAAAAAAAACATACTAACTATGGATATAAATAGACGCTATGTTTACAAAAACAATTTAAAAGATAATAGTTTAAAAAAACTAGAAAAACACGCTTTTATAGAAAATCCAACTAAAAAATAGAAAATAAAATTTAATAAATTTGGATTAAGAAAAGTGTAAATAAGAAACAAATGTATATTAATGGAAAAAAGCGTGGGGTGCATAGTGTCAATAGTTATTCCATTAATATACATTTGTTTCTTATTTACACTTTTCTTAATTCAAATTTATTAAATTTTATTTTCTATTTTTTAGTTGGATTTTCTATAAAAGCGTGTTTTTTAGTTTTTTTAAACAATTATTTATTTTTCATTTTTTAGTTGAAGTTCGCGCACTAGCTCTATCTCTCTTACTCTCATGCAAAGGATGCGGAAAGAAATTGATGAATCCTGGCGAATCTAATCAGAATAATCGGATATTTTAATCGAATTATTGCATTGTCATCGGTCTTTGACAGGTGTGCAAAATTTGAATTAAATCTGATCGTTCAAAGTAGGAGAAAATCGAGCCCAAAAGGGTCGGTTATATACATACATACATAAGAACATACATACAGGTGAAACTAATAAAAAGCGTTTAAAAACACAATTTGTTCAATGTTTTTTTAGTATTTTTTTACCCTAATCACAAGGTATGTTAAAAATTTCCGGACTATACTTATTCTTGTGCTTGTTCCGTGGTTTCTTACATAGATATACAGCAGATTTTTTAGAAAACATCGTGTATACATTTTCACTATAGATATATAAACATACTTATTTAACGGTGAATAACATTCACTTAACGGGAAATTCATGATTCATTCCACCGTATAATTTGCAATTTTGTTCGAAACAGACATGCTTTATGTCGTGTGTGTAGAAATATGTGTATATGGATGGTATATATATATATATAGTTATACGCTTCGCTATACTTGTATGGAGCTCCTCTTCTAAGCAGTAGGTATGTATTCGTTTTAAATAATAGTTTAGTAGTTTTATTTTCTCCATATTCTACATGCTTTTAGCTTGTCGCCTACATCGGCTAAACGTGGAATATTCAGCCAATAATCGTTTTCTGTATTTATATGGGTTCAATAGTTTCAGATTTGTACACTGCAATTCTAAAGGGTGGCGCATAAGTAACGTTATGATTTATTTAATGAATGCGTATTTGTGCATCATTTGGTTTTAACTCGTGAACCAATTGAATCTTATATGGGAGAAGGTGTAACCAGGGTCGGACTGGGCCGAAAGGGCCCGGGTGGCTCCCCACAAGCCTGGGGCCCGGAACAGGATTATGGTAGATGGGATACTATCGGAAAATAATGAAATATACAAATTATTATTAATTATCAACTATATATATTATTAGATAAATATAGTTCCAATTATTTATAGTATAACAAATCGGAGGCTAACCAATTAAAAATTTTTTTTAAAAGAGGAGAAGTTTCAGCTAAGCTGTCAATAACTCGATCGTAAAAGCTGTTGTTCTCGTCATCCTTGATAAGATCCGATTCTGTGTTTAGTATAATCAACGAATCCAACAGTTCTTGCCCCAATAGAGAGCGAAGCCTCGTTTTAATGCGCTTCAGCTCTGAAACTCGTCTCGCGTGAACGAAATTGTAAGAATTTCACAATATGCAACACATAAGGTGGTGTACGAGCTGATGTGCATGTTATATTGTGATAAAAGTTTACATGCACATGGTATGCAACTTTGGCAGACGTCCGAACCGCTTCGGGAAAAACACATGGCGTCCTTTGCAGTTTGGTCTAAGACATCTTCGTCGTCTTTTTCCTCAATTTGAGAATCTGAGTCATTCATGTCTTACTGCCTAGGTGGAACGTGCTCATCCCAAAGAGTTTTAGACAGTTCAAAACATAAATAATTTTATAAATGCATCTTAAACATAGACATAGTATTACTAGACTGCGCGATTCATATACTTTCTGTATTGAAAACAGACAGCCTCTGATCTGCAGTGTTTCTATCTTTGTTGCACTGTGTATGAATGACAGAGATAGATCTCCTGTAACCGTGTTTGTATCTCTTTCTAATATTGGAACATGAATTTCATCGAATGCGCAGTCTAGTATTATACTATGTCTATGATCTTAAACAATGTCGTGTATTATGATACTCGTCAAAATCGGTTGATTCGTTCAAAAGTTATTGCCGTTCAGAAATTTCCAAAACAACTTTAATTTTTCTGTTTCATTTCAAGTATGTATGAACTATCTACTTTGCATATAGGTCGCAAGAGCCAGACCCTAGGCTGCGCGGGCTCCCCACCCATACCTACCGCTTGGCTTGTGGCAAACCCCGCAAGCCAGGCCCGTAGAGGGCCCGCGCATGCTAGGGCCCGGCTGGCAAACGCCACCTCGACTATATGGCCAGTCTGACGCTGGGTGTAACGTATGTAAAATTCTTTGCAAAGACCGTCTGGACATCACCAACTGTTGAGAACGACGTCTGGTGGAAGTTTCAGGGTTTTCCTCATCACTTGTTTGCACCCGAGCAATGTTTACATCATTTCGAACTTCACGAGGTCTTCCAGCACGCGGAAAATCACAGACAGCCCCATGTTGCCGTAAACGCTGAACCAATCGGTAAATTGTCGGAACATTCGTCGAAATTTGGCAATGTCGAAATTTCGATATTGCCTTTGTGTCTGAATAATCGAATGCTGACTTTCAAAATAAAATTGAACAACTTTGGTTCTTTGTTCTGCGCATAAATTTCTCAACTTTTTCAAAGTTAATTCTGGAAAAAAAATACGTAAACAAAAAATTTATTCACTAATTAAATTATAACGTCACTTATGCGCCACCCTATAGATTTATTTAAAAAAAACTGACTAACTAATCGCGTTGTTCTCAGACTATTTCACGTAGGAAAAATTTTTTGGTATATGTGTTCATAAAATGACCTACCAGTCTGAGTGGTCAAGCTATTAAGAGCGCTCTGCTCGGAACTGGGAGATTGGTGATTCGATTCCCAACGATGGCAGTTTGTCAATTAAATTAATTAAAAACAAAAAAGAATTAATGGGGCGGTTAATTGACTAAACTGTCGGCGTATGGAGATGAACGAAATTAACCGGCTATGGTTGTGAAGGTTTTCTACCGTTTCCTTTCACAAACTCCAGATGAATATCGGCATAGTTCCTATCAAAGTCGGTTGCAGAAAGGTCTTCTTGCCAGGCTTCAACCTTTCCTCCGTTACTACTACTACTCATAAATTGACCTAATAAGCCCATTTCCGCATATCCGTCCGTTCGTCCGTAATGACGATAACTTAAAAACGAAAAGAGATAACGAGTTGAAATTTCGTGCGTGTGTTCTATATATATATATTGTGTCATGTCTGATTCCAGACTTTGACAACTATGCTTTTCCAGGATGCTCTGTCCTGGGCTTTATGAATAAGATCTGTGGTGGTTTGAAGTTTTGTAATTGGCAAAATGCTGTTCAAAAATTTTATTCTTTTTCGACCTCTTCCTCTTTTTCCAACCATTTTCCCTGTTAAAGAAAGATGTTCTAGTTTTTGCATTCGGATGATGTGACCAAGAAATTCCAGTTGCCTTTTTCGAATCCATTTTATTACGCATTTATCTATTCCTGCCTTTTTCCACACTTTATCGTTTGAAACAAAATCTTTCCAACTAATTTTGAAGATTCTTCTCCAAAACCACACTTCACAAGCTTCGATTTTTTTAGCTATACTTTCGCATATAGTCCAAGTTTCACACCCGTATGTTAGAACCGACCACACACAAGTCTTTAAAAGTTTATGTTTAATGTCTAATGTCACTGATTTATTGAAAAGTACTTTTTTTAATTTATTAAATGTTACTTTGGCAAGGGTAATACGTCTGTTTATTTCCTGAATACACTTTCCGTCATTAGTTATTAAGGACCCGAGGTATACATGTTTATCACTTATTTTAATATTTTGGTCATTCAGTTTTAATGAGGTTTCTATTTTGTTCTTTGAAATGACCATTCCCACCGTCTTCCTTGGGTTTATTTCCATACCCCATTTTTTGTTGGCTTCCTGCAAATTATCCAGTAAATACTGCATTTTTTCTTCGCTGTCTGCGATAAGAACTGTATCGTCGGCATACCTAATATTGTTGATATTTTTCCCCCCTATTGTGATACCTTCAATGTCCTTGATATTATCAAAAATTTCTTCGGTGTATATATTGAATAGAGCTGGCGATAATATACATCCTTGCCTCAATCCTTTTTTTATATTGATTTCCTTCGACATACTATTGTTGCTCTTCATTTTCGCTACTTGGGCCCAGTACATTTTCACAATGATCCTTAGGTCTTTGTCGTCTATGTTTGTGTTCTTGAGCACTTCAATAAGTTTTTCATGCTACACGTTGTCGAAGGCTTTGGTATAGTCCAGGAAGAATAGAAAGATGTCTTTGTGCATTTCCAAGCCCCTCTCCGTAATTTGCCTTAAGATGAATAATGCATTCCTAGATATAATTCAATATAATCATTCCTCATAGAATAATGCGTGTGTTCTAGAGCTAAAAAATAAAACCAATTTTGTGAATAGGCAAAACTATATCTGTCTGGCTGTCTGTCTATTTGTTTGTCCAGGCTAATCTCCGATACGGCAGAACCGATTTTGACTGGACTTCCATTGGCAGATAAAGGACTTTTCAGAGAGTAATCTACTTCTTCACCGGCTACTTTTAATCCCGGAAATATTTCGGGTTCCTGCGTAAGAATTGAAAAACTTTATCCATCTTTATCAGTCTGGCTGTCTGTCTATTTGTTTGTCCAGGCTAATCTCCGATACGGGAGAACCGATTTTGACTGGACTTCCATTGGCAGATAAAAGACTTCAGAGATTAATCTACTTCTTCACCGGCTACTTTTAATCCCAGAAATATTTCCGGTTCCTGCGTAAAAATTGAAAATCTTTAGAAATTAGAAACCGTAAGATAACACAAATTTAAAAACAGTTCCTTTTGTTAAAAATAAAAACTTTTGTTTGAAACATATTTTATAAACTCAGTATTCACCGGGTATTTCAGCAATTAATTGACTTTGTTATTTTTGACGTTGTTATTTTTCACTTGTGTTATCCGTTGTTTTGATACGGTATACCAATGATACTACTTGTATGACTCTCCTTGACATCTTCACCCTCTCATATAATATCTTTAGAATTATTCTGGCAGATATAACAACGTATAAATTCATTTTGGTTGTACTGTTTGACTATGACATATACAGCCCGTTTAGTTTACATCTTCGTATCATAGATCCCACGAGTATGAGAGAGTACATATGTACATATACATTAAGTAATGTGTATGAGAAGGAGGTCTTGTAGGTGTGTGTTGGTTGTCTGTCGTACGATATACTTTAGATGACGCTTGTGGAATGGGGTTTGTGATGTATGTGCACTGATGCAATCATTAGTTTGTGAATGCTTTTGGAAAATACGTGTTATTTTATTTTTGGTATCTCATTATAACAATGGGTTATTATCACACAAAAAAAGAAAAAGTGTAAATTGTTAAATGGTACTATTCCGGACAATCCGCACAGGAATGTGTCAATTCATTTATTGTGGCATTTGAAAGTAGACAATCACCAACCACTCGAACAGTTCTGAATATTATTCACTGTTTTGAAAAATATGCTTGTTTATCTGATTGTAAACATTGCCACAAAAAAGATGAGGAAGCCCCACCAAAAAATGAAGAGAGAGATATAGCAGTTTGTAGTGTACTATATCTATTGACGATAAAAAATCGACTAGAGAAGTTGGTGAAGAACTGGGCCTAAGCAACGCTACAGTTGCAATCATTTGGAAACGGAACAGTTTCAAATGTTTTAAATATGAAAAACACCAAGAGATTTTGCCTGAGGACCCTTATCGTAAGATGGAGTTTTGTGAAACTGCGATGAAAAAGGCGAATTAAGAAGATAATTTTATCAGAAATATTTTATTTACTGATGAATCGTCTTTTACATTGTATGGAAAACATAATTCATCTGTCTTGCGATATTGGTCTCAGACAAATCAACATCGATATGTCAGTACCCGAACTCAGTTTCCACAGAAACTGAATGTCTGGGCTGGAATATTGGGTGATCATATTATAGGACCATTCTTCATTGACGGATCTTTAAATTCTCGAAAATATTTGAGTTTGTTACAAGATAATATATTGCCAACTGTTAGAGCTCTTCCTAATTTAGACCTGGAATCTGTATGGTTGCAACAAGATGGTTGCCCTGCACACAATGCCATGATAGTAAGGCAGTTTCTGGAAGAAACTTTCCAGGAACGTCTTATGAGTGGTTTTGGAACCTTGAAGTGGCCACCCAGATCGCCAGATCTATCTCCTAACGACTTTTTTAATGGGATTTTCTCAAAACACAGATCTATTCGCGGAATAGGCTTGAAAATTTGCAACAATTAAGGCAAAGAATTGTTGACACTTGTGCGAATATTTCTCCTCAAATGCTAGAAAATACCCGGGAGATTTCTACATTCGACTCGGATATTGTTTAGCAAGTGATGGAGGAATATTCGAACCGTTGGTTTAACTTTTTTTTTAGTCGGAATTCTATTTTTTTTTTCTTTTTGGGGTTTCTTTTAATTTGTGTGGAATGTTGTTAAATGTTATACCGTTAATAGAATACTATCATTTATTTTCAAACATTCCACATACAAATAAAAAGGGATATTCAATAAATAATTTTCAATTGTTAGAAGTAATGAACATACTAAACAACAGAAGTTTGAACAACATAACAAATCATAACAACTGATCTGTTTATTTAAAAAACCCCACTCCACAAGCGCCATCTAAAGTATATCGTACGACAGACAACCAACACACACCTACAAGACCTACTTCTCATACATATTGCTTAATGTATATGTACATATGTACTCTCTCATACTCGTGGGATCTATGATACGAAGATGTAAATTAAACATAGTGTATAACAGGCACAGCTAGGCTCTAGTGTGCTGTGAAACAGAAGACAAAATGTTCACTATTTAGAACTTTGAATGACACAGTTTTTTTTCTATGGGTATATTTGTATATATGTATTTCAACTTTACTATGGGTATATTCGTTTTGGGCGCTTACACGCTTATAAGTGCAATTTATTGGCGTCCGTTTTGGCTTATGAACGTTAATAAAATTTCAAATTCGCCCCAATACCTAGATAAGTTTTTGTATTATAAATACGTATTTCGAATACAAAGTAGTCATCATCAGGTGAAATAATTTCAATAAAATTTGTTATATTTTAATTAATTTTTTATTTATTTTTATTTTTGTCTATTGATATTTATTCTTTATCTATTTCTAATTGTCAAAGAGTAAATTACGACTAGCTAATTTATACTGAGGATGACTACTTTGTAGTCGAAATACGCATTTATAATACACAAACTGATCTAGGTATTGGGGGCGAATTTGAAATTTTATTTTAAAAACCTAGAGTTCTCATTAATTATCATTTGAAAATTTAATATTATGAACGTTACTTTTGAAAATGCTGTCTGTTTTTGCATTATACTCGTAAGTACGTGTAAGCATCAGTTGCCACACATATTCAATATGCCGGATGCAAACAGTTAAGCTGTTTTTCAAGCAATAGAATATTTTTTTGAGTGACTTTAAAAGCCCCTAAAATCCAAACAAAAGCTTGTAACTGACAATTTAATAAAGTATCTCGGTAATGTAGGTTTTTTTCTAGTAAGATTTTGTATGTTATGGGCTTTTTAGCGAAATTCCAACATTGGTGCAAAAACAATAGCTGCATTTCCTTTGGAGGAAATTCGCTAAAAAGCCCATAACATACAAAATCTTACTAGAAAAAAACCTACATTACCGACATACTTTATTAAATATATATATATATATATATATATATATATATATATATATATATATATATAAATATATATATATATATATATATATATATATATATATAAATATATATATATGTATAATATATGTACTTTTTTTAAATGTCTGTGGACTCTCTAGCCACAGTTTTATTCCGATTGGAATGAAATTGGGTATTTGGGTAGCTTTTGGTATTCTAAAGGCCAAGTTCGTAATGGATAAAATCGGACGAGGGGAAAGGGGGTTTAGAGGGAGGGGAAAACACAAAATTTGACTATCTCCCTTAATATTTGAAAAAATTTATCAGGAGTTAAGTTGTAGGTACTAAATTTTACTGGAATTTTGTGTCTGATCATTTTTCTGTTACACTAATATTTACAGAAATATTTATAATTAAAGATTGAAAGTTAAAATTCTAAATATCTCTGTTCACATTAGAGTTTGAGAAGAATGATCAGGTAATGAATTATAGCAAACTTGATTTTCTACAACTTTACTCCTTATACATTTTTCGATTATTCTAATATTAAGAGAGATATTTAATATTTTGTGTTTGACACGAATACATAAAATATATTTTATTGTAAAAAATTTTGATTGTCGTTTCCGTAGTAACTATAAACTATAATCGTTTACCGTTTTTTTTTTTGGCTATTAATAAATTTAATTTTTGTAAATACTAAAGTCATATTAGATATTATATTTCATTTTGATCACACTAAAATTATGACCGCTAGAGAGTGATTTATGTATTCTAAGGGAATTCGCTAAGTTGACGCAGCTCCTGCGTAACGAATTTTTTTGTTTATTCAGAATTTAAAAATTTATTTAAAACATTCCAAAAATTAAAAAATGCAATGGAAAACACTAAAAAAAAAACACCGGCGCAAATATTAGATTAATAAATAAACGTTCATACAGTTTTCGTTTTTGAAGTTATACTCGATTGTGAAAGCGTCTGTGAGCGTGGACCTCAACGATTAGCGCAAGTGGTCAACATGCACAGCGTCAACATGGACACTAAAAACAACGCTTGATAGCGCTGAAAGAGTGTAAGCGCCCAAAACGAATACACTCTATTTCTCTGTTTTGGGTGTTTATACTTTTTATTTTATTTTATTTTGGTTAATCAAAATATGCGGATTCCCAGATAGAATATGAAAAAAAATGTGATTTTTCCTATTAGCAAATCTAGCCTATGAAATAGTACAGAACGTTGTGTACCAAATTTCATTGAACTAACTTTTAACTTGTAGAGCGCGAACAGAAACATATGTCTATATCAGTGATTCTCCACCTTTTTTTTTGTCGTGGCACACTTTTAACGATTTCAAAATTTGACCGCACACAAAGAAAAAGATAAGTTTAAAAGTTGTTTACTTACCTATAATACACTGTATAAAATAGTTTATGATAATAATTTTGAATGTAAAGTAAAATAATATGTACTACAAAAACAACAGTACGTTTATTAAGGGATTAATTACAAGTAA
This sequence comes from Nineta flava, assembly GCA_963920215.1. Lineage (NCBI taxonomy): Eukaryota > Metazoa > Arthropoda > Insecta > Neuroptera > Chrysopidae > Nineta > Nineta flava. The sequence goes on along the minus strand of OY986044.1, from coordinate 34,691,000 downwards.
TAATAAGAATTCTTTTAATGACAAATTTGAGGTTGATGTTTTTTGATAATTTCATTTATATTTGGTCGTAAAAATGACAATGCTATTCTCCTATCGTATTCTACATTTAACAGTCTCGATCTTTTTTTTTTGTTTTTATGTTGGTTAATACTTTACTATAAACATTTCTAAAATTTGGCGACACACTTTAAGAATTTGGCGACACACAAAAGTGCCGCGGCACAGTGGTTGAGAATCACTGGCCTATGTGTTAAATTTAACATAAAATTTGAAAAATATGAAGAAGTTCCCGAGAAGATTCCTGCAGAGCCCCTGAGCTCCGAGAGGTTCCTGCAGAGTATGGCCCTCTTGATGTACTTGTAAAGGTAGATGTTTGTTATATTAAATAATTATTATTTAAATAAATAATAAACATATATAAAAGATATAATTGATCTTTATCAATTGAAATTGATCTTTTTAATTTGATTTATGAAATGTTATTATGTTTATATGTAAATTACCAAGGTTGTTAACATTCACAGCAACCGTGATAATAGAGGGAAGTTATAGTTGAAATGCAACATATAAAAAATGAACAAAATTATAATAATAATTTAATGATGAAGCGACATCGCTACATACTCTTTCTTTCTGATCTCCTTTCGATAGAAGTGATCACCTAGTCCGCAGAATGGCTCCGACCTTCAGATACTCTGGTTGTAACTCTAATATTTACAGATAATATTCGCTATTTGAATGTTCTAATAACTATTATATTACAATTATTGTCACAGTAATTTAATTACATTCATATTCCTTCGAGAAAATTCCTTACATTTCCTACTTGTCGAATAATATATTCTATAATAAAAGGTTTTTAATTTAATATAAATTTTATATGAGTTAAATATTTTTCGTATTCTAGTCTCGGTTACCTCCAGGTATTTTCATATTCTCTATATCTAATTCTAGTGTGTACTGTGGTTAATCTTGTCTCGATTTTCTATGTAGGTGTGTGTGTGTGTGTGAATACACTATCAATATTTCACTGGAATGTGAATTAGAAAAGGTTTTCTATATCCATATTATATCTATACCTAGAGAATGTATGGAGTTGCATTTGTGGTTGACCAATTGATAAACCAACTTTGAGAGATATTTGTTCAAATTTTGGGGTCAGATTTATTTACACAGAACAAATAGAAAATCCATTCGAAAATTTAATTAACGCTATTTATAATGACATTTTTAGTGCTCCGTACTTGGAAACACGGAATACTTATGGAATAATAATCTCTGTGTCTGTATATTTGACGTTTCACAGACACGTTTTTCTCAGAGAATATTTTACGTAAATGATTAAAATTTGGCATAGTTTTAATATGTAGTTAACAAAAAAAAAAAAAAAACGGATATGAGATTCAAAATTCGAGTTAGTTAAGGAATTAGTTTAAAGGGGTTAGATAGATAGAGATAGATTGTAGAGGCTGCCCTGGATGGGCTACACTTCGACCATAAGGTCCATTGTTGTCCATTGCTGGAGTTCGTGAAGGAAATTGCAGAAAACCTTCACAAGCATAGCCGGTTACTTCGTTCTTCGTTCTGCGTCCATACGCCGACAGTTTAGTCAATTAACCGCCCCCCCCTTTTTTTTAAAATAATTGACATGTCGGGATTCGGACCCATAACCTCCCAGTTTCCAAGTATGCATACTGCGCCGACATAACGCCTTAGACCGCTCAGCCACGTGGACAGGTTTTAGGGGGTTAAAAACTGTTTTTCTTTCAACGTCATCGAGTAGAGTGCCAAATGAAAACTGATTGAAGCACAAAATCAGCAATATGTGTTATGCATTTTATTCTGGTATTTTTTTAAACCTTCTTATGGGAACAATACTACCGTTCAGAAAAATCTGAAAATAATTGTGTACATTGGTGTAATAGGTATAGGCTAGACCAGTCCAAGTGGGCGTTATGTCACAAGTTGCGAGTTCAATTCCCAACGGTGCCAGTTTGTCAATAAAAAAAAATGGTGCAGTTAATTGAGTAAACTGTCGGCGTATGGAGACAAAAACGAAAAGTGACATGCTATACTTGTGAAGGTATTCTGCGGTATCCTTTCACGAACTCCAGATGAATATCATCGGCATAATTTATCAAATTCGGGTGCAACAACAACAACGACAGACTTTATCGTGGAGTACCTGCCTTTCGGCTCAACCTCCACTATCCCCATGGGAGCGGGATTGGGATACACCCAATCTTCCTGATGTAAGTCAGGCAGCACCTTGGTTTGGCCGGGGACTATCTAAACAACTATTAGCTCTGCAGGCTAACACCCGAGTTGTATGCCGCAACTCACACGTCGGAAAAGAAGCCACTTAGTGATGACTCATCACTCTAAAGGAGTTCATCAACATCAGTTATGCCCCTACCTAGCCCGCGATGTAGGCTTTTACCACTGCCACTACGAGTCCATCCCATTTGCTTGACGCACACAAATGCAAGCCGATGTGCGGCGATCGGACCAAGCAACCCGTAGTACCAATTTAACTCTTGGTGGGGGCTTTTCCCAGGTGGACCCAGAACTTAAGCCCTGGGAACCCTGGACCAGTTCAGCGTCTTACAAACGCTTGCATGCACTTGACCTTGCAAACTGGTGCACTTGACCGGTATGCATGATCAGTTCTTGATGGGTACCCGAAGGATCCATCAATTAACATTCCCGCCACGAGAAGGCTCACACAACTTGAGTGCACCACTGTGGACATAAAGCGAACTTTATATTCACAGTGTTACATAATCAAGCGTCATGCCCGGACACAGACATGACGAGAACCAAATTCGGGTGCAGTCGCAAAACCTACGGATTCCTAGTCTGCAGTACAAATTCCTTGTCCTTAAAGGGGCGGTAAAAAAGGCCTAGAAAAGCTTACTTGCCAAGCTGTGACCTCTCCTTCGTTAGTACTACTAGGTGGAGGCTAAATCAAATATGATCAGGATATCAAAACTCTAGCGCAATCAATTGTTATAAACAATTTAATTGTTTTTTATATTTGGTACAGTTATATTGTTTTTACTGTTGTATATAAAACAACAATAAAGTAATTCGGGTTGCCTATTCCAACGAATGGTTTATCTATTTGAAAACATTAATAATTGTTTCTATTTTTTTTCTAATTGTGCAAATGCAGTGTGCACTTGACAGATTTGTTTATATTAAAATTTAACTATTTATAAAATTATACTAGCTAAAATACCCGACCTTGCCCGGGAAAGAATATCCATTCACAGAGAAATAGGTGTTGGTTGACCAAAGATTATTTGGATAGAAAAGTTCTAGCACGATCAGATGTTGTAGCTGTGGTTGCTGTACATTTTTGTAGTTATATACAAAACAAGTTTATACCCGTTGCTTTGTTCGTGTTTTATTGTTATATATCCGGCTCCCGTCATTTTGAGATTAAAAACCTCAATGTAATATTCCACCGCGACCACCACTACTTCAAATATCAACCGTTCATACCGCTTCCACTACTTCAAATATTTATCGACACTTCCACCAAATTTCTATTTCAGCGAATATTTTCGAATTCTTTCTCATGTAGTAGGATGCAGTATGTACCATTTTTTATTAAAGATTATTAAAATAATCAAAGAGAACTGCAGGTTCTTTGAAATTACATTTCAAATTTTGCCCCAATTCCTAAATAAAATAAAATAGTGAATGATAAACAATCGGGCATATATAGTGTCAGTTGTTAAAACTGTTCGAAAATTTATGTTGGTCAAGGTCGTCGCCAAATCGGAATTCGAATCAAAGAACATCTGGCTCATGTGAAATTTGGGAGAACCGAAAAATCGTCTATAGCTGCGCACGTTATTGAGAACAACCACAAAATTGAAAAATCGAATTTAAAACTACTGAAATCGGTACAAAACCCCAAAGAATTAGATGCATACGAAAGTATCTACATACACAAATTGAGAAAACAGATAATGAATTTAGTTAATGGCCCAATTCCAAATTCTGATTTAGTAAAATTAAACCATTTTCAAAAAACCCAATACCTGAATATCAAGGTCAGCTTCGATACCCTCACTGTAGTGAAAAAAACAACGCAGTTCACAAAGGAATACCGTCAATAAATAGGTGGAGCGAGCTCTTCACACACCTAATCCGTTAGAAATATAGTCGACTCAAATAATTATTCAGGCCAGATCATATCCTCAGGCAGATTATATAAAAGACAAAACTTTTTTAATATTATTGTGAGACACGCACCAAATTAGCAACGAGCAACATATCTCTGACTCCATATCCCAGAGATAGTTACATTCAGCTAATTCATACTGATGATGACTACATTGTAGCCGAAATACGTATTTATAAAATACAAATAAATGTTCTAGGAATTGGGGCAAAATTTGAAATGTAATACCAGTTTTTATGTCTAATCATAAGCTTTTAAACAACAGTTTCATCAAAATCGGTTCTGCAGTTTTTGCGTGATGCTCGAACAAACAAACAAAGAAATATTGTCAATTTTATAATAGTAGAGAAGATAATATTAATGTAATGCGGGTGGCCTATTTCAGTGACAGGTTTCAATATTAATAAATCATTTATATCAATTTTTTCTTCTCAAGACACTTAAGCGTTTTTATTCCTGCTTAAATTAAATTAATTCTTACTCGAACATATTTAAACCAAACAGAAAAAAGACGAATATGTAAAACAACATTTAAATCCAGACAATTGATATAAATGAAACAAAAATATTCTACTCAGAAATATGCTTTTTTTCTGAATACAACGAGAAAATCGAATAAGAGCAACAACAACAAATAAAACTAACACACAACACAGAAAATGTTGGACATAGAATGGCAAAAAAAAAGAAAGAAAAGAAAGTAATAATACCTGGATAAAGTATCAAATAGATAAAGATGAATTACCAGTCGGTCGGTGTTACCTGAGGGTAACATCTTTTTATACAAATAAATATTTCCCCAATACTATTGGGGTAATAAATCGATACTATACTATCATACGTATATACATAGTACTTTGCTCTAGTAAATGCAAGCATAGTGTGCTTGTAACAAAACTGTGGTGCATATAGAGTGTATAGCGAATATACTCTGATGGTACAGAGGTGAACTTATGTACACGGGGGAAAAAATTTTCTCTCCAATGGATAGATAGATAGATAGGTAGTAGCGGCTGCTCTGGACGGGCAACACTTCGACCATTAGGTCCATTGTGATGCCCAAGGATGTGAGGGTGTGAGTGGAGTGGAAGGAATTTTTGTGTGTCGACTAGGAATTGGTAGAATGTGCGGCTTCAGCTGGATTTTATAGTAACTATGCCGATATTCATCTGGATTTCGTGAAGGAAACTGCAGAAAACCTTCACAAGCATAGCCGATTACTTCGTTCTTGTCCATACGCCGACAGTTTAGTGGTTAATTGCCACCCCCTTTTTTTACTTAATTGACAAACTGCCGATGTCTAGATTCCAACCCATAACCTCCCAGTTCCAAGTAGACATAATGCCTTAGACCGCTCGGCTACTTGGCTGATCTACGAAAATTTACTATAAGGTAAAAAAGTAGCAATCCAGTATGTCGTAGATATCTGCCTGAAAGACGGTGGCATATTTCTCCATGTTCTTTTTTTGGGACTGTCACCGAAAATTTCTGCCCCAGTTACTTCTACAATTTTGGAGCATTTTGTATACTAAACGATTCCTTTCTTGATATAGGATGGTTCTCCTTCCGTCTACATGTCTTTATCTCAGACTACAGTGAAAGGGTTTGAGAAGGAATATGTTTTGGGAAGTACATCTGTGTTCATTTCAAAATCGATGTCCCCACGATTCTTGCATGTCAAAAATGGTTATTTTTTTGTAATCCAGCTATTAGTGCAAGATAGTCTATAGGTGCTGGATCTCGTTTTAGCTATTATTTCAAGATTCAGCGGAGCCAGCCCTAGTATGATTTCCATGGTCGCTGAGGGTGTGCTGTTTATGGTTCCAGTAATGCACAACCGGGCCATCTTTGGATCCTGAACAGCTTAGTGCATGTTATTTGATTAACCTTTAGTCATCACACTAGAACAGCATAGGTTATAATTGGCTTAACTACTATTGTGTACACTCAGTGGATCATTTTGGGTTTAAGGTCCCAGATTTTCCCACATGCTCTCTTGTAGAGCATAAGAGAAGATTTGCTCTTATTTGTTATCCAGGTAATGAACAACATGTTACCGAAGCAAGATTTTCCAGGAGTCCTATGGTCTTGATAAACGATAGGATATCTCTTAGCGACACTTCATTGGTTTAATCTGGCTGGAGATCTGTCTATTCCAAATGTGTCTTTTGAGAGAGAGGCGTTCGCGTTCACACATAATGTAAATTCCGGTTTCCTCCTCTTCATGATAAAATTTGCAGGAATCATCCATGTGTGATTGATTTTGTGCATATGTTTATTCAGTTTGCAATAGCCAGTAAGAAGACCAGTAAGTAGCCTCAATTGGTTTTTTTCCTAGTTGTGAACACTCAGATGCTTTTTTCCAGGAGAAGCTTTTTATATGAGCCTTTGCATAATCTTGACCATGAATATTTACTCAAGAACGGTTGGACTCGTATATCGCCCATTCTTTTATTTCATCTTTCATCGAGAAATAAGAAACGGATCTAGGCCGTTTAATGGAGCACTCTAGCTAACTCATCAGCCTACACATTTCCACCTATTCCTAAATGCCCAGGCATCCAGCCAATAGTGACTTTGTTGTATTTAGCTAGATTTTTCAGTGAGTCGATACACTCTTGGACAATTTTGGAGTTTATCTCAAGTGAACTTAACGCTTTAAGCGCCTGTTGGCTATCTGATAAAATATTTATGATTCTATCTGTTGTTGTTTCGTTGAAGGTTTTCGATTGCACATTTATTTATGGCACACACTGGAACACCCTGGAATATCGAGGTGTATTTATCAAGACTTTCCATATTTTTTCTCGTAAATTACGCCCCTGTAATTTTTTTTAGTTGTTTTGTTGTACTCTGTGTTTGGTTGTTGCTTACTTTTCTTTTTTTTTGTACCATATTTATTTTTGGTGTATGCTTGCGAAAGATACATAGTCGAGAATGTATACGAATATATGTATGTCTTGTTGTTGAACACCATATTATTCAAACTTAACACAATATATATATATATATATATATATATATATATATATACATATATATATATATATATGTATATATATATACCTTTGAATTTTCCTGTATGGTTTTTCTTTTGTAAATTATGTCAGAGTACTACCTACATATCGTGCTAGTGCCAGTGTGTTAGTGGTGGTGTGCGGTGAGATAGTGACTGGCGAGTAACATGATATAGCAGCAACAGATGTAGCGGTAGTACGTACGTCTATGTAGATAGATATAGATAGATATGTTTATGATTTTAGAAAATTCTATTCACACCTGTAGTCTCTGATATGATGTTGTTAGGGAAATTCTAATTAGGTCATGGACAATTCAGTGGTCGAAGTATACCCTATCCCATAAAAAAGACTTATCGAAATCGGACTACTCTGTAAAAAGTTATGCGTGGCCATACATAAAAAAAATATAGGAGTTGACTTGAGAAACTCCTTCGTTTATTTCGTCGGTTAAAAACGTCGGTTAATTGAGTGCTTTCAAATAGTGTTTACACGCAGAACGTATATTATGATGTTTATGATATTTTTCTTTAGTGGAAGCGCTGGGAAGTCTTTTTGTGGCTAAATTTTGAAATTGTTTTCTTCAAATTTATATGGAACCAACTATGAAGTATAACCTATCCAACACTCTGTAAAAAGTTATGCGTGATCATACATTAAAAAAAAATACAGGTATAAAAAAAATATATATATACAAATTGTATTGAGTACCTCCTTCTTTCGTCGGTAAAAATTATGCTTGCGCTCATTTTTCAAAATTTTTTAGTTGATTTTTACCTTATTCATTCGGATTTTGGGGAAACTTTTTCGAATAAAAGCTATTAGTATAATTATAATGACTAACTTTTAGCGGAAGCATTTTTTCGAAATGAATAAGGCACACAAATCAATTATACAATTTTCAAAAATCAGCGTTACTTTTGTGGTCATGAATACATAAAAGAAACAAAATAACATTTAAAGATTGATAAACTTTAAACAATGTCGTAAATTCTTTCAATATATTTCGATAAAATTATTTTTTTTGTATATGGAAGTTAAATTTGTGATCGATATTATAACTTAACCTGATATTTTAGATTATGCAATGTTTGTTGCACATTGAAAGCTGATATAAATGCTCTTTTACAAAAGAAGCAAGTCTTTTTTTTCCCCTGTTTTTTTAATACTAAACAGATCAGAAAATATCATATTCCATTTTCTATCGTTGAATTTTTTTTATCGGGAAAAATATTCATAATTTATTTTCAGTAATCGACTGGATTTCAACCGCATTTATCGAATATCAAAAACACGTACACGAGAGCTAGTGATGAACTTCATTTGTAAGGATTCAAAAATCGTCTAATTTAAGGTTTAGGCTGTAAGCACGTAAGGCTAAAAACCCCTTAAACTCGTCCTTACGCACTTCCGTGCTTTAGATCACTGATAAAATTATTTTTTTTGTATATGGAAGTTAAATTTGTGATCGATATTATAACTTAACCTGATATTTTAGATTATGCAATGTTTGTTGCACATTGAAAGCTGATATAAATGCTCTTTTACAAAAGAAGCAAGTCTTTTTTTTCCCCTGTTTTTTTAATACTAAACAGATCAGAAAATATCATATTCCATTTTCTATCGTTGAATTTTTTTTATCGGGAAAAATATTCATAATTTATTTTCAGTAATCGACTGGATTTCAACCGCATTTATCGAATATCAAAAACACGTACACGAGAGCTAGTGATGAACTTCATTTGTAAGGATTCAAAAATCGTCTAATTTAAGGTTTAGGCTGTAAGCACGTAAGGCTAAAAACCCCTTAAACTCGTCCTTACGCACTTCCGTGCTTTAGATCACTGATAAAATTATTTTTTTTGTATATGGAAGTTAAATTTGTGATCGATATTATAACTTAACCTGATATTTTAGATTATGCAATGTTTGTTGCACATTGAAAGCTGATATAAATGCTCTTTTACAAAAGAAGCAAGTCTTTTTTTTCCCCTGTTTTTTTAATACTAAACAGATCAGAAAATATCATATTCCATTTTCTATCGTTGAATTTTTTTTATCGGGAAAAATATTCATAATTTATTTTCAGTAATCGACTGGATTTCAACCGCATTTATCGAATATCAAAAACACGTACACGAGAGCTAGTGATGAACTTCATTTGTAAGGATTCAAAAATCGTCTAATTTAAGGTTTAGGCTGTAAGCACGTAAGGCTAAAAACCCCTTAAACTCGTCCTTACGCACTTCCGTGCTTTAGATCACTGTTGAAAGACGTGTTGGAATTTTGATAAATAATTAAATTTTAAATTATTATATCTCGGGTACAAAACGATAAACTTTTTTTTCTTAATTAGATGAAAAATCAGTTTTCTTTAGAATCTTAATTTTATTCCAGATTCTATTGACACATTTTTTTTTTTGTAATATAGAAAATAGTTAAACGGACGGGAAATTTTTATATACTTTAAATGGGAGAACCGCTAGAAAATGATTTATATATTTTAAGGAAATTCGCTAAGTTGAAGCAGCTCCTGCGTAACGAATTTTTTAAATTAAATCTCGGGTTCTAAACGATAAAAAATTCTGAAATTTCGAAATTAATATTAAACGTTATTCTTAGCCTATTAACAAAAATTTAAAGATCTATCGAAAAGTGGTTGAACGTTGGATCTACCTTAAGACAATATGTAGCAACCTACGTAGCCCCCGTTAGATTGGCTTAGAGCACTTGCGTTCCAGAGTGATTGATGATTGAAAGCATTGGAACTTTCATCTACTGCAATTGTTTTACCAATGATTTTGTTCTCAATGGGTTTACAATAGCTTTGTCAAACAGCTACTTTCGCTAAACTTAGCAGAGCTTTCTTATATGCTAGTTTGATATTCTCTGCTACCAGCTCTGCTACCGAGGGCAAAATTAAAAAAAAAAAAACAAGAAATTGAAATCGCCCTGTAAAAGTTTTATGTAATTTATTACGTAATATGATATGTCTGACGTCATTTCATTTGATAAGTTTCTCGACCTACCCTCCCCCCCGCTTCCGAACCGTTTAATAGTTGGCTGTTGAGTTGGAAGTAAATGAAATGAGGTCACTTAAGGTAGTTTCAGTGTACCACAAGGTTAGAAATTTTCAGGTTGACATTCACCTCCAAAACTTCCCGTCGACCTAAATAATTAGTTTTTTCATAAATTATTCTAAATAATTTATTATCACAATTTTGTTAATGCAGGTATTTCTATGGAAACTATAAGGTATATAAGAGATCTAGCCGTTAGGAAACGTTACAGCCGTCAGAAAATGAAACTTTGGAACGGTTAGGAATATTGAACTTCTGATAGTTTATGTGAAATCATCAGGAAAATTACGGGTCTTTTCTCTTTATTATTATCTCCTATAGTTTTCTCCAAACAATTCCGACAAATAAACTGTGACTCAAAACTATGAGATATGCTATTGTTTACCAGTTCCCGGACTAATAATCTGCCTCGAATATTAAAAGATACTAAGTTTCATACTACAGAATACAGATTATGCTATTTTTATATGATATTGAATATGAGTTCTAAGAATTTTCATTTATAGGTTTTCTACGAATTTTATAAAAATATTCTAATAATTAATGTTTATTTAGAAAAAATAAAACAGCGTTATTTTGTAGGGACAAATAATATTTAGATAGACCACAATTCGACTATAAGGTCCATTGTGATGCCTAAGGATGTGAGGATGTGTGTGGAGTGGAAGGAATTTTTGTGTATAGACTGGGAATTGGTAGGAAATGCGGCTGCAGCCGGCTATGATAAGGGCTATGCCGATATTAATCTGAAGTTTGTGAAGAAAACTGCAGAAAACCTTCTAAAGTATAGCCGGTTACTTCGTTCTTGTCCATGCGCCGACAGTTTAGTCAATTAACCGCCCCGTTTTTTTTACTTTATAATTGACAAATTGCCGATGTAGGGATTCCAACCCATAACCTCCCAGTTCCAAGTAGACATAACGCCCTAGACCGGGTACTTGGCGGTAATAATATTTAAGGGTGAATAATATTTTAGTGTGACTTTGATTGCGAATATTTCGCTTCACTATCACTGCACAAAATAATCACTGATTAACACATAGTAAAATTGCATTGAATTTCATTGAAACATGCATTCGACGAGTGTAATACTTTAAGGAGGTATTACCTACTTAAATGATCAGAAATCTTTAAAAATTATATTTATAAAGACTTCATTAACCATGTTTTCAGAATTTTCCCTGTATAAGGTCAAAAAAAATGCACTCTATAATTTTCGAGACAAAAATACACAGAAAAATTAAAGGTTTTCTTACTTTCGAAAATGTCTGGCAACGTTGCACAAATTAGAATTCAATTGCTGTACATAAAGTTAGAACTAAATAATGAATGAACTCTTAAAGACGTTCGAAAGAGAAAAAAAATGCAGAAAAGTTCCTGTAAATTAAATATGTTATATAAAAAATCAATACGAATTCATTGCTATGCTTCAAAATGTTAGTTCGATATTGCAAATCATACTTTTACGAAAACTACAAACATAATCTTTTTAATCGAATAAAACATAGTTTAAAATGCAGAGAAGTGTTTATAAAACTATGTAAATTGTTGTTAAATAAACAAGGGTTTATTTGAGCCAAAGATGAAGGTATGTTCAAATGCATTTTGGAAAGAAATAATGAATTATAGAAGTAATTTTATCATTTTAGAGAAGCAAAACACAAGATTTTACTTTTTTATTTAAAATAAAAGTAACATTACGAGTCACGACTCACGAGTATTATTATTTACCAAATAACCATAGAATATTTAAATCTAGTTTCAAGGTATACATTAAATCTGTAACGCTGCGGGCATGCGCAGTCGATTGATACCCTCCGTACGTCTTTCCCCGCAAAATGACTCTTTCGAACGTCCTTAACAGAATGGGTTTATTAATACAAAAAATATATATTAAAAAAATAAACATTATTAAATTAAATACTCGTAAATGCCAATGACGTGTGATCGGTGTTAACCTAAAATATTACTATAGTTTCTAAATATGACAGTTGTAAATATGCACACCGCTGTCAACTTTTCGAAGCCGGTAATATAAATGCTGTTTTATCAACCTCCTCTTGCATTTTATGTGAGTAACCTCCTTGAGTATTTGTAAATAATATCAGATATATTTATTCATTGTATGGATTGCATGCCATTAAAATAATAAATGATTGATTATCTGATATCAATCACTTTACACCCACATTACAATAATACTGTGATAGATAGGTACATTTCTTTTTATACTCGATATATGTAAATATACCAGGGTATATTAAGTTTAGTCCCGACTTTGTAACGCTTAGGTGTTCATAAAATGGCTTAATTCGGCCATTTCCGCACGTCCGGCTGTCCGTCTGCTTGTCTGTCCGTCCGTGGACACGATCATTCAAAAACGAAAAGAGATATCAAGCTGAAATTTTGTAAGTGTGTTCTAGAGTAAAAAAGTAAGGTCAAGTTGGTGAATGGGCAAAATCGGACCATGTTTGGGCAAAATGGGCAAAAACTGCCCATCTTTGAAACCATAAAAGATAGGACAAAATGTAAAGACAAAAAATGTTCCTTTTCTAAAAATACACAACTTTTGTTATAAACTTTTTTACATAAATTCAGGATATACCGGGTATTTAAGCAATTAACTCAGTTAGTTGTTATTTTCACTTGTTTAATGTGAACTTCCCCATTCATCATTTCTTACCCCGTGTTTCATCACCTTGGATGTATAACTTAGTACTATGTATAACACATAGTACATTGTTTAGTATTAATAGTTTAAAAAAATTTTCATGTTTCTAACTTCCAATACGAGGGGATCCCAATACGAAGTTTCACCCGCCAATTTCACCTTCATAGTGGTTGATTTTCGAAAAATCATTTGTAAGTGCATCTCCACACTTCACAAGGAACATAACTTCCAAATTTCATGTTTCTAATTGCACTAGTTTTGGCTGGGCAATGATGCAACCGTCAACAATGATTTACATTTAGTATTTTAAATTGATTTTAAAAAGTATTTAACCGTTTTCATTTTAAATATGTTCGTGTAGGTTTTTTGCTCATCCCTGTACTTTTGTACTTTTAGTACTTATTGTACTTTAAGTGTATATGCACTTAAAGCACATTTTATATAGCATCGTTTCGAGTAAGTATTTTTGATCGAGTGAGTCTGTCTGAATTGTGAGTGTGTCTGTGAGACACTGGGATCTGTCAATGAGGAACTGTAATACTGTTGTTTAAAATTATGATGCATTTAATACATAACGTATGAGAGCATTGAACACCGAGCACTGGCATGCAGTTCAGTCTCAGTCTCCTCCATTCGCTCCAAGTACACATGGCCACAAAAGTAGCGTTCTTTTTTTTTTTAAATATCATAGTTGACGAAAAAAACAGTGTGTGTGTATTTTAGTACACATGTAAAAAGTTACGAGTATACATCTTTTTAACCCGACTTCAAAAAGGAGGATGGTTCTCAATTCGTGTGTATTTTTTTTTTTTTTTTTTAATGTGTGTCACCTCAGAACTCCGTCATTTATGAACCGATTTTGAATTTTTTGTTTTGTTTTAAAGGGTTTGGTTTCCCATTGGTTCCATTGGCACCAAATCGCATTCTGATGAGAGGATCCCCGTTCGATTTTACCAAAAAAACCGACCCCAAAAAAAATTTTTTACAAAAAAAAAAACAAAATGCAAGTAAAAAAAAATGAAAATCTGTTATGAAAAAATGCACTTAAAATTAAAAAAACAAAACTTATAAAAAAAAATGTGTTATATAAAAGTTAGTAGGTCGTTTAGTTGGTCTACCCATATTTAGACAAATAAAATAAGTTATAGTCAGTTATAGTAACTTCAAAGTCACTAAAAAGTGAGAAATAAACCCTATTTTGACGGATTTTGATGGAAACTCGACTTCAAAAATCAAATATTCTATATAACAAAAAATGCACTAAAAAGAAAAAAAATAATTGCATATTCTTGTGCCAATTTTAGTTCACCTAAGCAAAAATTTTTAAATATATATGTACAATTATTGTTATTTTTGGAGGCGGTGTCCAAAAGTTATGTGAATTTTTCTATGCTGACACCGACTCCAAAAATAACAAAAATTGTACATATATATTTTAAAATTTTTGCTTAGGTGAACTAAAATTGGCACAAGAATATGCAATTATTTTTTTACTTTTTAGTGCATTTTTTGTTATAGAATATTTGATTTTTGAAGTCGGGTTTCCATTTTGTCAAAATAGGGTTTATTAAATAGTTTATTAAAATAATATAAAATAAGGTCAACATTACTATTTAGATACAAAAGTTTAATAAAATGATATAGTAGTGAAAAACTACAATCGAAAAATTATACCGTGTGTGTTGGAAAGCTTTTCCAATAGAGAATCAATATTGAATATTATTTATTATTGGCCGGCCGTGTGGTTACTGTATGAAGTCAGTCAGTACACATGTAATGAGAGTCATCTCAAACATACAAACATCTGGATAGCCTATAGGTTTACTGTATGCATATGGTTGTTTATTTGTCATTTAAGAGTGGGGATTTTGTGATGCATATACTAAAGTTACGAATTCAATGAACATATTTAACCATTACATGTGTACTGAATGACTTCATACAGTAACCACACGGACAGCCAGTAATAAATAATATTCAACATTGATTTTCTATTGGAAAAGCTTTCCAACACACACGGTATATTGTATCTAAAACCAATGATTCTACATTTTATCATGGTAGAAAAGAAGTAGCGTCACTTCTTACATTCAAATTAGAGTTAGACAGACTGGCATTAAATCCATTATTTACATTAGAATCAGAGTTAAACATTATATTATCGAATGATAATTAGTGAGAACTCTAGGTTTTTGAAATAAAATTTCAAATTCGCCCCCTTTACCTTGATCAGTTTTTTGTATTATAAATACATATTTCGACTACAATGTAGTAATCATCAGTATAAATTAGCTAGTCGTACTTTACTCTTTGACAATTAGAAATAGATATAAAGTCGAGATCAATAGACGAAAATAAAAATAAATAGAAAATTAACTAGATTAAAATATACTAGATTTAAAATATAATAAATTTTAAATTATATTGAAATTACTCTTGTTAAAATTTCCTTCATTCACATTTATTCCTGTTAATTTTACTCTTATTAAAATTACTCTTATATTGTCGCAGGATATGTTACTTGTTACTAAATTTGGTGACAGTTTCACAGTGAAACTGTCACCAAATTATAAGAGTAATTTTAATAAGAATAAAATTAACAGGAATAAATGTGAATGAAGGAAATTTTAACTTTCACTGTGAAACTGTCACCAAATAAGTTGATTATAAGTATACTAACAACTTTTACTCGAAACATTTTCGAAAAAACCGAATTAATAAGCTACAAATAAACTATCAAATTTTGAAAAAAAGAACCCTACTTTTGTGGCCCATAGTACAATAATGCTGTGCATTATTGATGGTACTTCTTGTGCATTGTAACATTTATTTGTATATGACAATCATCACTCTTGGGTTGGGTGGTCTGTGTCGTGTGTCGTGTGTGTCTCAATTCCCGGGAATTAATCTTTCTTTTTTGATGTGTTATAAATTTATATTGATTGATTTGAAAAGTAAATAAATATTTCACTTCTTTGTTTCTTTGTTTTCCACAAAAACGGTTGAGATAATTCAATTTCGAGATAATTCAAGTTAAAACCTTTGTTATTATACCCGGTATATAATATATATCAGCGTATATTAAGTTTAGTGCCGTTTTTGTAACGATTGAAAATATTGATCACAAAAAACAAATTTTGGTATTTTTCGTGTTTGATGGCACTGCCATGCCAAATAAAATAGTTTATATTTTCGGTAATAGATGGCAGTAAACGTTTATTTTTACTAATGATTATTTTTAGAATTGTATTAAATATTCTTATTAGTTTTTTATTAGATTTCTGTATGTCCAGTTGTGTATCCATGAACACGATACCTCAACGTAAGGTCCAGAATGGGCATGAAATCGGATCATATTTGCAAAATGGGCAAAACTGTCTATCTTTGAAACCGTAAGAGAAAAAAAATTTAAAGACAAAAAAGTTCCTTTTTTAGAAATAAAAACTTTTGTTTGAAACTTTTTTTTCATAAATTCTGTTTATACCGGTATTTAAGCAATTAACTCAGTTAGTTGTTTTTTTCACATAAACTCCTTGCCGAGTTTATGTGTTTTAGAGCTAAAAAGTAAGGTTAAGTGGGTGAATGGGTAAAATCGGACCATGCTTGGACAATATGGACAAAATTGTCTATCTTTGAAACCGCCTGAGATAGAATAAAAATTTAAAAACAAAAAACGTTACTTTGTTAAAAATAAACAACTTTTGTTGGAAACTTTTCTTCATAAATTCAATCTATACCGGCTATTTAAGTAATTAACTCAGTTAGTTGTTATTTTCACTTGTGGTTTATGTATCAATAATCCTAGTGATTATTTCATGATACAATATTTTATCAAAATAATTTGTAGGAAAAATGGATAAATATTTTCGTGGATTCTTTGTAAAATTGTAGTACACGTACAATCATTTGTAATTTATTGATATTAATAAAATTCTTAGATAGACATAATACTACAATTTTTCTGAAACTAAGTGCATTTTGTATGAAACTTTAAATAAGAATTGAACAAAATTGATGAAGCATAACAGTTTTATAATGTTTAAGAGGGTCTAGTTCTTCTTTTATACGGATACAGAAAGAATTGAGGATAATATTACATTAAATATTTGTAGGATACTTACGTATGTTACATTCTTGTAACATATTTGTATATATGACCGTAATAATATGCAATTGTAATAAAATATTACTCGACGTTATTTATACGAGTACATAGTTACAAAAGTAGCGGCCATTTTTCAAAATTTTACAATTTATGTTTGCCTTATTCGTTCGATTTTCCAATACACTCGTAAATTTCCAATATGTCAAGTAATTAATGTAAACTTTCAATTTTCAAAAGGTTTGAACCGGATATAAACTAACCAGTTCGTTGTAAATAATGGCGCTTAGTAACCATCGAAGGACCATACCCCGCTGGAGAAATATATAACGCAATTTGTTAATTTAAAATAATCTAATTAATTGATAATTAATAAGTATTTATAAATTGTATATAATATTTAATAATATGGTGCGTAAACAATGAATTTGCACTGGAACAACCACTATCCACTGTACATGGCAACGATGTACTTTATTTATATATATATGCTGACCAAACTGTGTGATTGGAGAAGTTATGCTAATTATAGGGTCACCCCCACTTGAAGTGGGTTGCCTGTTTTTTGAGTATATTAGATTACATTCGACTTAAGAGTAAGAGCTTTTGTACTGCGACCAATTTGATCTGTTGTACCTACATCTGGAAGCAATGGGAAAACTAGAAACTGTTTTGTAAACTTGCGTCAATCTCTCCATTGTTAGTATGGTTATCTTTCGGCAATCGAATGTAAATAGTAAATAAACTAAAATTAATAATACAACAGCATCAAGATAGTGAGAAATCATATGCATTTCATTGCCATAACAACTGAAGTAACTCAGCGGTCTAGAATGTCAGAGATCGTGAGTTTGATTCCCGTCCTAGACGTGTACGATTTTCCATATCAAGCATTTGCTGTCAAAGAATGTTATCAATGCTCAGACATATTGCGTAAATGTCAAATTAAGTAAACGCGAGTCAGTTCCGTTGGTATAATATAACCGAAAAGCAACCATACAATCGATGGATATAATTCGATGATAGTTTTCGAAAAACAATTAATAAAACAGACTACGAATTTATTTAAAACATTTTGCATGATATTTTTTTAGTTCTATGTATTTTGATATTCTTGTTGAAAACTTTTCTGACGTCATCATCATCCTACATTAGGAGTTTTCATTTCAATGGCATATAAAACTCAACGAATCAATTTAAAGTATAAAGTTTTTCAAATTCTATTTTTTTATGTTCAAAATCTGTTGCTTCTTTCACATTTCATTCAGAACCATTCTCCATGTTTCCATGTAAAGTTTATTTTTCACAATTCAATTCTTATATTTTCTCATCTAGAAAATTGATTTCGCATTTTTTTTTCTTCAATTTTGATGATCAGACGATGTTATTTTTATGCTTTTTATTTTGTGTGATAAAGCTTTAGCTCTATTGTGTTTGATTATCTAATTTGTGATGACGCCGTTACTTACGTTCATATATTTTTTAAGAAGGTACACACACAAGGTACTATGTTACATGCTAGAAAGGATCAATAGAGGTCAGTCAAGATCAATGAGTTTTTAAATTATAGCTTTTAGTTTAGAGGAAACGGATTAATTATTATAAAAAAATACAGAATGGTCTACAGTTTTGTTACCGGAAATTATTTCTTTAGTTGTATATCGATGGATCAAATCGAAGATAAATATTATTACAGCCTAAAACGAAGGGACTGGTTTAAAAGTGTTGGAGGCCGATGACTATAGGTAGATGTATTCGATTGAACCTCAATAAAAATTATGAAATAATAGTCTAGCACAGAGGTGGGCGCAGACGGCTGGCCGGTGTCGAACGACTCTCCATAAGCTGGGTGAGAGTAAGTAAAAAAGATATGTTTTGAAGTAAGACGGAACGATGTTTCAATACAGGTTGTCCCCTACCGATTATTGCCCAATAATTTATTCAATCAATTTAGAATTAGTTTTATAAAATATTTATTGTCTAAAAAATATCTTTTACAATATGGAGAGATACACCAAAAAACATAATAATAATAATAACAATAATAACAACAATAATGATGATAGCAATAACAATAATTACAACAACAACAACAATTATATGTATTCCCACTTTATGTAAAATTTAACCATTTAGAAATTAGTAACAAGTTACCAAGCCTTCCCCCCCCCACCCAGCTTTATCATTGGCATATTTTTTGTATCCAGTATCATCCAATTCCCATGACACTATACCCCCTACTAAGAAAAAATAATTAAATCAAGTAAATTATTGTTTATTAGTTCTCCAATATGAATAGTTTAGGCAAATTATTCGGAATTTCCTAAAATCTAATTCTAAAATCTAAACTAAAGCTAAATCTTCAATAAATTTACAAGCGATGTAAACAATTTACAAGCGATGTTACATTTACCGGTAAATACAACATCCTGTAAATGTAAATGATCAAAAGATTTATATTTTATAATTTATATAACATTTATATTTTATTCATACCCAAATATATTAAAAAGGTACATTTTATGCTTCAAATTACCAGCCCAAAATTCCAGAATATGTATTCAATGTATTGTATGTATTGTATACTTTGAATAATAGTGACCATAAAAAATTGTTGGTATTGTTATATTTTTTTCAGAAAATGCTTTAATTAAAAAAATAAAATAATAATAATTGGTAGGAGGATGCCCTATCTCTCTTCCTATCTCTCACTCAGAGCTGAGTGCAGTCAAGGTCTGCCCACCTATGGACTCCAGTAGTCATTAAAGCTTCGATTGCATACACTCAAAATAGTCTGTCACATAACCAGTCGCACTTTATAGGGTCTCATTTTAAACAATTTACCTGAATATTTCTTCAAGCAGATGTTTAAAGTAAAAGTTGTTTTGTTCGGAGAGGGCATATTACCTAAGTTTTGATTTTCACATTGATCTAGACCTACAAAGTTTTCAATTTGTATTTTTTAAATGGACTCCCATAATATTTTGGATAGAAGATGAAAATATCTATATCATAATATTTCGGATAGCTGATGAAAAAAGAACTGAGTACTTAAGTTAATTTTGGTTAATAATTAACTCTTTTATGGCCGTTTAAAAACATTCAAAGTTTCCAAAGTTTGCCTTCTACAGGAAAATAAGATCCTTAGAGAAATGAATATGGAACAATAGTTTTTTTTGTAACTGTCCAGGGTCAAAGTTGCCCCCTTATGGTAAAATCAACTTAATATTAGGTCTTTTTTTTCTAAAACGTTTTCTTAAAGAAATCTTCAGGTGTATTGTATTAAATGAACCATCCTGTATAATCTAAAGACATTTAGTAGGGGCGGGGATGAAAAAGCAATTAGCTCTGAAATAAAAGGGTCATCAAAACCATTCGTATGATTAAAACATTCAACAGATGCACTCTTGAAGGAACCACATTCCCGGATCCTGTCAGATAAAGAATTTTCTTGGTACCTTCATCGAACTTGGTATTTTCTTGGTATTTTCACCGCAAAATGTTTAAAACAAGCATTAACCCCCTTAACAAAAATAGACTACTAATTCTGTAGTCTTATCTCAGGAAACTAGGTTTAGCTAACAAATTTAAGAAACTTCAGAACATTTCTTATTTATTTGGTTTTGGAGGGAAAGATCTCTCTTAAAGCCACGATTTTAGTCTGATGGGAATAAAATTTGGTATGTGACGTGCTACTATTTGTATTTGATAAATAGTATTTGTCAAAATCTAATTTTCTATTTATTTTTATTTTTGTCTGTTGATCTCGACTTTATATCTATCTCTAATTGTCAAAGAGTAAAGTACGACTAGCTAATTTATACTGATGATGACTACATTGTAGTCGAAATACGTATTTATAATACAAAAAACTGATCTAGGTAAAGGGGACGAATTTGTAATTTTATTTATATTTCCTTCCTTTAAGTATATTCGTTTAACACCTACGTGACGAATTTAATTATTTCTTCGCTTGATAAAATAAAAGGAAATAATTTATAAAGGTAGCTTTTTTAAATACCTTATTAGTTTTAGAAACGTGTTTGAAAATTAATTTTTCTACCAGATGCCTATAATAATAACTATTGTTAAGAATAAAAAGACCAAAAAAAGAAAGAAAGAAATAAAACCGGATTGTTTTATATATCGTCTTTATCGTTGATAAAATATAAAATATGATGTTAAACAAAGATAAAAACATAATATTTTTCCCTCTTTACAACAAAACAAAAAAACATACAAAATGAAAACATTGTTATCATTTATTTTAACAAAAGTACCTCTATCCAACCGACCGACCGACAAAGAAAAACGTACCAAAGAAAAAAAAAACACAACCCTGAACATTGTAGAAAAATCGGTTAAATGTATTGTTTAGTTCACTTATGGTATATGGATACCGCTTACGGTTCAGTTTGACAATCGAGAAAATATGTTTATTTCGACTTAAAGTGTACTGTAGGCGGTTAAATCTTAGACTTCAATATCTAGACGCCTTTAGTGCAACACGCATACACGTCGTAACCATCAACAAACTTGTGCATTCATTATTAAATATTCAGGCAAAAGAAATATTGGTTTAAAGTCCTCAAATTGTCTTTTTATTAAATTTTCACGAAAATGGGTTTTAGATTGAATTGACCAGGATATCATGGTATATTCTAACAGCCTCTAAACATACTTAGCTTGGTTTATGTGAAAAGCTAAGCTTTGTCTATGATTTAACGGTTTAATTGGATATGCCTGTTCAACTAATGCCAAATTTTTGGGATTAGTTGTACTAAAAATATTATTATTTATTTATTTAAATTGATGTAGCAATGAGAAAATTGTAATGCTTACTAGGTATAATAAACTTTGGTTGCTATGTATAGCAAATTTTGCTTGTTTGTAACTATGTATAAAACAAATATTTTTGTTCATACACAATACGAACTATATTTAAGACATCAAAAGTTACCGTATAATGAGTATAACGTCTCCAGTCATACAGTTCCGTGAACATATATATAAATATAGTACATCGTTGCTATGTACAAGAAATAATAGTGCAAATTTATTCTTTACGATATTATTATTATATACAATTTATATAAACTTATTAATTATCAGTTAATTAGATTATTTTAATTAACTAATTGCGTTATATATTTCTTCTGCGGGGTTTGGTCCTTCGAGTTTTACTAAGCGCCATTATTTTCAACGGTCTGGTTATTTTATACCCAGTCCAACCCGTTTGCAATGAAAATTTACTACTTCCAATTTTGCAAACAACACCCCATGCAAATCTTAAAACTGCAATCCAAAACTAACATGATGATGATAATAAGTACCATATCTCGTAGGAGACGTTGGCAACCACGTTTTTCCATCTTTTTTTATTATGAATAATAGATTTCAGCTGCATTAAGTTTAAGTGAGTCCACAGTTTAATGTTGTCGAGCCATGATGTTCGCCTTCGACCTCGTTGTCGCTGTGACTCTAACTTCCCCATTAATACAAGCTGTTGGACACGATATTTATCCGAACGCATGATGTGTCCGAAATACGAGACTTTTCTTCTTTTAATAAGTTGCACTAGTTGTTTCCTTGTACCAATTTTCCGTAAGACTTTCTCGTTCGATGTGTAAGATGACCATTTTACATTCAAGATTCTTCTGTAACACCACATCTCAAAAGCATTAAATTTGTTTATAACGTCGGACGTTATTGTCAAAGTTTCACAGGAATAGAGAACTATTGGCCACACATAGCACTTCAAAAACCTGATTCTAACACTCTTATTAATTTTATTGTTAGTCAGAAATTTTTTTAATTTAAAGAATACACTTTTAGCACGAACTATTTTATTTTTTATTCGTGACGATTGATTATTTGTTGTGCACAATGTTTCACCCAAGAAGTATTTAAAATTCGACACTTGCTTTACCGGAATGTTTTTGCATTGTAAATTTACTTTTCCATTATTTTTTTTGGAAAAAACCATTGAGAAGGTCTTTTTATTATTAATTTTTAAATTGGCTTTTTCACTAGCATTTACCTCACAGTTTAGTAAATTTTGTAGACCGTGTTCCGTGTTGGCCAACAAAACCAACATACTAACTAAAAATATTGTTTATTCTCATCTTGTCTCTAAAAAAAATCATTTTGTCTCGTTTCGACTTTAGTCGAGATAAAAAATCTCCTAATATTGTTCGCCTCGTATAGATATTTCCTTTTCTTGCGACAAAACTCCCGTTTAGATTATATTTTCTAACTGGGCAATCGACGCTCACACATCTAAGATGATATTGCGCCTGAATTAATTAAAATGATAAAATCTCTGCCATAAATTGTTTCCAAATTGAAATGCCTAGCACCTGACCTAAGATACGGTATCCTAAAATTAAAAGAAAAATAATAAATAACAAAAAAAAGGGATGTTGCTCCCATATAGAGCACGAACAAACTATATATACTGTAATCATATATGTAGCCTAAGTGTAACTGAAGGAGTGTAATGTACAATTTCCAGTTTATTCTTCCAGACACAACAATACTGAATCATCTTTCTATAGCCCAGTGATTGGGTTCAAATAAATGGCCATACCACGTAAGAAGTCTGATGATCATTTAATTTTTTTTTCTGCTTTTATAACTTGGCTCAGTAGAAAACGATCAAGTTTTCCAATTTGATAGACCTTAGCTAACTTTTCTGTGGCACTCAGAATTGTTTGTGTAAAACTACGAAATTTTGTTTAGAAATGTGACAGTATTGCTTCCTGTTACAGCTTTGATACTTGTAAAGGGAACATTTTATTACATTAATTTTTGTATTAAACAAATATTTGAAACCTTCGTAAAAAATATTTTTTATTTACTATCGTTTCGGAAACACAAGTCCTTCTTCAGAAGTAATAATAATGAAAATTATTATTTTTAATAATGATAATTATCATTTTCTTATAAAAATGGAATTGTGATTTTATGACATTTTACGATTTTTCTCTCAACCGAATAACAAGCGCGCTGCAAAACAATTGAACCATTATTTCCAACAAGTCGAAAATCACATAAATAACACTGCACATGATTAAATCGTTTTGATAACATTTTCAAACTATGACACTCTAATTAGAAAACTTGGCTTTTTATACGTGGAAAAATCGCACACTAGAACTTTTTGCACGGTAAATGTAGTACAAATCTACTGAGCTACTACTCGTAATGTATCTTTATAGTAAAAATATGATAAAAATCTATCTTGTTGTGTTCACTGTTAGGTGTCTTCGTCTTTCCTTCTTCTATGTCAAACATACTTCGTCTTAAGTTGAACGAACAATAACTTTTGTTATTCTATATATATGTATGAACAACAGTTTTTTTTAAGACGAAGACCTGTGAGACAATTTTCACTTGAATTCACAATAAAATTTCTGATTTTTTATTTTTTAACATCTTATTTCTATTTCATTCATTTATAAAATCTTTAGCCTGAAAACGAATCATTTTAGATATATTTTGTGTCTCCAGTGGAATTTCCCTTCCCAACATTTCTTGTCTCGTATTGTTTCTTATTCCCTTAATAATGTATTATTATATCTATACGAAAAATTTCCAAGTAATCTATTTGTATAAAAAAAACAACTGAAGACAGGGATGACTTCCACATGCAACATGAGCGAGCATTTTGCATATGTTGAGCATTTGAATGTGTTAATTTCAAATCATCCCATTTTGACATTTACACATTCAAATTTATAAGACATGACGCTTATATGTGTAGTGTTATTTATGCGATTTTCGATGTTTCGGGTTTGTTAATTTAATCGATTTACAAATTTTTGATCTGCTTGTGTATCCTTCTGTTTGTTCCTGCATCACTCTTATATGGATGAAACAATTTTAATACGGTTTTTCATCGAATGGTAGATAATTTTACTGGGAATTGCAAAGAAGATTATCTGCTATACAGGGGTTAACAAGCTTGTGATTCGCATAGCACAGAATTTCTAAAAACTGATATTTACATAAATGTACAGTGTCTGTAAGAACATTGTATCTCATATATATTCTAGACGAGAGGTGGGCGTAGACGGCTCTCCGGAGTCAGGGGAAAGAAAGTCAGAGTAAGTAAGCAAGGTATGTTTTGAAGTAAGACAGAACGATGTTTCAATATAGGTTGTCCTACCAATGCATTATTATTAATATATAAATTTTTGGCGGACGATGATTCAAAATAATTATTTTTAAAAACAGCAATTACGCAATCGCGGTCTGCTGTCCCTATTTCGAATTTATCAAACTCGGCAGAATGTTTCGCGGTATAATGACGTTGGAAATTACTTCTTTTTAAACAAATAAACGTTTTACCACAAAATAGGCAAATTACCTCTTTATCAGTTTTGTTAAATACACCAAAACGATGCTCCCACTCAATCGTTGATGCCAAAAAATATACTCCTTTTCTTCGCAGACGCCGCCACACCTCCAGTGCTGAACTTATTCAAGACTGCTTGCGATGCATTCTCCATTATTAAAATCATTACTTTAATTTTTTTTGAAAAAAGAAATTATGCGAAAAATAATTTTCAATAGCACGAATAGTACTTTTCACCTTTTTAATTCAAAGTAGACTAAATCGAAACAACTCAGTCAGGTTGAGTAAGCTATCATAAAATTCCCACTTTATGTAAAATTTAACCATTTAGAAATTAGTAACAAATTAACCCCCACCCACCCAGCTTTATCATTAGCATGTTTATTGTATCATGTGTCATCAAATACCCACGACACTTTACCCTCTACTAAGAAAAAATAATTAAATCAGGTAAATAATTGTTTATTAGTTCTCTGATATGAATACTTTTTGCAAATTACTCGGAATTTCCAAAAACCTAATTCTAAAATCTAAACTAAAGCTAAACCATCAAAAAATTTACAAGCGGTTTACAATTGTCAAGCGGTAAACGTAAAAGATCAAAAGATTTATATTTTATTCATACTCAAATATATTAAAAAGGTACATTTTATGCCCAAAATTCCAGGGTATGTATTCAATGCATTGTATGTATTGTATAGTCAATAGTGTATACTTTGTATTATTATAATAGATAGTGACCATAAAAAAGAATTGGTATTATTATATTTTTTTCAGAAAATGTTTTAATTAAAAAAAGAAAATAATAATAATTGGTAGTATATTCTGTATTTACTCTATGTCTCTTCCTACCTCCCACGCAGAGCTTGTAAAGTCAAACCCTGCCCACCTATGTTCTAGACTAAAAACCAAACCACGTAGATCCAAACATTGCCTTCATGAGTTGTTGTTTTTGGCTTTTTTCTACATTATTCGATGAGATATACATTCGTTTAACTTTATTTTTGATAATAAATGCAAACCTACTTAATCGGTTTGATTAAATTTCACTTGAAAAGGTTTTATTAATTGCACAGTTATATGTGGTGGCGTGTTTCATAATGATCAAACTAGAGACAGGACTACTTCTGTACATACGATGCTAGCGACTACAGCCAAAAACTTTTGTTTGAAACAAAATTTCATACACTCTAGAATTTTTGTTTTAAATAAAGTCAAACCATCGGATCGGTTAGTAACAAATATTTTTGCTAAATTGTATAAATTATCGTTTAAGAAAATTTTTTAAATTTTTACTCATCTCTGTGATAAATAAGCATTGTAAGAAAAGGTTTTTTTTATAAGAAGTCTTTTTCAAGAAAGGTGTCTATATTTAGATTATTAAAAAATTGTCTGCGAATTGAAAGTATAACACATTATTATCAAAATTTTATTAATATTCATACTTCAAGATTATAAAAACATGATTCGTAGACCCGCAGCTAATACGCAAAAAAAGAAAAGTGTATTTATATTTGCTTGTCATACAGACTGTTTCACAAAGACAAAAAAAACGTTAAAATGTTTTTTTTTTTGTTTAGTTGCGTGCAGAGCATTGTCAAGAAGGCACGGCAGAACTTCTTTTGCACCTAAACATTTTGTCTACATATTCCATCGTTTATTTGAACCCGATAAATTATTGAACAATTTTTTAACAAACTCCTGTTAAAGTTTCAAAAATATGATTGTAACCATTACCCAAAGCGTTAACATCATCAGCAAAGCGTTAATGCTTTAATAAACCTTAAAATTCTGTTAATATTTCCATCAATTGTTCGTTCGAGAAAAAATTGAACAAGTTTTGGACGAATTAGAAGTATGCTCTAAATTTGGACAAATATTGTTCTTTTATTCTTGCCTGAAGACCAGTCTACTTTCCAACCATATTTGCTGCATTTTCAAAACTCTGCTTGCAACAACTTGGTATTATGAAAATAAATATGAAAGCTTTCAAAAAATGTCAAAGCCGTATCTGCAATTTATTAAGCCTTAATAAATAGCATATGGCTCTTCCTTTGGAAAAATACCAGTCCAAGTGGCCGAGCGTGCTAAGGCATTATGTCTGTGCAGTATGCCTACTTGGAAACTGGGAGGGTATGGGTTCGACTCCCGACTTCGACAGTTTGCCAATTATTAAGAAAAAAAAGGGCGGTTAATTGACTAAACTGTCGGCGTATGGACAGAATAATGTAACCGGCTATGCTTGAGAAGGTTTTCTGCAGTTTCCTTCACGAACTCCAGATGAATATCGGCATAGTTCCTATCATAGTCGGTTGCAGCCGCATATCCTACGAATTCCTAGTCTATACACAAAAATTCCTTCCACTCCACTCACATCCTCACATCCTTAGGCATCACAATGGACCTTATAGTCGAAGTGTAGCCCGCCCAGGGCAGCCTCTACAATCTATCTATCTATCTATCCTTTGGATAAAACAGCAAAAATCTGTCAATAGAGTGTCTATGAAGGTAAGTTTTTTTATATGTTTGGTTAATTTTGGGTTGAACTAAACAACCAATTTGTTTTTTTAAGTTGATTACTTTCATTGGTTGAAAAATATGTTAGCGTTGGGCTCGTGACCTACGTGCCCTTATGTTAGCGACGAAATTGTCGCTAGATCTGATTGACACAGCTCGCCGGGGCACAGAGTTTTCGATAATGGCATGATCATTTTTACCAAACTAATATCATTCGTATAGAAATCCCTCGAGTCGAAACTTTGCGCGGTAGAAGCATTAAATTTCAAAACTTATCAATTTGCTAAAAAAGGGTGTTAAATGGAACATTTTTTCAGATTTTTACACACAAAATTTAAGGATTTACAATGGTTGAATACAGAAATTTAAATACATCGTTCCCCGCTTACCGCGTTTCAGAGAGACCGAACTTTTGTTAATGCGTACATTACACGTGAATTCCAATATTATAGTCAATATTTTTGCATAATTTGTCAGCTGCCTGAACTAAACGAGAGTGTGTAAACCCAAATTCTTAACAACAACAAAAAAAGCCTCTTGTGTGCTATATACTAGAAAATGTTTTCAAGTTTTACATCAGAATGTAAACAAATCTTTTTCTTTTCATCTCTATACCCATAGAAGAATAAAAAAATCTATTCTTATGTATCCTGTGTGTGTCTATCTGTCTTGTCTGATACAACACACCATTTTATACTTTTTGTCGAAACCAATTTAGAAAAGTAATTTTAATGGAAAATTGTTGCATCAAATTCACCACACTCTTAAGGTAAATAAATTGTGATTCTGTTATCTGGAATATATGTAAATTGTATATTAGTACAGTTACTTTAGTTTTTTAGCCAATCAAAAATTTCAAACAAGCAAGAAAATTTGGGTCTACTTCCAAAAATATATGGAATTTACCGCCCGAACTGAAAATATCTTAGTTATAGGTATATGATTACGGTTTACAAAAAAATTAATCGACCAAAGTGTCGACCAAAAAAATGGAACCAAAATTACAAACAAGCGGGAATTTTTCGAGAAATACGAAGGTATAATAATAATACGGTAAGGTATAATAATAATAATGCGAAAGTATATCTCTCTTTCTCGGCCACTTCGAAAAATATATGGAAATTTCCGTCCGGACTGATTATCGCTTGAAAAAACATTAATACCTTTAATTGTATAGAAATAACAAAAAAAAGCAACAAATTATTTATTGTCATTTATTTAAAAAAAGATGACTTCGGAATATTTCTCTGTACGCTATATTTTGCTATGGAATTCAATAAATGATCGGGGATATTTTTATACGCTTTTTATTAGTTTCACCCGTATGTATGTTTGTATGTATGTATGTAACCGACCCTTTTGGGTTCGATTTTCTCCTACTTTGAACGATCAGATTTAATTCAAATTTTACACACCTGTCAAAGACCGATGACAATGCAATAATTCGATTAAAATATCCGATTATCCTGATTAGATTAGCCAGGATTCATCAATTTCCCAGATAAGTTACTGACTTAGTAGAAGTGAAACTTCTGAAAAGTCCCTGATTAAAAATACTTATTGAAAAGTATTGAAAAATAAATAATAGTTTAGAAAATTATAGTTTAAAAAACTAAAAAACACGCTTTTATAGAAAATTCAACTAAAAAATGAAAAATAAATAATAGTTTAAAAAAACTATAAAAACACGCTTTTATAGAAAATCCAACTAAAAAATAGAAAATAAAATTTAATAAATTTGGATTAAGAAAAGTGTAAATAAGAAACAAATGTATATTAATGGAATAACTATTGACACTATGCACCCCACGCTTTTTTCCATTAAGATACATTTGTTTCTTATTTACACTTTTCTTAATCCAAATTTATAAAATTTTATTTTCTATTTTTTATTTGGATTTTCTATAAAAGCGTGCTTTTTAGTTTTTTTAAACTATTATTTATTTTTCATTTTTTAGTTGAATTTTCTTTAAAAGCGTGTTTTTTAGTTTTTTAAACTATCATTTTTAAAATTTTCTAGATCGCAAATGGTGCAATTTATCAAGTCATAACAAGAGGGTCCTTTCTGTACAAAAGAGATGATTTTTTCACAATTTAGAGCAAAACAATCAAAAAAAGCATTCTATGATAATAATTTCGATCATAATTTTCCTGCTATGCTTGTGAAGGTTTTCTGCAGTTTCCTTTCACAAACTCCAGATGAATTTCGGCATACTGCCTATCAAAGTTGGCTGCAGTCAGACACACCTCCTTGTATTTCCTATCGGAATACAAATTATGCTCCACCCACATTCTTAATGTATAGGTATCACAATTGACTTTATGGCCTAAGTGATGCCCTGCCGGGGCAGCCGCTACAGCCTAGCCTATCCTAATCTGGGCCGAAATAATTCTTGTTATTATATTTGCTGGATGATGTTATATTTGCTCATAATATCTGAAAATTTGCATGTTATTATCTCCAAAAATAAAAATATTCTGGGAAGTATTTTTTGGACACCTCTACAGCCCTGTATCTTTAAAAACCACTAAGTGAGCTTACCTGCATATAGTATCGCACCGAGTCATTCCTGAGATTTTTCTATGATACGTTCTTTAAGGACGTTCATTTGCTACGCTAAAGTCAAATGAGTACTATCTTTAATAAAATTTATTTACGATTTTAAAAAAGGTGTAAAGTATGTCAATAATTTTATAACGATTTATAACTTTTTTTATTTGTCCTAAATATTTTAAAAGTATTTATTGGAAAATATCAGGAAATTGTAAATTAGAAATTAATTTGACTTAATGTGACAGATATGACAGTAAACTATGTTTTATATTTGTGTGTATATTATTTTAGTGTGTCTGGTCGCCAGTTTTCAAAATATGGTGGCAAAAACAAACCTAACAAAAAAGTTTTAATTTTATTAAATAATTAATTCAAATGTTCGGCAACACCATTTTTTAGTGCAATTATATAAACTGCATATTTTAAAGAATATTTATAAACATTATTTATTATCCTGTCTACTTTAATAATATAGTTATTATAATTTTAAGTTCAAAAAAATTCTGTTCTCCATAAGACGCTGTGTTAAAAGTTTGATTTTTAATCGATAATTACTCTTTGAAATGATCGTCAACAGGTGTTAAATTTTTGAGGGAGGATAACTACTGAATTGAGCTATTCAATTCACTAAAAAAAAATTTTTTATCTACTATCAAGCTTCATGTATGAACGTCCTTAAGTCTCCTACAGTAACTTACAGCGACAAAAAAAAATTAACACAGACGTTCTTAGTGTGTGCTTTGCAAGATATGTCTTTCAAGCCTTGAAGTGAAAAACAAGATAATGTGACCTTCTACGTGTTCTTCCGTTTTTGAAATTAGCGATTTTAATGAGTAAATATCGCTAAATATATTTATAACAAATACGAAAAAAATCCCATTTATTTCCTCCCGTCTTTATAAAGAGCCCCGAAGGGTTGTTCGTATGTTATTTTTTTTCGAAATATAATTGCTAATTTTTCTGGACTATGTCTGGACTATGTGTATTTCAAAAGTGTGAGGATAGGTCAAGAGGTCAGTAATGTTGTTAATGCATATAATGTGTTTTCTACAAAATTTACATAATATATATACACAGTGAATAATGTATACTATTGGTAAGGTTTGGTTATACAACGTTTTGGAAATATTGAAGGTGGAAAATACATTTAATACTTTAGATTAAACATTTTTTAACCCGACTTCAAAAAGGAGGATGGTTCTTTATTCGTCTGTATTTTTTTTAAATTTTTTTTTATGTTTGTTACGTCAGAATTTTTGTTTTTTGTTTTAAAGAGTTTGATTTCCGATTGATCCCATTGTCACCAAATCGCATTCTGATGAAGGGATCCCCTGGAAATCGAGGAAAACCCTCATTTTATATGTGATAACCGATTTCTGCGAAATTTTTTATTTTTATTTTGAAAGGATACACTCATTCATAATGGGAAAATAAGAAATATTTTTTTAATACCGACTTCAAAAAATTTTTTACAAAAAAAAACCGACCCCAAAAAAACGAAATTTTTACAAAAAAAAACAAAATGCTTGTAAAAAAAATTGAAAATCTGTTATAAAAAAAATGCACTAAAAATTAAAAAAAAAAAAAAAACGGATAAAAAAAAAATGCACTAAAAGTTAGCAGGTCGTTTAGTTGGTCTACCCATATTTAGACAAATAAAATCAGTTAAAGAACTTCAAAGTCACTAAAAAGCGAGAAATAAAACCTATTTTGACAAAATGGAAACCCGACTTCAAAAATCAAATATTCTAAAACAAAAAATGCACTAAAAAGTAAAAAAATAATTGCATATTCTTGTGCCAATTTTAGTTTATCTAAGCAAAAATTTTTTAATATTTATGTACAATTGTTATTTTTGGAGGCGGTGGCCAAATTTTATGTGAATTTCTCTATGCTGACACCGACTCCAAAAATAACAATAATTGTACATATCATCGTGAAGGAAACTGTAAAAAACCTTCTCAAGCAAAGCCGGTTACTTCGTTCTTGTCCATACGCCGGCAGTTTAGTCAATTAACCGCCTTCTTTTTTTTCTTACTAAATGACAAACTGCCAATGTCGAGATTCGATACTCCATCGGTATAATGTAACCGAGAGGCAACCATACTTACAATGGATAAATAAACGCTTGTTTATAAAAAAACGATAAAAATCAACAAAAATAGATTGATTATTTAAATTTTTTGGTATTTAGTTTAAGTGCTATTCATTTACCTGGAGGTAGTGCCGACCATCCCCTGGCATAGTTGGATCCATGATTTTATTTTTTACAGTATACAATTTAAATATTTTTTGCGAAATAATTCCAGAATTTTTATGAATACTATGTTATTCAGAGACTAAAGGTATTACAGACCTAGTTACCTTCAAGCATATGTACATGTAATTTAAGTGAAGTGTGGTTAACTTTGTCTCGATTATCTATCTATGTAGCGAAATAGGCCAACAATCTCTCGCTAGAATGTGCATTAGTAAAAGGTTTTTCTATACTCTTCATTATACATAAAATTTATGAAGTTGTCTATGGGGTCAACCAATAAAATATATGCAAACATTGATAAAAAGGAATATTTATTCAAATAATTTCAGTTTTTCTGTAAAATAACACAAATTTTATATTTTTCTTATTTTAGAAAACCTGTTTGGAAAATTTCGTAAATTTGATGGAAACTTTTATACCGCCTCTATAATAAATAAAATAATATAATCAGTCTAGTTCTAAGTGTGTATCGATTGGAAATATTGATCGGAGTTAATTGCTTAAATACCCGGTATATACTCAGTTTATGAAAAGAAGTTTCAAACATTTTATGTCTTTTAATTTTTCTTCTATCTCTTACGGTTTCGAAGATTGTTAGTTTTGCCTATTTTGCCAAACCATGGTCCGATTTTTCCCATTCACGAACTTGATCTTTCGTTTTAGCTCTAGACCACACAAAATTGCGGTCCGTTATCTCTTTTCCTTTTTGAGTTATCGTGTTGACGAACGGGCGGACAGACGGATATGCGGAAATGGAATAATTAGGTCATTTTATGAGCACCTATGCCATAAATTTTTTTTACTACGATCAATATTTCCAACCGTTACAAAGTCGGAACTAAACTGAATATACCCTGATGTATACCGTCTGTTTAGTTTACATCTTCGTATAATAGATCTCCCACGAGTATGAGAGAGTACATATGTATACATTAAGCAATTTGTATGAGAAGGAGGTCTTATAGGTTTGAGTGGTTGGTGACCAATCGAACAGTTATGAAAAATATGCTTGTATATCAAACCTATAAGACCTCCTTCTCATGCACATTGCTTAATGTATATGTACATATGTACTCTCTCATATTCGTGGGATCTATGATACGAAGATGTAAATTAAACAAAGTGTATAACATATATTCCGGATATAAAAATATTTTTGAGATATGATCGACGTTTATACGGTTATTCAATGAACTTGAGATGTGAAAGGAAAACGAAAGACAGAGAATAAAGCACAGAGAACATTTAACAAAATTATATAATCTGATGTACATCGTACTCAGTTATGTAAGATAAACTACTAAATAAATGTTTTCAATTATTTACTATTTATAATCTCATTGATAACGATTGTAAATCATTACAAATCGATGAGAAATAGAGTAAAAAAATCACGAAAATTTTATGCTCCCGATTTTGATAAAAACTTCGTTTTAAGCTAATTTGGACCTAGCGAAAACAATGGTGTTAGTTAAAAAATACGATACGATGAACGGTTTTCAAGGTATCAGACCTAAAGTGCTAAAATTCCAAACTGTATGAATTGAGAAGGCCAAATTTTGAAATGTGTCGGTCGGACGTTAAAATGGACCTGATTTTCATACTGTTTGGGTCAAAATAAGCCTGGAAAATGGTTATTATTAAAATCGAGAAAGCAAATTTTCTTCACTTTTTTCGCATTTTTTCTAAGGGTTACCCCTTAAAAATGATGAAAATTGGAGGAAAATTTTATGTCTCTGATTTTGATAAAAACTGCATTTTAAGCTAACTTGGACGAAAACGATGGCGTTGGATAAAATACGATACGATTAACGGTTTTCAAAGTATCAGACCCATAGTGCTAAAATTCCAAACTGTATGAATTGAGAAGCAAAAATTTTGAAACCTGTTGTTCGGACGTTAAGATGAACCTGTACAAAATTATTTTTCACTGATACGTAATCATATTGCTTATGTTAGACTTGTCTGTTTCGCTTAAGTGCAGAATAGACACAGAACTTGGTTGCAGCAACATTGAACTCCGCCTATAAAATATTTTCACCACAGACGCTGCAACCAAAGTTTGGGATCATAAAATTTAATTTTTACTATTTTATGACTCTAGTCATATAAATTCTATCATTTCTCATCATGTCTCTCTCTATCTCATTTAATTTGTATAGTTTATTTATATCTCTAGTAATAACTACACAAATAATTTTATACAATATAATATATACAGTGTGTCTACTTAAGTTGGCTCCATATGGAAAACTTTTTTATTATAATGTTTACGAAAAAAAGTTATTCTTTATAAAAATCTCTGCATTCGAAAATATTAATATTCAGCTATTCACTTTTGACATAAAATGTATAGGGTGTCTAAAAATTGAAAAAGTTCGATAGGAATGTGTTGACCACTTCAATTTTAAATTAAATTTTGTTTATTTTTGTTCAAAATGTAGACCATATAGAACAGATTATACGGGAAACGGTTCAAGAAATCACTCCCGAGATATGTAGGAGTGGATTTAAAGAATTTTGTAAAAGGACAATTACATGTATGGAACGCGAAGGTGGATACGTTGAGGCAAAAACGAACTGAAGGTAACTGTTGTTACTTACGTCAACAATAATAATTGTATTTGTAATGTAATGTATGAAAAATAAATGTTCTGTATTCATTATTTTGTTACATATCATTCAAAATGTTTCAAATCAGCAAATAAACATTTGAAGTACGATGACTGGTTAATTAGAATAACAGATAACGTGTTTTATAAGTAGGACTTGCAAAATTTAATTTAAAATTGAAGTGGAAAAAAAATTCCTATCGAACTTTTTCAATTTCTGCACACCCTGTACATTCGATGTCAAAAATAAATAGCGGCATGTTAATATTTTCGAAAGCAGAAATTTTTATAAAGGATAACTTTTTTTCGTAAACCTTTTCCATATGGAGCCAACTTAAGTAGACACACTGTATATATTATATATAATGTAAATTGTAACCAATATAGGTATTTTGTATATGAACATTTAACTCCTCCTACTAAATATCAAATAATTTTTAATGTTGCAGCAACCGATCAAGGTCATGTTTTTGGTTGCTGCAACCAGTCCACACACACAGCAACATGCTAGTTAGTCTTCAATGTTGCTGTTCAATGTTGCACGTTTGTGGAGGCCCTTAAGCATGTTATGTATATATATATACACATTTGCCTGTATGCTGTATGAAAGACATTTATTACTGAATGTCCCCCAATGTTACATAAGCGTTTCGTTACATGCTGAAAATAAACTCTGATTGAATGTTCATAAGCGCCAAAAGAAGTATATCTTCAAAAACTTTTGGTATAGTTGTTTATAAAGACTAAAAACTAAACTAAACAGATCATGCACTGATAACTCTTTATATTCTGTGTATTGAAGAAACTAAGCTTGTTATTTTCACATGTTAAATATATTATTCAAACGATTAACCGGCTTGTTAATTAAATTAATTTCTATTTTAAATTAAATAACTTATTCATTTATTGAAGTATCTTGTTGGTAAATATAATCAAAGCTAACCTATTGGTTTTCGTATGGTATTAACTTAACAAATACATAATTTAATTGAATATGATAAAATTGAAATCGACACACTAAATTTGACCTCAATATTATATTATATTAATAATATAAGGTCATTGCAGATTACTTACAATCTTTACGTAGTACATTAACAGTCTACAAAAATTGAACTAATTTTATATACATTTGTATGAAGAGCTTAAGATTTTTGTTCCATGTAATTGATAAAAAAATGTTTGTTTACTTATGTACTCACATAATAAATAAGGTCAACACTACTAATAAGACACAAAAGTTTAATAAAATGATATAGTAGTGAAAAAAAATACATAATTTTCATTTATAAAATGATATACGCTAGCAGTATTACACAAAAAAATATACACAATTCCATTTTTAAAATGAAGTGGGCAATCACTATTACACCATAACATGTACTGCTAATTAAAATACTATCTATTGCTGTTCAATAGAGCAGGATAGAAAACTGTGTTTCATCAATCGACGTGCGCAACTTCCGTTACACGCTGAAACTCTGATTGGATGTTCATAAACCGTCAAAAGAAGTACAACTTCAAAGATTTATATTTAAAATATAAGCTTTTATTGATGGATAACGCACTAAGAACAAATAATACAAAAATTGTAGAAACTTCTCATTGAGTCTTCTCATTGAGAAATTTCCAACATTAAGCGCCTCATTTTTTTAAAACGGCTAAGAAGATAATCTTTTCGAATATTTTTCTTGTGTGCTGTGCATTAGATTTTGGATTTTAATATCTAGTCGCGTTGGTAATATGGGCCACAAAATTTGCGTTCTGTTATTCAAATTTTGTTGTTGAATTTTACTTTATTCATTTGGTTTTAAGGTAAAATGTTTCGACTAATCGTTGTTGGTATATTTATCTACCGAAGCATTTATCCGAAGCAGTTTTTCGAAATCGAATGAGTAAAAGGCACAAATCAATTATAAAATTTTGTAAAAAGAACGCTCTTTTTGTGGCCAATATATACACATCCCCAGGGTATTTCGTATCCATCAACAAAACTCATTGTATTCATTGTGAAATCCTCATAGATCTTGGTATATTCCAGCATTTGGTAACAGAGTTCGATCTAACAAGGTGGTAGTCTCTGGACAACCTGTTTACACGAGATACTTTATAATGTGATACGTTTGAATTAATTTCCGTAATTCTCTATCTTATGAGAAATGATTTTTGTGTTATATTTAAAGACAACTATAAAAAAAGTATGATGTTCTTTGGTATATAGAGAGGTTCAATTTTTCTGATCAACTATGTACATCTATCTAGTAAATACTAAATATTAAATGTACTACACTTGAGTAGACTATGCAGTGTGGTAGATAGATATATCACCTACATCTGGATTTAGAATTTGGGGTAAACATTAAGTAAACTGATACATTAACTAGATTGGTTTAAATACTTCGAATATCAAATTTCATCTTAGTAGCACATATATTTGGTTTGATATATATATATATATATATATATATATATATATATATATATATATATATATATATATATATATATATATATAATTATGAATCGAATTTTGGTCGAGTATGTTGTTAATGGCAATGTTTAGAAATTATTACACACATTAATGGTCTAATTGATAATTTATGAATGGAAAATTAAATGTTGAATTACATTTTCTTTTAAGGGATCCATTCACTAGGCGGTATTGAAGCAACATGGTTGTGCAAGCTGATAGCTGTAGAATTGCTAGGTAATTTGGTTGCTCTGGGTGATGCCTCTTCACTAGGCGACATTCGGGCAAATGAGTTGGCTACCGCCATCGGAATTCTCATCTACCTTGTTCATGGTTGTATCCAGTTAGTTGATGTTCTTAACATGGACGTCGATCTTAACATGAGTAAACAACTGCGGCTTCAGCAATAATAGTGATATCAAGTTCAAAGGAAAGACGTCCAGTGAGGAAAACAAAAGGTTCTGGAGCAAAATATGGCTTCTTCAAAGAAGTAGCCATCCGAGTAAGCAGAGTGATTCGCACATGTGAATGCCTAGTTAGTAGAGCGATTAGGTTGCAATCGTCCAATCATTGAGAAAACCACTCGGAAATCTGTTTCAGATTGCCGGAATTGCAACTAAATTGACGAGGTAAACCAAAATATTGTTCCGGAAATTAAAATCCTGCTTGCAGTTTAGCCCATCGACAAGAAGATATTTGGAAAATTTCTGCGCTTGTAACTTGGTTGCTTCAATATCTTCTAGTGAATGGTCCTCTTTAACATAAGGGAGTGTAAAGTGTTTCTATGGAAACGAATATATTATAATAAATCAGCATAACGCAACCGCAACTTCGTACAACTTTGTGAGAATAGATCTTTTTGGCACACTTCGAGAAATAAAAGTTATTTGCTAAAATTTACTTTTCAATCCTGTTTTCATCTCATATTTCAATTTTACGTCCAAAATAGTTTAATTTTAAAAACAGTTCTTTGAACAAGAAGTATCCAATTATTTAATTGATAGGAGCATATTTATCAATTTTTAGCGAAATTCTCACATCTAATTATTTTACTGTTTGATTATTTACAGAAGGAACTAAACAAATCTGGCAATATCTATTCAGCAAATTATCAAGGCTGGTATTGTGTACCGGATGAGACATTTTTAACCGAATCACAAATTACGGAACGACAATTGCCGGATGGTCATAAAATTAAAGTATCCATTGAATCGGGGCATCCAGTGGAATGGACACAGGAACAAAATTATTTATTTCGTTTGAGTGCATTTCAACAAGATTTATATAATTGGTTAAAAACAAACGGTAAGTTTTTTCTCGATTCTTCTCAAAATTTGTTTAATTTTTAATTGGATTTATTTAATCAGTCCAAGTGGCCGAGCGATCTAAGGCGTTATGCCTGCGCAGTAT
The DNA here is from genome assembly GCA_963920215.1 of Nineta flava. Taxonomy (NCBI): domain Eukaryota; kingdom Metazoa; phylum Arthropoda; class Insecta; order Neuroptera; family Chrysopidae; genus Nineta; species Nineta flava. The sequence continues at coordinate 34,651,753 of OY986044.1, read as the reverse complement.
GCCTACTTGGAAACTGGGAGGTTATGGGTTCGAATCCCGACATCGGCAGTTTGTCAATTATTAATAAAATAAAAACGGGCGGTTAATTGAATAAACTGTCGGCGTATGGACAAGAACGAAGTAACCGACTATGCTTTAGAAGGTTTTCTGCAGTTTCCTTCACGAACTCCAGATGAATATCGGCATAGCTCTCATCATAGCCGGCTGCAGCCGCATTCCTACCAGCCGCATTCCCAGTCTATACACGAAAATTCCTTCCACTCCACTCACTTCCTCACATCAATAGGCAATGTTGGAGAATAATTTTTTTAGTACTCCACTGTTTAAAATTTATTATTATTTTGTTTTCATATTTTTATTATTCAAAAAATAATAATTTATATAATTATTGGTTTATGCGAGTTGAGAATTTACATAATTTCAACAAACATTTACTTAGATCGGATATGACTTGCGTATATCCAAGCTTACTTCGATATTTCCGCACATATTTCAAATCAGTTACAAAAAGTACTTGTCTCAAGACAGTTACTAAAATTAGTTGGATCAGTACAGTTACTAAAAGTAGTTGTCTCACATGAATTAATCAGATGGTATTTTGAATTTTTATTTCTTCAATTTACAAATTGAATATTTATTATGGATTGTGCTGAAGTATCGAATAGGCGAATTAATGGTTTCTATCTGATTGTATCTAAGTATATTTTTTTTGTATAATTTATTTAATTCACCATTCCGAAACTTGTGGTTTTTCAAACTTGTCACATTTCAATACACATTCTATACACATTTTGGCTGTACAATTTATGTATTTTATGTGAATATGCAATGACTTTTTTAATTTATAACTATATTGTTTTGTATACGCTTGGTATTTTTGGCCTTGTAGTTTTTCTTTACAGAAGCGTAAAGTCCCCTTTATATACAACTATGTATCTGAATTAAATTTGTAGTGTATATTTATATTTTTGCAAATCAGACATATTTGAACATTTTTTTTTACTGTAGTGTCGTTTTTTTTTTTTTTTTTATATACGATATTTCTTTTTACTACAGTTCAATCTAGTACATATTCATGTAATTTTTTTTATAACTTGTGCAACCAAACTTAGTATTTTAAGGATAGTTATACTATCAACATATTAAATGAAAAATTATTTATTTCAAATATATTTTATTTTTACATATATTTTTTTTTGTTCTTTTTTTGTACTTTTTTTTATTTTCAGTATTTCTGATTCGAATCACTAGTCGATAACTTAGACACTTACTGGATAGTAAAGATCTTACTACCTCAATATTATCTTTTTTAATGGGCCCAGCTTTTATTGAAAGACTTTCGGTTCAACGTGTTATTTTTTTTATATTTACGTGTATCGCGTTAGCACCGATCGTTTTCCAATTTTCATAATTCCACATACAATACTCTGCTTTGGATTTTTTTTTCTAAAGTACCGTATATTTAGTTTTCATTATTTTTTTTTAAAAAATACATCATAATACCTCTTTTAATTAAAATTACTAAATTAACTTAATTTCATATTTATGAAAATAATTGATAATTCAATTATTTTCTATAAAGTGTTTAATTTTTTTTTTAAACTAAATATATATATATTAATTTTTTTTAAATACACAATGTATCTTATGGTCGAACTGTAGCCCAGGGCAGCCTCTACAATCTATCTATCTACAACAACTGAACTTTTTTAATTTTTCCCGGTGCTTCGGCTAATGTTATGTTTCTTCCCAGAATCTCCACCAGTTTCTTCCCAAAATAAAAAAGTTCAGTAGTTCAAACGGTTAACGGTTACTTAACGCTAGGCGTTATTATAAATCATATATAATATTAATGCGTTGAGGCATTGCAATGCATGCCTAGACCAGGAAGAGATCCACGAGCAACGGGGAATTTAGCTAGTCAATTATAAAATTTTGAAAAATGAGCGCTACTTTTGTGGTCCATAGTACAATAAAACTGTTTAATAACTTTCAACATAGATCTCTGTTTTCAAAAATGTTTATTAAAAAAAAAAAACAAAATTACAAAAATACAAAAATACAAGACAAAAAGTCATAAATATAATTTATTAGACGTATAAGGCTATTTAAACCAGACCATTAAACAAATGTAATCATTTTGATGGCTAACTACTGGCGAACAGATTGTGTAAAACGGTTTTTTATAGGTTCCGTATTACATTAATGTTATTGTTTTTGTAATTACTAGATTTGAGTACTTATTTATTTTTATTAGGTCCTTTGACTATATGGATCAAGCAAGGAACGGCAGAAAAAGATTTCCACAAATTTCTAAATAGACAGTATTAGCCAAAATTTATTCAGAATGATGTCAAGATACATTCGAACAAATCGATTAAAGTTGTTAAGCATAAAATTTCCTACAACAATTTTTGGAGCCCTTTTTGAGTTGTCGATTAGTTTGCTTCGTAGTGCTGTGCCCACAAGGGTGACTTGGCCCCCCTGAGACCTCCTGAGAGCCCTTCGGGATCTAATTTTTTTTTGTTATATGTGTACAATATATATACATTATGCTTAACGACGGGCAAACTGGTCTCTGTATGATAAAGATAGCCATACATATGTTTGCTCTTTTGTATATTAGATATCAACATACAAAATAATTTAACGGAATCCATTTAACAGATAACCCTATCGTTTTTTGTTAGGATATTTTAAAATTAGACTCTCATATACTCGTATTTTAAAGAAGTATTCCATTTTCAATTTTTAACCCGACTTCAAAAAAGGAGGATGGTTCTCAATTCGTCTGTATTTTTTTTTTTTTTTTTTTTTTTTTTTTTTTTTTTTTATGTTTGTTACCTCAGAACTCCGGCATTTATGAACCGATTTTGAAGTTTTTTTTTTTGTTTTAAAGGGTTTGATTCCCGATTGGTCCCATTGCCACCAAATCGCATTCTGATGAGGGGATCTCCGGAAAATTGAGGAAAATCCTCATTTTATATGTGATAACCGATTTCTGCGAAATTTTTTTTTTTTTTTGAAAAAGTATACTCATTCATAATGGGAAAATAAGAAAATTTTTTTAAAAACCGACTTCAAAAAAAATTTTTCCTTAAAAAAAAAACCGACCCCAAAAAAAAAAAATTTTACAAAAAAAAACCAAATTCCTTGTAAAGAAAACTGAAAATCTGTTATAAAAAAATGCATTAAAAATTTAAAAAAAAAAAAAAACGGGTAAAAAAAAAGTGTTATAAAAAAATTCACTAAAAATTAGTTGGTCGTTTAGTAGGTCTACCCATATTTAGACAAATAAAATCAGTTATAGAACTTCAAAGTCACTAAAAAGCGAGAAATAAAACTTATTTTGACAAAATGGAAACCCGACTTAACAAAAGAAGCACTAAAAAGTAAAAAAATAATTGCATATTCTTGTGCCAATTTTAGTTCACCAAAGCAAAAATTTTTAAATATATATGTACAATTATTGTTATTTTTGGAGGCGGTGTCCAAAAGTTATGTGAATTTATCTATGTTGACACCGCCTCCAAAAATAACAATAATTGTACATATATATTTAAAAATTTTTGCTTTGGTGAACTAAAATTGGCACAAGAATATGCAATTATTTTTTTACTTTTTAGTGCTTCTTTTGTTAAGTCGGGTTTCCATTTTGTCAAAATAAGTTTTATGTTAGTATACAGTTACTGAACCTTCTACGTACTCGTATATAACTCCTACTTGGTTGACATTTTTATTTTTGCCTTTTAAAATAAAATTAATTTTGAAAATAAATGATATTTTATGTTTGTTTGTTTTTTACAAAAGTTTCATATTTTGTTTCGGTTTCATACCGAAAATAAATTATAAAAGTATGTCTGCTGCGTACACTATTTATTTTAGTTTGTATTAGTAATTTGTTTTTAACCCTCTGTAGGACTGGTTATTTTTACTTACCAAATATTGATCTAACTAAATATGTAATTTATTTCATTTCGACTTCAACGTAGGTCCAGGGTTCGATTCCTGGCGGATGATTTAAATTTCTTATGTTAATATTAATTAATTTTTAACTTTTTGTAGGCTGTGTTTCATTTTTTACTAAAATAATCTTTATAATTTGTTCAACGCGGCTGAAACTGTAACAAATCATTAAATTTTTCTTTATTTATGTCAAATATTTACTGTAATGTTTTATCCTTGTTTGACAAATATATTTTTTTATATTAAAAGATAATTTTTAAAGTATTGGGTGTTCTCCACTAATCGAACAACCATTTACTAATTATGTGATTGTATTTGTTTTAAATGATGAAAAATTTTATAACTAGAATATCCTTTCTAAATCCTTTTGTACGGTGTACAAAAGATTCTTAGCATTCCGCTCATTCAACAAAACTTGCGCTATGGGACGCGTCTTGCTGGATAAGAAAAAGATATGGATGAAAAGTAGCGCTCAATTTTAAAAATTTTTTAGTTGATTTTTACCTTATTTATTCCGTTTTTGGGGAAATGTTTCGAATATATTTTATTCAAAGCATTTTTTGAAAAATTTTGCAAAATGAGCGCTACTATTTGTAGCCATGTGTACCTGTAAATTGGCTGTTTTGATAAATCGACACCGTTTTTCTGGTTTTATATTTGTTGGATTGGCGAGGGTCTACTGAACTCTATATTCTTGGTATTGATCCAAAACGATTTTTCTGAACTCCAATTAAAATTTTCCATGAATTCACAACCGTTAAAGCCATTTTTGGTATTTTTGAACCAGAAGCTTTTTACCTTGAGCCAAGAAACTTTTACTGTTATAAAAAAAAATATAATGTTTTTATTTAAAAAATTCGACTTGCAATTTGGATGACCAGATTCCAGTGGTTATTAAACTATTACAAATGTTTGTAGCTTCTTTTTTGAAAAAAAACAACATACTTTGATATTAAGGACATCCTGTATATTACGTGAATAGACAAGAATAGAATAAGTTAATGGAAATTCAACTTGAGTAGCTGTGGGTTTGGTTTAGCTGTTAGAATAAGCATAAAGAGTTTTGTTATATTATTTTGGTTCCTTTTTTTTCCACTTCCATTATTAAGCTAAGAAATTGAAAATACTTTGAAGTATTTTATATCTAGTTTAATAGACGCAAGGAATTCAATTTTCTATATAAAGTTTTTCATCCTACTTCAACTTCTTAGGGACTGATTTTCGAAAACTCATTTCTCAGTATAGTCATCGAAAATCAAGGTACAATATTAGTAATTCTTTGAAATAAATAGACGCTAGTGTACAAAAAACAATTTGAAAAATATGTTAATAGTAAATAAACAAAATTAATAATACAATGGCATCAAGAATGATATTGAAAGATCATATGCATAGTACTACCATAACATCTAAGGTAGTTCAATTGGTAGAGCATTGGTCTAGAATGCCAGAGGTCGTGGGTTCGATCCCCATCCCTAGATGTATATGATTTTTCATATCAAGCATTTGATGTGAAAAAAAAATGTATTCAATACTCAGTGTACACCAGAGCACTTACAAAGTCAATTGAAAACCAAGAGTTTTCCAAAGGTTTTCCGAAAGTGAAAGTTATTAAAATAATCAAAGAGAACTCTACGTTTTTTGAAATTAAATTTCAAATTTTGCCACAATTCCTAGAAAATTATTACGATTAGCAAATTCATACTGATGATGACTACTTTGTAGTCGAAATACGTATTTATAAAATACAAATAATTTCCTAGGAATTGTGGCAAAATTTGAAATTTAATTTCAAAAAACGTAGAGTGCTTTTATATAAATGGAGGTATTTCAATAGAGATTTTCAATTTCTCTTTTATATAATGGAGGTATTTACGATGTTATAAAAGTGATTATTATGAGAGAATAATACTTCGTAATAGCTAGCCCAACTTGGTTTAGTCATCATCCGTTTTGCTATGACAGCTAAACAATACGAGTGTATGTATTTTCATTCCTAAAACTCTTACATAGTGTTCATATACAAGTTGAGACAAAATCAAATATATTTAAATGTTTAGATATGTCTATATATATATATATATATGTATATATATATATATATATATATATATATATATATATATATATATATATATATATATATATATATATATATATATATATATATATAGGCATAGTATGAAAGAACTAGCGTATACTGTATAGACAAACATGTCTATATATATATATATATATATAGACATGTTTGTCTATACAGTATACGCTAGTTCTTTCATACTATGCCATACGTAACCTTAATGGAAATTGAAATTATTATTATAGTATTGTGACGCCTAAGTATACACCATTAATAATATGTGAAATATCTCCTGTTTTAAATTAAAAATATAAAATAGATAATACAATGATGAGGACACGAAACAAAAACCGCTATCTATGCGAGACGATACCCAGTTAACCACTCAGTTCATTAGTGAGTGCCTTACATTTCTACAACTTTAATTCTTACATATTTTTCGATTTTTCTAATATTAATAGAGATATTCTATATTTTGTGTTTTCTTCTTCCTCTAAGGCTTCTTTCCTCTTGATCGATTTTACTCATTAACGAACTTGACTTTTCAAATACTAAAAGCATATCAGATACGCGATTTCATTTTGATAGGAGTAAGATAGTGACAAGATAGTGACTAGCGAGTTTACAAATACATGGAATATATATATATATATATATATATATTTGTTGGAATACCCTTCATTGGCTCAGAGCCAGTTTTAGGAATTTCAGGGACTCCATGTTAACAGGTGATCAACGAGTGGTCAAAGTACTGGAAAAAGTACCGCGGCGAGAGCTCGGGAAGGTACTGCTTCAGAGTGCAACAAAGAGGTAATCTCTCGATACACTGAGGCTGAATATGATGCAACTTTGAAAGGTTACCAGACCTTCTGCACACAATGGGACTCATAACGGGTCAATTATGTGCAGATTGTGTGGCGAGGAGGAAGAAACATCCAGCCACATTATCTTTGACTGCGAACCTCTAGGTTACAGCAGATACTGGATATTCGGTGCATCTCATCCCGAATATATGAACCTTCATGAAGATCTGATCAGCAAGCTCCTGGCTATTGCCAACATATGAGAGAAGCGAATTTCGTCGGTGTGAAGTAGATGGGAGAGCACAATGGACGATAAGGTCGAAGTGCTATACTTTTTAGACCCCAAGATGTATCTATGTATTAAAGTGATGTATTTATTCTGAAGATTAATTAGCTTGACGCAGCTCCTGTATAACGATTTTTTTAAATCTATTTTGTGTATAAACTATTCTGTAACCAGTGAAAGTAACAAATAATTGAGTTAATTGCTTAAATACTCTGATTATTGAAAGTATATACTGAATTTATGAAAAAAAATTCCAACAAATGGTGTTTATTTAAAAAAACGAACTTTTTTTGCCTTTAAATTTTTGTTATTTTTTCCATTCGCGAACTTGATCTTAATTTTGTAGCTCTATCGTGTTGACAGAGAAACAGCCGTTAGAAAGTCGGAACTAAACTTATTATACCCTTGTAATATAAATACTGGGTATAAAAATGTCATTATGTTTACACAAAAAAAAAATTATAGCTCTATAATAAACAATATACATCCCCCTGCCCATCTTAGTATATATAAATATACGTGTTTTGTGTAATATATTTCTTATATTGAACTGTCAATAACATTAGTATTTATTTATATAATACGGATATATAATATTCTATTATATGGACTTATTAGTTATATAAAATAATATTTGTGATAGTAATAAAATTGTATACCAATGTATTATAATACAACCTTAAGACAAAAATAACCAGGGAAGGGTAAAATGCCTTTTTGAACATATTTGATAGATATTAGATTATCAAATGATAATTGATGAGAACTCTAGGTTTTTGATATTATGAATTTAGACACTGAACCGGTTCCAAATTCAGATCTAATCAAAATTTTACGGAATAATTAATGATCAGTATGTTCATCTCTCTCTTTCTGAAGATGTCAATTTAGTACCAATCAAGAATGATCTTAGAATAGAGTTAAATGTCGGTCAAACAAATATAAGCAAGACATAACCAAGAAACGTCGTGAAACTGTCACCAAATTAGCAACGAATTACATATCCTGAGACAATATACGAGTAATGTTAATAAGAGTGATGTTAACAAGAGTAAATCGAATGAAAGAAATTTTAACAAGAGTAATTTCAATAAAATTTATTTAATTTAAATTAATTTTGTTTAATTTTTTATTTATTTATTTTTTTATTCTATTGATCTCTATTTTCTATCTATTTCTAATTGTCAAAGAGTACTATACTTTGTAGTCGAAATACGTATTTATAATACAAAAACTGATCTAGGTATTGGGGCGAATTTGAAATTTTATATTTGATGGGCTAAATGTTTTTAGAAATACATTTAAAATACTATATGGAAATGGCTTATAGGAATCTATTTTAAACGTAAAATAGAAAATTTATTTTTAAAATGATTTAAATAATCCAAATTTTGTTGATACTCGAAATTCACAAATAATTTACAGTTCTACATCTTCAAGTTACTTTGTAAATGTTGTTTTCGCAGTGCTGGGAAATTCTTCTAAGAATTTCTTTCCCAAATTTCATAATTATAAAAATTTTTTCATCCAAATAATAGGTATTTTTGAATTATTATTCGAACTTATATCATTAAATTTCTTAAAGTAGGCCTTTCTAGTGAACCCTAAAGAACAAGCAATTTGTATGTAGACTAGGTATTGGTAGGGTATTTCTATGTAGGAAACTGCAGAAAACCTTTTCAAGCATAGATTGTAGAGGCAGCCCTGGACGGGCTGCACTTCGACCATAAAGTCCATTATGATGCCTAAGGATGTGAGGATGTGAGTGGAGTGGAAGGAATTTTTGTGTACAGCCTAGGAATTGGTACGATATGCGGCTGCAGCCGACTATGATACGAACTATGCCGATATTCATCTAGAGTTCGTGAAGGAAACTGCAGAAATTCTTGGGAAAGAAATAATTGTACATATATATTTACAAATTTTTGCTTAGGTGAACTTAAATTGGCACAAAAATATGCAATTATTTTTTTACTCTTTAGCGCATTTTTTGTTTTAGAATATTTGATTTTTAAAGTCGGGTTTCCATTTTGTCAAAATTTTTTTTATTAATGATTGTACTACAATGAACATGACTCAACATACCAAACATCATCTTTTTTTAAATAAACACCCTGTAATTCGTATAACACCATGTGTATTCATTCCAAAAACTGTATACGTGTGTCCAAGAGATGTGTCTATTATTATTAAAAACATAATGCAGTAAATATACTATACTAAAATGTGGTGTGCTACACTCACATGACTTCTATATGCAGAGTTTAACCTCTAGTTTTTGTAACTCTAGGCTTTCTTTACTTCGCTCACTATTAAACTATTCTTTTAGATATTTTCGCCCAAACATTAAACTCGCGTGATACTCGCTGTCTCCGTTCTTGAGATATCTTGTTCATACGCACACATCCATAAGACACACATACGTAGGTACATACAGATCGCCAATGGCCAAAAATGAGTTTTTGATGAATACTAAACAAAAATGAATACTAAGCTCTCAAAATTAAATTTTCGTCTAAATAAAGTATCTAATTACAATAATCAAATATTTTAATGTGAAAACATCTATGACGAGACTATACAAGTATGATTTTATATGGGGAGATAAATTTTAGATTTGACAGTCACGCTTTTTATGTATTGATCGGCTATCATTGGCAACATTCGGCAATCATCGAGAATTTAACATTGTATATGATTAAACTATGTTTTCGAATCATGGCTGAGAGTCCCGGTCTCAAAACTTTTTTTTTGTTACAGAAAATATTGTGAAACCAAAAAAATTCCAACATATGTTGATGGACTGGTTAAATGATAAAGAATTACCAGACATATCCATATCCAGACCGACATCGCGTGTACATTGGGGTATACCAGTACCCCAAATGGATCATGATCAAGAACAATCTACTACACCATCGCAACAAACAGTTTATGTATGGCTGGATGCACTTATTAATTATTTAACAGTATGTGGTTATCCGGATATTCATTCACAAAAATTTATAAATGCATGGCCACCAGATGTGCATGTTGTTGGCAAGGATATTTTAAAGTAAGTGGTCCGATAATTTTCTATTTTATTTTCTTAGTGGTTTTCGACATTTATGTATGAAAATTATTAACTTTTTTTGGTGTGTTCAATAAAAGTGCACCAGAGTGGAAAAAAGTACTAATAAAAGACCTCGCACTTTTCTTATGAGAACTGGATCTGTGTCAATCTCTTTAAAATTATGATTGCTCGTAGTCCATGATGAGAAAATCCACAAACTCTATGAGCCACTAAGTTCTAAAAACTCATGGTTTGAAGATATAGCTGCTGAATGTCCCGCATCTATTTGTTAATATGAATAAAAAAAATTTTGACAAAATGAAAACCCGTCTTCAAAAATCAAATATTCTAAAACCAAAAATGCACTAAAAAGTAAAAAAATAATTGTATATTCTTGTGTCAAATTTAGTTCACCTAAGCAAAAATTTTTTAAATATATATGTACAATTATTGTTATTTTTGGAGCCGGTTCAAAAAAAGCAACATACAGACGAATTGAGAACCATCCTCCTTTTTGAAGTCGGGTTAAAAACATATGTTATACTTCAAATAACCTTGAATATTAATGGTGTAAATAAAGATCACCATAAAGGATACCTCCCCTCCGAACAAAACAAATTATACTAAGATCATTTTATCCAAAAACAATGTTTAAAATGAGTATCCTGTATTAGTAAAGAGTCATGACGTCATTTTCCAAAATGGCGACTTTAGTCAGGCTACATTTTTTTCATAAAAGATGAGTATCATTAACGAATTAATAATTTTGTGTCTATTTTAATGTAAATCCTAGTAAAACTATCACGGTTGACTCTCACAGTGCTCTGTTTTTATTATTGTCACCCCAGATTGAGAGATGGCATATAGTCAAGGAACGTCACGTCACTAATAACAACGGATTTCCATTTCAAAGTAAGTGGTAACACTACACCTCGCCTGTATGAATTTTTTAGTTCAGAATATTTTCGAGAAAATGTTGCTTCTTGGCCAGAAAATACTCTGAACTTTTTCTTTTTGATTATTTTTAGAGTCCCATGTTGTCTTCAATTGAGGATGATAAACATCCATTTACAATTGATAAAAATATTGAACCTAATGTAGTATATTAAACAATTTAGGCTTCTATTAAGGTTGTTGTGAAGAAAATCAATTTAATGACAGGTTCTTAAAAATTTTACAGCTTATTATTTCAATAATAAAGAATATCCTGTCAAAATTTGAAGTCTGTTTTTAGTTTTTGAGTAAAAACATGTTAAAGATACGATTTTTAAGAGATTTTAACACAGGTTAAATGGACTCGTCGGTAAAAACATGAATACAAAAATCTGTATCTCGACAACCAGATATGCCAGTGTTATTAAAAACTGTCATAATATTTATCAAAATCTTATAAATAATACCTGGACCAAATTTCAAATTAATCTTGCTTTTTGTTTCAGAGATAATTAAATTTGTAGATCGAAAATTGTTCTAAATCTAGTTTCATTTTTAGTTATATTTATTTTTATCTAGTTTTATTTTTATTTTTAGTTATATTTATTTTTATTTAGTTTTATCTAGTGTATCTAGTTTTATCACCTTGCAACTGTTTTGAAATACATAAAAACATATTTTTAATTATTAAAACTCTTCGAAAAAATAAAATTTAGGATTTAAGTTTTAAACAATATGTTTTTTTTTACAAAAATATATATGTGATATATATATATATATATATATATATATATATATATAAAATATATATATATAAAATATATATATATATATATAAAATATATATATATATATATATATATAAAATATATATATATATATAAAATATATATATATATATATATATATATATATATATATATATATATATATATATATATATATATATATATATATATATATATATATATATATTAATATATGTTTTTAAAAAAATTTAATTATTTGAAACGATTTATTTGCAAATTTTTTAATTATTTAGAGTTGGTAATGGATGAGATTTCAATGCATTTAGTATAGGGCAAATTTACCTCCCCTCACCAGTTTCACAACAACCGTAAATTATATTATCTAATATTACTAATTTTTGGTAAGACCTCGTATATATATATTATATATATTGATTTAAGTAACAACATAACAAACACACTAGTTAGAGAATGGTATAAAATTGGGTATACATATACTATTCTTTAGAAAGTTAAAAAAATTCGTTACGTAAGCTTAACTTTCTCAGAATAAACAAATTTCATTCCGATCGGATTGAAATTGTGACCGCTAGAGTTTGAACATATATATATATATATATTTAGATTTTATATATTTAGATTTATATATATATATATATATATATATATATATATATATATATTTAGATTTATTTATATATATATATATATATATTTAGATTTATATATATATATATATATATGGCTGTAGTCACCCTAGCGGTCACAATTTTAATCCGATCAGAATGAAATTTATTATTACTAATTTTTGCTAAGAGCTCGTATATATATTGATTTAAGTAACATACTACTGGTGAGAGGATGGTATAAAATATTGAGTATATATACTATTCTTTAGAATGTTAAAATATATATGTAAAATATATAAAATTTTTAAATATATATGTACAATTATTGTTATTTTTGGAGTCGGTGTCAGCATAGAGAAATTCACATAAAATTTGGACAGCGCCTCCAAAAATAACAATAATTGTACATATATATTTAAAAAATTTTGCTTAGGTGAACTAAAATTGGCACAAGAATATGCAATTATTTTTTTACTTTTTAGTGCATTTTTTATTTTAGAATATTTGATTTTTGAAGTCGCATTTTAGTGACTTTGAAGTTCTATAACTTCATATTATTTTTTCATAACAGATTTTCAGTTTTTTTTACAAGCATTTTGTTTTTTTTTTTGTAAAAATTTTTTTTTGGGGTCGATTTTTTTTGTAAAAAATTTTTTTGAAGTCGATTTTAAAAAAAATTTTCTTATTTTCCCATTATGAATGAGTATGTGCTTTCAAAAAAAAAAAATTTCGCAGAAATCGGTTTATCACATATAAAATGAGGGTTTTCCTCGATTTCCAGAGGATCCCTTCATCAGAATGCGATTTGGTGACAATGGGACCAATCGGAAATCAAACTCGTTAAAACAACAAAAAAAAAAAATTCAAAATCGGTTAATAAATGACGGAGTTCTGAGGTAACAAACATTAAAAAAAAAAAATACAGACGAATTGAGAACCATCCTCCTTTTTGAAGCCGGGTTAAAAATACATTTGTAATCTTTTTATAAAGGTAAAACAATATTTTGTTGAAATATATGAAACCTCTGTTAGATATTATACATTTTTAATTTTAGCTATAAATTTTTGTCATGGTATTGTATTTATTCTAACTTCTGGGTTACACTTCCATGTACTTTTTCTATGCTCCATATTTATAAAAAAATAATGATTAATAGCTCATAAATAATATTGTCTAGTAGTATTATTATTATTGATGCAGTATGATTGTAACCAGTCGACCGTAAATCAGTGTTGCCTGTGGACAGTTATAAAACATTCAACATTTTGAAACGTTCTCCTCTATATAGAGTTAGGTCTGTTACCTCAAATATTGGTCATTATCGTAACATAATGAATTAAAGTCAGAAGTTTTCATTTCTTTCACTGACCACTCACTAATTTCGATACGCAATCTTGAAATACGAGGAATACTAAATGATCAAATACTAAAATAACTCAAAAACTATCTTTATGACAAATATAGATCCTAACAAGATTGAATAACATTACTTTGAGTTTATACTTTTTAGGACGCGTTATGAAAAAACTAAGTCTAATTTTGACATGCGCGTGTATATCGTCAGACGACTACACCACAGGTTTAGCCGTTAAATAGGGTTTATTGTTAATTAAATTAAATACTGATATGAAAAAATTAACTCGTCAACCAGGAATCGAACCTCGGGCCTCTGGATATCTAGTCCAGTATGCTTCCGCTACACCAAAGACGACTGTGACGTAATAGCCAACTTTTTCATATTATTCTTATTTTTTTATTTACTTAGACAGTATTACTTCTGTTGAAGTTATTAATTTATTTAATATTTGTTTATTTGTGTGTACTTAAGCGTCAACATAACGTTTGTCCAAATTTCTCTCGGTTACGTATGACAAACTGTAGAAGACTTTAGCGTATACTCCGACAAATTTCATTGTTATTGAATTTTTGAAAAAAAGAAAAAAAAAAGTGGTTTATTGTGTTTAGTAACCAGCAAAAAAAGCATAAATAGTAGATATTTAGATCATAGCAAATTTATGGTTTACCTATAATTGTTTACGAGGGCCAGAATGAGGTACATAACCTTTGGCTCGATCTAAATGAAGTAACTTGAGGTAAAGAAATTAAAGTGGAATTCTGCCGTCTTTTGCAAAGAGGACGGGTAGGTTCGACGACAGACACAAGGGTCGAGGAGATGGGCACTTCATGAGTCGGCAAAAAAGATCTAGAAAAATTTTCTTTGCAGGTTTCAGAATTCCCTTCACTGCTACTAATACTAATTGCTTATAAAATGAAACTTGGAATGGATGTGCTTATCCAAAGATATTCACGTCTTCCATGTTTTACCGAAATTGGGTAACCTGAGGTACAACCATTAAAATGGATCTCTGTCCTGTCTTTTGCGTAGAGGACAAGAGTTCAATGACGACCACAAGGGTAGAGGAAACGTTTTAGGTTGGATAGAGGATAGAAGAGGTCGAGTGAAGAAAGGCTTCCTTGTCAGGCTTCGGCTTTCCCTTTACTGCTACTAATGCACTGATCCCTCGTCTTTTATTTCAAAATTTGCGGATCGAAAATTGAACTCCCCTCATTAGAACGATTGTTCTAGGAGTATATAAGAATTATGCAAAATTTGTAACTTCAATCTAATCACATATTTTTAAATTGTTTTTTTGTAAACTTGCGTCTATTTATTTCCATTGTTAGTATGGTTGCCTTTCGGTTATATTATACCAACGGAAGCGACTAACGTTTACTTACTTTGACATTTAAGTAATATGTCTAATCTAATCACATATTTTTAAATTGTTTTTTTGTAAACTTGCGTCTATTTATTTCCATTGTTAGTATGGTTGCCTTTCGGTTATATTATACCAACGGAAGCGACTAACGTTTACTTACTTTGACATTTAAGTAATATGTCTGAACAATCTAATCTATGAATCATCGATTTTTCGTTAGTAATAGACCTTACTAATCATAAACCACTGACTAGAAAAACCATTCATCACATTTTTATAAAAATTTTTTTTAGTGTTTTGTTAGTGTAAAGTTTTTAGCGCATTGTGTAAAGCTTTAAATAACAATTTTTATGAATTTAAAAGCTACTATTAATAATTTTTTTACTTTTAAATAATTATACAGTTTTTTAATTAATTACAGAAACCCATCTTTTTTTGTTACAATAATTTATGAACAGATATTTTTTAATTAGATTTGTAATGTTTTGATTGTTTTAAATTGTAACAATAATTTAGAAAAACCACTGCAAATATATACGTAAAGGTATTTGATTTATGTTTAGCAATAAGCTTCCATTCAATTTTTGACAGCAGTTTATTTGTTTAGAAATAGGTATTTTATTACAATATTTCGCTAAGTTCTTGAAATGATCTGAACATATCTTGAAATCAATAAACATTAGACAATTCTACATTATAGAAATGGAAATAACCACCTCAAAAATAGTACGGTTTCATAAAAAGTTTTAAAAAAATCGGAAAAATTGTAGCTGTGCTAGTAAAAAAACAACTTCTAATAAAGTAACCAAAATTTAAAAAAAAGTTTATGGTCCTTCTCAGGTATATTTTTTCCGATTTTGAAAATTTTTTATTTAAATCGTCTAGATCTTAGCCAAAGAATTGAATGTGGATAGAAAAATCGAGATATCTATATTACTTTTTGAGATGGTTTGTACGTGGTGTCTTGTAGTTTCCAGAGATTATCATACCCCTTGAGGAAACTTCCCAGTAGTCATAGCCTACTTTTGTTGAGTCTGATGGATGCTTTAGATGTTCTTCGGTTGATATCTTGATTTTTTTCGTCAAAATTGAATGCTTGACTAAGATTTAGTGGTTTTGAAAAACAGTTTTTCAATTAGCACTTAAATTTCCGAGAAGATTTTTGACTTGTCTTAGTGTTGGAAGTGTACTCTACAGCGAAAGTTATATGGTTACAATCTTCCTCTCATAATTCGCAAAGAGACTCCGCGGTCGTGTAGGAGGTGTTGTTGCCATTTTTCTTACCAGATCATCTGATGACGGTTAGTTTATTATTCTTTTATAGGACGTAGATCCTGATTTTACTAGTCGGTGGATTCTGATTATTCTAAATGTTAACAAAATTTGAACCAAATCAACCCTGTATAGATTTCGAGGAATTTTAATAATCCTTTATAAATAATTCCATTATCCAAACATTAATTATAGAATTAATTTAATTATGAAATAATGATGTACTCTCACATAACTCTCCGAAATGGTTTTTTTTTAAAATTTCTTTAATCCCTGGTTGGTGTTTATCTAAAAACAAAATAATTTACCATCAACATTTAAATGAGATAGATAAACCTCGCATTTGGCGTTTAGGCTAAAACATTTACATTGTGAATATTAATTAAATAACCGAAAACTAATTTCTATTTATACAAAATAATGGACTTTGTTGTTTATTTGAATAATTTGATGAACCAAACAAATACAGTGAAAATCTGCTTAGTAAAAATCAACTGATTCACTGATAGAACAACGCACAGCCTAAACCGGTGGACAGAGAAGCATGAAATTTTGCAAAAGAGTTCCTTACATAACTTAAGTGAGCATTATGAAAGGATGATAGTTTGTATGGGAAGCGCGTCTTTTTTGAAGTTAAAAACGTGGAAGTTTGTGTTTAGGCTTCAGTTTATAAATAAAAGTCAGTTGTATCAGCGTTTTAGGAAATACATTCCCCAAAGAGGCCAAATAAGGGACGAAAGTTTGTATGGAAAGTGCGTCATTTTTTAAGTTAGAAACGTGGAAGTTTCTGTTTAGGCTTCTATTCGTAAAGAAAAGTCAGTTGTATCAGGTGTAAGAATACATTTTTTTGGTACTGATCAGGTACAGTGTTCATTCCTTCAATAACTTGGATTCTGGGACTCCTAAAAGTCAATAACAACATCCTGGCGTTACAGTCCATTAAAAACTTCATTTACAAGGCCGCATTTACAATTACAGTCCGCCACTTATCTCTTAGCGACTTCTTTCTCCGCCAATTGTGCACGTTCAGAGATGTCTTTCAACCACCTTTTGTATGGTTGACCTAGGGAGTGACTTCCTTCAGGTGGTCAGTTAAGCACATTCTTCGGTATCGTGAAATCTTCCAAAGAACGACAGCGACTTCCACAAGTGGCTGAAGTTTACTTCGAATAATAGATTTTTGAGTTGACTAGCCCAGTTATATTTCGTGTTATTGTGGTGATTCACATCTAGTGACACTAATCCACTGTAGCAAAATTTAAAAATGTTGTCTTTGTTGCATTTCATAAATAGTTTTTCTAAGTAATCATTCCGGGTCTTATTATCAAATGACGTTGACATATCGATCCTTCGTAGAGGTAGAGGTAGATTGTAAAGGCTGCCCTGGGCGGACTACACTTCGACCATAAGGTTTATTGTGATGCCTTAGGATGTGAGGATATGAGTGGAGTGGAAGGAATTTGTGAGTAGACTAGGAATTGGTAGGATATGCCGCTGCAGCAGACTATGATAGGAACTATACCGATATTCATCTGGAGTTCGTGAAGAAAACTGCAGAAAACCTTCTCAAGCATAGCCGGTTACTTCGTTCTTGTCCATACGCCGACAGTTTAGTCAATCAACCGTCCCTTTTTTTTTTTTATAATTGACAAACTGTCGATGTCGGGATTTGAATCCATAACCTCACAGTTTCCAAGTACTGCATACTGCGCAGACATGACGCCTTAGACCGCTCGGCTACTTGGCTGGTTCCTTCGTAAGTCTTAACCAATTTTTTTTGCGTCTCCTTTGACGTTCGACTTTCCGAGGCGAGACTGAGGAAATATCATTTTTAATTACGGTTACAGTAGATACAAGATATTAAGTGCATCTCACCCCGAACATACAAACCTTCAGGAAAACCTGATATGCAAGCTGGAGCAATTTCCAAGATAATGGCAGAAGCGAATCTTGTTAGACTGAAGTAGAAGAGGAAGCACAATGGGCCCTAAAGTCCAAGTGCAATACTTGCATATACCCCAAGATATATCTATCTATCTATCTATCGAGGCTGTACTGTATTGTGGAATTGTGGAATGTAATGTACTGTGTATTATTAGGTAATCTGTTAATTAATTGTAATATTATTATAATTATTATTATCATTGTTGTTATAATGTTTGATTATAACTATTTTAATCTACTCTAACATGAACATGTATGTAGAACTTGTTGTTGTTGTATTATAGTTATACGAGTAATAGTCAAACTAACTAACTATAATAGATATGTTTTATGTCTGATAATAATACTAGGGTAGTATTGTAGTACACTTGGCCACAATAGTTGATGCCATTTTTAGCGAATTTCCTGAAAGGAAATAGAGCTATTGGTCCCGTACCGAAGTCAAAATTTCGCTAAAATTTCTTCAAATGTCCATCGATCCTATCTAGTAGATGTCAAAAATCACCATCTGTAAAATTTATATATATATATATCTATGGACATATATATATATATATATATATATATATATATATACATACATATATATATATATATATATATATATATATATATATATATATATATATATATATATATATATATATATATATATATGTGTGTGTCTGTAATCACTCTAGCGGTCACAATTTTCATTTTATCGGAATGAAATTTGGCATTTGAGGCGCTTTTAGTATTCAAAAGGTCAAGTTTGTTAATGGGTAAAATCGGCCAAGGGGAAAGGCGGGTTTAAAGGGAGGTGGAAACACAAAATTTGACATATCTCCCTTAATTTTTGAAAAATCGAAAAGTTTATAAGAATTAAAATTGTAGGTACTAAATTTTACTGTAATTTTGTTTCTTATCTTTTTTTCTGTTACCCTAATATTTACAGAAATATTGACAGTTTAAGATTGAAAAATAAATTCCTTATTATCTCTGTAAACATTTGAGTTTGAGCAAAAATGATAAGGTGATAAATTCTAGAAAATTTGATTTTCTACAACTTTATTCCTTACACATTTTTCGATTGTTCATATATTAAGAGAGATATTTTATATTTTGTGTTTTCTTCTTTCTTTATAACCACCCCCTTGCCTCATTCCTCTCTACGTATGTCTTTTATTAATAAAATTGGACTTGCAAATACTAAAATCATATACGACATTTCATTTTGATCAGACTTAAATTGTGACCGCTAGAGAGTGATTTATGTATTCTAAGGAAATTCGCTAAGTTGAAGCAGCTCCTGCGTAACGAATTTTTATAATTTTATAATTGATTTGTGTCTTATTGATTGGGTTTTCGAAAAATAGCTTCGGATAAAAGTTCGCATTATAAATATAGTAACAACTTTTATTTGAAAATTTTTAGTAAGTAATTTTCCATAGAATACGAAACTGAAATAGAAATTTTGGTTCATTATTTTCCAAAGTTAAGTAAAGCAAACATATTAATTGAAAAAAAGTTGGAGTATAAATTTCTAAAAGATTGGGATTTAGAGGTTTTGTGATCATAGATAGATAGATTGTAGAGACTATCTTGGACGTGCTGCACTTCGACCATAAGGTCCATTGTGATGTGAGTGGAGTAGAGTGGAAGGAATTTTTATGTATATACTAGGAATTGGTAGGATATGCGGCTGCAGCCGAGTCTGATAGGAACTATGCCTATATTCATCTGGAATTCGTGAAGGAAACTGCAGAAAATCTGCTCAAGCATAGCCGACTACTTCATTCTTGTCCATACGCCGACAGTTTAGTCAATTAACCATCCTTTCTTTCTTTCTTTATAATTGACAAACTGCCGATGTCGGGATTCGAACCCATGACCTCCCAGTTTCCAAGTAGGCATACTACACAGACATAACGCCTTATACCGATCGGCTACTTGGACTGGTTATTTGTGATCATTTTTGTTAAATAAAAATACTTGTATATTTGATTGTTAATTATTTATTTAATATAGCAATGATGTGTATGCAAGACGATTGATAAATACTTGTACCTACTTATATTTCTTTCAACTTCTATGTTATAATACATATGTGTTTAATATTTACTAAATTATTCATATTTACCAACTAACCTAAAATGTCGTATTTGTATATAGTTGCAATTTATTAGAAATTTTTTTCGGAAACTGAATGAACAAGGCACAAATTATAAAATTTTGAAAACTGACATCAACTTTTGTGGTCAAATAAATGTACGTATAAGCATTACTTGTCCACGTCTGTAATAAACATCAGACTCATTCATTTTCATTTAAAATAATACTTATGCTTTATTTTATAATATTTTGTGTTGCAATTATTTCAAAACAATGGTGTTCAATCATTTAGTTTTGTGTTGAATTATATTTGTCGATGGTATTTTTTGTTTGTTTAGAACTTCATTTATATTATCAGACACGCTCACATCCACATTTTATCAATTTTTTCCGGTCGCTTACGAACATGAAGCGGGATTATTTACTAGCTTGTGTCTTGTATTATAGATGTTTAAAAAAAAGAAGAGACACGTGAAATGAACAACTAACTTCGTTTTATGCTAATTTGGATCTTGCGAAAACGATGGTGTTAGTTAAAATACGACACGATTAATTGTTTCAAGATATCAGACCCATAGTGCTAAAATTCAAAACTGTGTGAATTGAGAAGCGAAAATTTTTAAATGTGTTGTTCGGACGTTAAAATGATCCTGATTTTCGTTCTTTATGGACCAAAATTACCATAAAAACATAACTTTGTATTATAATCGATAACAAAATTTTTTTTAAGGAATCTAACTTAGATAGTGATAATAAAATCGAAATTGTTGTAATAAATCTTAAGAATTTTTTGCAGCGCTGGTTAAGATTCCGTTACAAAACACTTTTTTATAAAAAAAAATCAACATAAAGTAAAATTTAAAAGATAATAAATATTTATAATAAATCATTAATTCGCTGAGTTAATTTCTTAAATCTCCATTATATACAGAGTTTATGAAAAGAAATGTTTCAAACAAAATCCGTTTCCTATCTTGCTCGTTTAAAAGATATAACACGCAGACAGGGATGCATGTGGAAAATATGATGTGAACAAGCACAATTTTTCCTGACACTTGATTATGTCCAAACATTGTTTGGTGTCAAATATGTTTTATTTTTGTTTTTATTCAAATATTTCATTTATTTTTATACTGTTTAAGCGGCGTAAAAACATACAAATCTATTTTTCGAGTTATTTAAAAATCATTAATCAAATTTAACAATAATTATTAACACGTTACAAGTTTATAGAATGTGTTTGAGTTTTTTTTTTGGTTTATTTTTTAACCCTCTATTTAACTCTTTAACATTTGTTGATCTACAATAATAGATCAAATGGCATTTCTACCGGGGGTGTAACAAGTAGAAATTATCGGGGCCCACCAACGCAGAGGCCCCCAAATTCTCTTGGCAACTATCGCAGCAGCTTGTAGCGATGTCAGATAACTATTTATGCGAAAATTTTGCGAGAAACTGGTCGAACGTTATCATGAAGACATCAGTGACAAATTTCTTGAACAATTGTTGTCTCTCCGTGCTTGTCTCGAAAGTTGTATAAAAGAACTTCATTCTGTGAAACAGCTCGCACATTTGTTGTTAATAGAACATTCTGATTTTGCAGTTAGTTTTCCGGATGTTTGCATTGCCTTTATGTAATTTTTAACAATTCCCTTCACATTCCCTTCAGCTGTACGTTCATTTTCGAAGTTAAAAATAATTTAAAACTACCTACGAAGTGGATAATTGTCTATAGAATACGAAACTGAAACAGAAATTTTGGTCCATTATTTTCCAAAGTTAATTAAAGGAAACATGTAAAGATTATTAAAAACTCTAGGCTTTTGAAATTAAATTTCAAATGCGTGAGACACGCACCAAATTAGCAACAAGCAACATATCTCTGACGCCATATCCCAGAGATAGTTACAATTAGCTAATTCATACTGATGATGACTACCTTGTAGTCGAAATACGTATTTATAAAATATAAATAATTGTTCCAGGAATTGGGGCAAAAATTTGAAATTTATTTTAAAGAAAACATATTAATTGAAAAAAAAATTGGAGTATAAATCTCTAAAAGATACTGGAAATTGAAATTGAAAATTGAAAAACCCATTCGCAAACATATGAAAGTAATTTTTGGGATTTGGAGGTTTTGTGATCATTGTTGTTAAATAAAAATACTTGTATATTTGATTGTTAATTATTTATTTAATATAGCAGAGCACGTAATATACCAATGATGTGGCATTTCAGACTAACTTTTGAAGACGATTGATACAAGACTTGTACCTACTAGTATTTCTTTCAACTCCTTTGTATTATAGAAACATATGTGTTTAATATTTACTAAATTATTCATATTTGCTAACTAACCTAAAATGTCGTATTTGTATACAGTTGCAATTTAATACTTTTGGACCATAAAACTAAATATCAAAATCATTGAAAGTATCAAGTACAAAAATTTATTAAAATCGCTACTAAATAATAAAATATATAATAAAAAAAACAATGTTACATGTTATATTTATAAAAATTGGCTCTTGATTTAGTTTGTTTACTGGTCACGCAGCGCTACCATCTTAAAAAGTTTCGCATATAGATTATATGTAATACAAATATTTTTGTTTTTACACAATACGAGATGTAATTAAGACATCATAAGTAACCGTATAATGAGCATTACTTCTCCAGTCACATCGTTCGGTCACCATATCTATATAAATATAGTATACCGTTGCTATGTACAGTGAATAATATTGATAAGTGCAAATTCATTCGTACTCTAGATTGAGTTTGTTTATTTGTCGCGTGGTGTTACCATCTTCAAATATTTTCGCGTATTAGTCGATTTAATATAAAATTTAGTGGTTAATAAGATCAGCCAAGTACCCGCGCTTGTAAAGGCGTTGTGTGTACTTGGAACTGAGAGGTTATGTGTTCGAATCCCGACATTGACAGTTTGTCTGTCAATTATTAAAAAAAAAGAGGGACGGTTAATTGACTAAACTGTCGGCGTATGGACAAGAACGAAGTAACCGGCTATGCTTGTGAAGGTTTTCTGCACTTGCCTTCACGAACTCCAGATGAGTATCGGCATAGTTACTATCAAAGTCTGCTACAACCACACATTCTACCGATTGCTAGTCCACACACAAAATGCCTTGTCCACCACTTTCATCCTCACATCCCTAGGCATCACAAAGTACTTTATGGTCGAAGTGTGTCCCGTCCAGGAGAGCCTCTACAATCTATCTATCTATCTAAGGGTTAATAAAAATATATAAAAGAATTTAAATTATGTGAAAATCAATATAACAAAAAAAAGGTACAATAAATGACAATATATTCTATCCACATAAATTATTGTACATATTCAGGATAGCATAGAAAAAATTTTTTTTTTTTGTAAATTTTTGCATTCCAATTAAAATATTTCAAAAAGTAGAACAACAAAATCGAATAATGAACAAAAAAATTGAATACCAGAAAAAATACTGTTTTTAAATTCACTATGGTACTTACTATCAACTACAAATGTAGCGCTCATTTTTCAAGATTCTTTTGATGATTTGTACCTTATTTATTTGGTTTTTGGAAAAAATGTCTCGAGTAAAAGTTGTTAGTATATTTATAATGAACAAATTTTAGCCAAAGTATTTTTTCGTAAACCGACTGAATAAAGCACAAATCATTTATACATTTTTGAAAAATGAGCGCTACTTTGTGGACCCTAGTCACAATAAAACACATAGCAACAAAAGTTTTTTAAATAAAACATTTGACAAGTCCTGTGACCGCAGGCTTGGAAAATAGAAAATAAAATAAATCGTACTGAAAGTATACAGACTGTCTCATGTTAAACAATGCACCTGAAGAAAGCGTTTTTTTGGTGAAAATTACCCGGATATGTTTTATTAGGAGAGGGGCACCATTATGATGATCTCGATTTTCAGCTTGATCCATGGCCTTCACGAATATTTGAAGGTCAACTTGTGTGTTTCAATCCATTTTTTATTTGACAGTCTTGTGAACGCAGGCTTGGAAAATACAAAATAAGTTGTATTGAAAGTATACAGGGTGGCCTGATTGTAAACAATGCATCTGAATATGTCTTCAAAGATTTGTTTTCGGAAAATATGACCCGAATAAAAATTGTTTTGCTCGGAGAAGGATTTTTTATGGTGATCTTAATTTTCACCTTGATCTTGGTCGTTGTGTGTGTTTCATTTGAGAACCCATATTTTTTTAATAGAATTGGATAATCGAGGAAAAAAGAAAATAAAAACTGAGTAATAACTTTTGGTTAATATTTAACCATTTTGTAAGCGTTTTACAAAAAAAGGGATTTTCTTTTTGAGAATAATAAGTTCTAGAAAAAATTTATCAAATGTGAAAAATTGCATTTTTATTAAAATGTTTGATTGATCCCTTTCAATTGTTACAAGAGTAAAAACTTGATTCATTTTTTCTTAAGAAATTAGTTTTCTCAAAAAAAATGCAATCTTATCTTTGAAAATCCGTTTTTAAAAACGTTATAAAAGGGCTAATTATCAACCAAACAGATTCTATAATTCAATTTTTCTTCTGCCTCAAAAACTATAGATGCTGCTTATTTGAAAAAGAACCTTTGTTAACCTTCAAATTATCTTGAAGGCTAATGTTAAGTGAAAATCAAGATCATCATAAGATGCCCCCCTACAAACAAAACAAATTTTATTTGAGTTTTTTTTTTCTAAAACACTTCCTTGGAGAAATATTCAAGTGCATTGTTTAAACTCAACCACCCTGTATGTGTGTATGTAATGCAATTACATACACACATACAGTTATTCTCCGCATACAATTTTTTCCCATCTCTATCGGATTTGTGGAATACGTGGAAAAAAACAATAATTGATAAATAAATTAAATTTATTTGTCTTTTAAAATAATGCATTCATATTCATTCCCATTCGAATAATATGAATTTGTCGTGTAATTATTCGCACACAGATTTTATAAAGGATGTCCAAAAATAAACTGACGTTTTAATTTGTTTAATAATAAAACCTATTATGACAAAATGGAAACCCGACTTCACAAATCAAATATTCTATAACAAAAAATGCACTAAAAAAGTAAAAAAATAATTGCATATTCTTGTGCCAATTTTAGTTCACCTAAGCAAAAATTTTTAAATATATATGTACAATTATTGTTATTTTTGGAGGCGGTGTCAGCATAGAGAAATTCACATAACTTTTGGCACCGTCTCCAAAAATAACAATAATTGTACATATATATTTAAAAAATTTTGCTTAGGTGAACTAAAATTGGCACAAGAATATGCAATTATTTCTTTACTTTTTAGTGCATTTTTTGTTATAGAATATTTATATTGTTATAGAACCATCCTCCTTTTTGAAGTCGGGTTAATAAACAGCAAATTTTCGAAGAAAATGTAACTATTGAGATTCCGATGAAATGATGATTGATTGATGATTGATTTATAATGGGGTCTAAAAACTATTGCATTTCGACCTTATGGTCCATTGTGCTGCCCCTTCTACTTCATTCAGACGAGATTCGCTTCTCCCATATCTTGGCAATAGCCAGAAGCTTGCTTATCAGGTCTTCCTGAAGGTTCATATATTCGGGGTGCGATGCACCGAATATCTTGTATCTGCTGTAACCCAGAGGTTCGCAGTCAAAGATAATGTGGCTGGATGTTTCTTCCTCCTCGCCACACAATCTGCACACAATGGACCCGTTATGAAGTCCCATTGTGTGCAGATGCTTCCGCAGAGGATAATGTCCGGTAGTGAATCCGGTAACCCTCCGCAGTTGCATCCTGTTCAGCTTCAGTGTATCGAGAGAAAGCTTCTTGGTTGCATTCCGAAGCAGTATTTTCCCAAGCTTTTGCTGCGGTACATTTTCCCACGGTGTTTTGTATTTATTCAAAATTGATAACCTGTTTACATGCAGTCTTTAGAATTCCTAAAATAGGCTTTGGGCCTATGAAGGGTATTCCGACTCCCTTCTTTGCTAAAGTATCTGCTACCCAGATCAATTTAATATTGTTCCGTTTTGTCAGCTCCAGCAATTCCTCCAGACATTCCTTGACTACCTTTATTATTACTTGGAGGTTATTATTCACTGCGACCAATATGATCTATTGTGACCCCCTACTACTGCTCTGTTAAGGCTTGCCTCAGAGCTCCTCAACCAGTCTCAATTCTCGGAGGAATTTGATGATCTGGGTGGAGTGCAGGGATGGTAAGTCATCCTCCTGGAGTAGGTACTGGTCGGAACAAGCAGTCCTTCTTCGTGCTACGGCTTCACATTCAAGTAGGAGATGAGTTGGAGTCTCTTCCTCCAGCTCACAGAACCTGCATGAGCCGTCATTGATGATTCCCATCTTTTGGAGGAGCCCATTTAGCCGGCAATTGACTACCTTAGATGACCTCAGTTTCAGACAAGGCTTTTAGAGCAGCTTGACTGTCCGAAAGAATACATACGTTTTGGTTTATGTAGCCTCTACGTAGGTTTCACGGCCGCAAGCCAGTATGGCGTAGACTTCCGCTTAAAAGACATAAGTACACACACATCAGAATAGCATATTTTGGTACCGTGCCGGTATTTTATGAACAGTCTGTATAGGTTCTAATTACATGGTGACAAATTCAGTTATAATGAATGACTTTTGTACACAACGTTCTCTTTATAAAATCACTAATTAAAATGATAACAATTTTGTAGGCGACTTGATTTTTGTTTTGCTTTGTTTCAAAAAAAAAAAGAAGAAGATAATTTCAATAAAAAAATAATCTTGTCAAGTGTTTGATGTTTTTTAATGACAAGCTATTATTATTATAAATTATTAATTTTCTTATGTATTTGTATGGGGAAAGAAACCCTTTCTTGCCTCTTACTATATTTTTAACCCCCGACAAAAAAAAATGATGTTATAAGTATGACGCATCTTTCTGGAGCACAGCAGTTTCTAAACGGTTGGACCGAATGGTATCGAAATGGGTGGAAATAGGTGGAAATGTTTGGAAAAAACCACAGGAAGTGATTCAAAGGAGGAAAAAGTCCTTTTCGTTCTTGAAATCCTTAACCCAACCTAACCCCCCGACAATGTAATATTGTTTTTCGTAATAACCCTTAAAAAAACCTATTTGAATTTCAAGGTTTTCAAGGACGAAAAAAGAACTTTTTCTTCCTTGGAATCACTCTCTATGGTCCTAAAAAAACATTTCTATCCATTTTCAATCATTTTTACTGAAGGGGGTGGATGGTTGAAACGAATAAGATCCAAATGTTTCGAATAAAAGTTGTTAGAATATTTATAATGAACAGATATATACAATATACAATATTTGCTCAAAGAAGTAGTACTCCAGAGTTCTGAAAATTTCTGGTACCCAATTGCGGTCCAAGGATGCACCAAAATTTTTTGCATAGCTAAAATATTTTGATTAGCTAAACACGGTGGTTTGAAAAAACGGATTGGATGTAAAATGGAATGATAATTTAAAGTAAACAAGTAAAACAAGTGAAGATAACATAGTTAACTGAGTTAACTGCTTAAATACCGAGTATATACTGAGTTTATGAAAAAAGTTTCGAAAGAAAGTTGTTTATTTAAAAAAAAGAAACATTTATTGTCTTTACATTGTTTTCTATCTCTTACGATTTCAAGGATTTACCCCCCACCTCCTGGTGGAGAGCAGAACGGTTTGATTTTGACAATTCTTTTTTTTGATTGTAAATTTTATTTTCGTAAAATTCGTAGTTTTGGATTTTCTCCTGGGGAAGCTTAGAGTTTTACCTGGCACACTATATCTATGTGATTCATAAAAATGAATAATTTAATTAGTTCCATTTGTTTTCATTATTCAAAAAAAGTTCCAAAATTGCTTTTAGCAAAACCTGGTAGTCCAGCTTTTTTTTTCCATGTTAAATTGCACCATTCTAGCATTGTATACAGAGGTCGTGTGGGGTTTATACCAGATTTTACCTAACAAAAAGTATAATTAATCGTTAAGAAAAGTAGGAAAAACGGTACGTTAATTATCTTAATTATCCTTTTTTCCTGACTGTGTATATGCAATAAATTTTCGTGTATATAATATATATATATATATATATATCGATATATATATATATATATTTATGCATATATATATATATATATATATATATATATATATATATATATATATATATATATATATATATATATTAAAACATCAGTGAAATGAAAGTATATCTTATTTCATTTAAATGGTTATTATGAATTTGATGAATGGAAAATTGCTTTTTATTTTTCTTTGTATTTTAAAAACATTAAACAACTTACAATTTTTTAAAGCTTAATTTTGATTGAAAGTTGTTAGTTCTCATGTTTTACCTCGTTTTTTCGTCAATGGGGTTGCTAATCAAAATGTGAAAGACATTTAGTTTATTCTTCTGGGTTTTCGTTCGAAAAATTTGTTTGAAATAATCGTTATAAAATAATTTTTATGCATTCTATTGAAAAATGTAAACAGTCAATAATTGCTCAGAATTGTGCTATACGAATCGATTTAGATACTTAGAAAAGCAATTTTTTTTCTTCAATTTCTGATTTTTCAAAATACGTAAAAGAAAATTCGTCATGTTGGAGCTACGTAGACTCAGCAAATTTTCTCAGAGGAAGGAATTATAGTTAAAATATGGTATTAAGTTCCCTATGCGACACTTAATATTTATTATTATAAAATTAAAATAGGAATAATTCTGTAAACATCAGTGAAAGTGAAAAAACTAAGATCTGAGATGTGAGAACTGCAGATCAAGTGAGGTAAAAATAATTTTCTAAAACTTTATTAATTTAAGATTTTTACATTTTACCAATATTAAGAGAGATATTCCAAATTTTGAGTTTTCACATCCTTCTGTCCATTTATGAATTTGATCTTTCAAATATCAAAAGCACATCGCTTATATATGTATATATATAAATTTTAATGATGGTCATTTTCGACATCTATTATGTAAGATTGATGGAAATTTGAAGAAATACAAGAGATACAAGCTCAATAGCTACATTTTCTTCCAAAATTCGATAAAAGGCTTCGTTCAAATTTACAGTGCTAAAATGTCGTTTCAGTTATTGATAGGAGGGAGGGGCTTGAAAGCTACATGTATGCATAATTTCTTGCATTTTCTAAATATACTCCTCGATTGTAATATACTCCTTGAGTCTCATGAATAATCGTGTAATCAATTGATTCATAGAATAATGAACAGACTGAGTTTTAAATATTTTTTTATCATTCTTGGTATCATTGATGATAGGCTGAAAACTAATCGAGCGTGTAAACCCGAGGTGGGCGCAGACGGGCTCGTCGGAGTCGAACGGACTCTCCATAAGCTGGGTGAGAGTAAGTAAAAAAGGTATGTTTTGAACTAAGTCGGAACGATGTTTCAATACAGGTTGCCTACCGATTATTGCCCAATAATTTATTCAATCAATTTAGAATTAGTTTTATGAAATATTTATTGTTTAAAAAATATCTTTTACAATATGGAGAGATACACCAAAAAACATAATAATAATAATAACAATAATAATAACAATAATAATAACAATAATAATAACAATAATAATAACAATAATAATAACAATAACAATAATAATAACAATAATAATAATAATAATAATAACAATAATAATAACAATAATGATGATAGCAATATCAATAATTACAACAACAACAACAACTATATGTATTCTAACTTTACGTAAAATTTAACCATTTAGAAATTAGTAACAAATTACCAACCCTCCCCCTCACCCAGCTTTATCATTGGCATCTTTTATGTATCCAGTGTGATCAAATTCTCATGACACTATACCCCCTACTAAGAATAAATAATTAAATCAAGTAAATAATTGTTCATTAGTTCTCCGATATGAATAGTTTAGGCAAATTATTCGGAATTTCCTAAAATCTAATTCTAAAATCTAAACTAAAGCTAAATCATCAAAAAATTTACAAGCGGTAAATGTAAAAGATCAAAAGATCAATATTTTTTAATTTATATAACATTTATATTTTATTCATACCCAAATATATTAAAAAGGTACATTTTATGCCCCAAATTACCAGCCCAAAATTCCAGAGTATGTATTCAATGTATTGTATGTATTGTATACTTTGAATAATAGTGACCATAAAAAATAGTTGGTATTATTATATTTTTTTCAGAAAATGTTTTAATTAAAAACAGAAAATAATAATAATTGGTAGGTACCCTATATTTACTCTACCTCTCTTCCTACCTCTCACTCAGAGCTCAGTGCAGTCAAGGTCTGCCCACCTATGGTGTAAACCATCTAGCTTGGGAATCAATGTTCATTGCTGCATCAAAGTTTATTTGTTGTATTCTGCTCTGCAAATTACGATTTTCCAAAGTATTTGGCTATAAACTGGACGATAAAATGTTTGAGACAGTTTTCATAAACAAATAAGAAAATGAAATATTTTGTCATCGCTTTGTTAAGCTTCTATCGCTTTTTTAAGAAAACGAAATCTTTTTGGTGATAAGCATTTATTATTTTATACCCTTATTCAAATGGGGAATAAATGTTTATTTTATCCAGCCCACCTACGTTGTGTATTGATAATACCAGATGTTACTAAATTATATTAGATAGTAAACTTTTAACGTCTGAATACTAAATGCAACTCAAATCTAGTACAGTTAATCAACAAAATCTCCGCTATATTACTAATTACTTTTTAACGAACGAAAGCTTTTAGGTGATTAACAAGAAAAATTATTTTATACCCTTACTAAAATCGGGAGACAAATGCTTAACCTTAAAATTTTAACAGCCACGTCTACGTTATGTAATGATTATTGTATAGCAATACATTTTATTTTCATGTAAAACATGTTAATAAACATGTTTTTTTTTGTCGATGATAGTCGACGAGCTTATTATTATGTAAATTCACATCTGGAATCATTTTATATTCGTCAAATTATCATGTCAGGACATTTATAATCTAATAAAAATTATCATTTGTATATGAGAGATGTATAAAACGACGATGCTTTTCTAAATATTTCTTATGAGCTTGCTATTCATTCGTTTTTTATGAGATACTCAATTTTTTTATGATCTTGTCTACTCCGGTGGTCTGGCTTAAGTTATTGACAGGTTCGTTTTTTGTCCACTTCACAGTATTATGTCTGCTGTGACGTGTTGGTGTTTTTAGGGGTCCGTACCTTAAAAGAAAAAACGGAATCCTTTAAGATCACTCTTGTGTCCGTTGATCGGCCAAAGAAGTTTTTTTCTTTTGAAAACTGTGTAACGTAGGCATTTAAACTTTGGAGTTATGTTAGTTCTTGATGACGCGCCCATATATCGCCAATCAACGGTTAACAACAAAAATATTTTTCATATGAGTAATTGTACATAAGTAATACGGCACTTATATACAAATCGTTCAAATTTTTTGCTAATGCGGTTTCCGACATCCAGCGTTCTAGCTAGCTTAAGACTTAAGCTAGCAATTTAAATTGTGCGATAACTATAAGTCATAGAACAAAAATAAAAGTATGTGAATTTTTGCTAACCATTTCCTAGCCTATGAGCCAAAAAAAATTTCCCCCGAAAGCTTGGAAAGCTGAGATACATGCACTTCCCAGCACCTCCACCCTCTAATCAAAAATTAGACGTCTTATAACAAATCTAAAAATATATGAATTATTTCTCTAATATTTTTCACCGTAATCAGTCAAAAAAAATTTCAACCAGCAGGAAAATTGCAAACAAAATGAAAACCAATTTATTCTCTACCATTTGATGCTAAAACCGAATTTTTTGCTAATGCCGTTCTCGACTAAGAGCCCATTGTTCACAGCCTTATGGGTCTCATATCTCGAAAACCGTGAATCTTATCGTATTTTAACCAACGCTATCGTTTTCGCAGGTCCAAATTAGCTTAAAACGAATTTTTTATCAAAATCGGGGACATAAAATTTTCCTCCAATTTTAACGATTTTTTTAAGTAGGTACCTCTTGGAAAAAAGTGAAGAAAATTTTTGTTCTCGATTTTAATAATTATCATTTTCCAGGCTAATTTGACACAAATAATACGAAAATAAAGTTCATTTTAACGTCTGATCAACACATTTCAAAATTTTCAAAGCGTCACAATACAATATTGCGAACAATACTTCTTGTGTGCGAAAACTAGGTCCATCTCACATTTAAGTTTTTTGTTGGATTTCAAATACTATACTGAAATTTGTATATAGAAGTAATTTTTGTATTGCCCCAGAATAAGTAAACTTATGGGAATACTATTTAGTTTATAGAAAAAAGTTTCAGACAAAAGTTGTGTATTTTAAAGAGAAGAAGATTTTTTTGTTTTTAAACTTTTGTTGTTATCTCTTACAGTTTCAAAGATAGGCAGTTTTTGCCCAAACATGATCCGATTTTGCCCATTAACGAACTTGACCTTACTTTTTGGCTCTAGAACACAAAATTATTGAATATTGATTATTGATTATTAAAACCATCGTTCAACACACACACACACACAGTTTAAGAGTACTTTTTACATTATTATAAATATTATATTAAAATTTTATATAAAATTGTCTGAATAACTAATATATAATTCAAGTAAAACTTCATTTTAAAATTCTATATACAATTATTATTAATCCAGTCAGTAGTTGGGGTAGTAAGGATTTTGAAATATTTTGTTATAAATAGTTACCCTGATGAAAAATATTAAGTTTTCGACTTTAATAATTGTAATAATAATAATTTATTTTCCAAGAGATACACAAGTACATAGAAATAGCCAAATAAAATAATATAAAATTACAAAAAAAAACACTAAAAAAACAATAAATAAACTAAATAATATGAGACCAATAAAACTACTAATATAAACCTCTGATTCATAGAATTAATTATATTATATGGACAGAATGCAATATTGATAAGAAAAAATTAACTCGTCAACCAGGAGTCGAACCTCGGATCTCTGGATATCTAATCCAGCGTGCTTACCGCTACATCTGACCTAAATGGAATAAGAAGTATTGTATTGTGACCCTTAGGTATACACAAATAATATATTATATGGACATTTTTAGCGAACTTCCTCCAAAGGAAATGCAGCTATTGTGTTTACACCAATGTTAGAATTTCGTAAAAATTTTGTCAAATGTCCATCGATCCTACTATTAGAAATTAAAAATCACTATCGCTAAAATTTGTATAGTATATATATATATATATATATATATATATATATATATATATATATATATATATATATATATATATATATTTATGTGTCTGTGGACTCTCTAGCGGTCATAGTATTCTGATTGGAATGAAATTTGGTACTTGAGTATTCTTCTAAGGTCAAGTTCCTTATTATTTGAAAAATCGAAAAATTTATCAGGAGCTAAGTTGTAGGTACTATGTTTTACTGTAATTTTGTTTCTTATCATTTTTTTGTTACACTAATATTTACAGAAATATTGACAATTAAAGATTGAAAGTTATAATTCTAAATATCTCTGAACACATTAGAGTTTGGAAAAAATGATAATGTAATGAACTATAGCGAAGTTGATTTTCTACAACTTTCCTCGTTATACATTTTTCGATTGTTCCAATATTAAGAGAGATATTTTATATTTGGTGTTTTCTTCTATCTTTATGCCCCCGTTTCCCTTTGACGTATGCCATTTATTAATAAAATTGGCCTTGAAAATACTAAAATGATATCAGATACGACATTTCATTTTGATCAGATTTAAATTGTGACTAGAGATATTTATGTATTCTAAGGAAATTCGCTAAGTTGGCAGCTCCTGCGTAACGAATATTTTGTATAATGTAATTCTTTAATTATTTTTTAAAATTTATCTGAATTCATTATTTGCAAATCCATTGTAAAATTCACATCCTATTTGGGATTTTTTTTTGTACAGATCTAATCTGTACTTAATCAATATTTAAACCATTACACTGACCAGTTGGATATTATAGTCCACAGGACAGCACGGCTTTTTTTTAGTGATTAGTAATAGGCTAAATTTTTGTCAGTATCATCCTTTCGACGAGACCCCCCAAGTTTTCTATGATAGTGACTAACGAAGCGCGTAAGAAAGTTCAGAGCGTAGGACTGGGAAATTGAACCACTGTATTTATAGGATATGGTGTCCATCAAATTATTCATACCATTATTAATTAACAGCATAAAAATTAGCTTGTTACTAATAACTGTTTATACCCCGTTATTTGAATATGTTCGGGGTGGAGGACCTGCCTGTCACACCATTCATTTTGTAGGACACAAGTTTTTTTGAAGTCTTTATTACATTATCTCTCAATTTATCTAACAAATTAAATGTTACTGATAAAATTTTTGCTGCCGTCAAACAAACAAAAGTTACTCTCTTGCGCGCTTTGTTAGACACTATCATCGATAATTTTCGCGAGAGAAAAGTTGGGCGTCTCGTCGAAAGGAAGCTATTGACAAAAATTTAGCCTGTTACTAATCATTAAAAAAAACCGTGCTGTACTGTGGACTATTAATGTATATCCTTGCTTTGTTTCAAATAATGCAAATTCTGTTTAAAATGTCCCCTCATGTAGGTGCATATTCCATAAAAAGTGAGTAACTTGTTATTTTTGAATGTCTTGACACATAACTCCTGATATTGAAGATTAAATATTAGCCGAATCATCTTTTTTTGCACAATAAACACACGTGAGCATTCTGTAGACTGCTCCCAAGTTATTGTTGTAAAGTAGCCTGATTGAAGCCCCCATCTTGGAATATGATGCCATGAGTAGATAGATAGATTGTAGAGGCTGTCCTGGACGGGCTACACTTCGGCCATAAGGTCCATTGTGATGCCTAAGGATGTGAGGATGTGAGTGGAGGACAAGGAATTTTGTTTCTAGACTAGGAATTGGTAGGATCTGCAACTGGCTTTGATAGGAACTGTGCCGATACTCATCTGGAGTTTGTGAAGGAAACTGCAGAAAACCTTCACAAGCATAGCCGGTTACTTCGTTCTTGTCCATACGCCGACAGTTTAGTCCAACCGCCCTCTTTTTTTTTTTAAATAATCGACAAACTGCCGATGTCGGGATTCGAACCCATAACCTCCCAGTTCCAAGTACATACAACGCCTTTACAAGCGCGGCTACTTGGCTGGTACACAATGAGTAACTTAACCAATAATGGATATTACAACTATATCAATAAGTTACTCATTATGATTCCTTTCTTTAATAAAATTCGTCTAGTCTACCTATCTACTACGTGACATATTTTGTAGTTAAATTTCATGGCAAATTCGTGATTCATCTACCAATTGTTATGTATTTGGTGTTGAAATTTCAGTATTTGGAACTATTTGCTCAAAAACAAGACTGTTAGATCTCTTTCAAAACATAAATGATGAAAAAAAAAATCTGAATTATATTTTCTATACAGAATTGAAATCAATGAACACACCATAATATCTATAAAATCTTTTAGCCATCAATCTATTGGGAAATGGTGTAAGTGAAAATAATAATTTGGATATAGAGTACAATATAGTAAGTAATCTTGTGCTCATAAAAATATATAATTTCGAATATATTCATCCGAATAGGACTCTTTTTCTATTTTGATACAGTGAACAAAACAGAGAGAGAACAGATAATGATATTATGTCTGTAGAGAAATATATTTTAATGGAATCTTTAATTTATGATCGTACATTTGGATTATAGCCGAAAGAGGTGCCATTTTTTTTCGTACTTTTTGTGTGTGTGTGTGCATTGTTTAGATATATACCGTATGTTTTATTTAGAGTCATACAATTAAACTAAGTTGAGGCGATTTTATTATGATTTGATATTAATTTATTTTTAATATTGATTATTATACAACAAGGACATTTTGTCTGAAGAGATTTTGTCACATAGATATTTTATCCGGAGATATTTTCTCTGAAGATATTTTGTCACACGGATATTTTGTCCGTGGATTGTTTGTCGCAGGGACATTTTCTCGCTGGGATAATTTGTCCGGGGCTATTTTGTTGGAGATACATTGTCTGGGGGAATGGTTAATGGAATGGACACCGAGTATGCATAAGTAAAATAAACAATTTACGCATTTATAACTAACTCTATATATACAGGGTATTTAAACAATTAACTACGTTCGTAGTTATTTTTCCCTGGTTCATTTGTATTTTGATAGGATCTTTATTATTTATCAGAAAGTAACTAAATAGTGGAAGCGCTGGGTAGATGATATTCATATAATCCTTTCTATTACTATAGACCTTTTCATAGGGTTTTATGCGCATGCGATTTTCGTACTGTCTACAATAAGATGAAAAAGACGAGAAGTATTGCTTATTCATTTCTTCACATTGATTTTTTTGACATCTGTTCGAAACAAAGACAAATCGTGATTTGAAATGAAAAGGTCTATTAATACTACCCAGCGGTTCAAAATGTCATTATACGATTTCATTAACTCGTATTTATATCCATTGTTAGTATGGTTGCATTTCGGCTATATTATACCAACGGAAGTATTTAGCAGTTACTTAATTTGACATTTAAAGTAATATGTCTGAACATTGAAAACATCCTTTAACATTAAACGCTTGATATGAAATATCATATACATCTAGAATTTGGTGTTTGACTGATATTTCGGTTTTAGTGTTGGGTCCTAAATACATAGAAATATTTTTTCAAACATTTGTAATTAAATTAATACAGTATATGTTTACATATCACTTTTACACACTACTTTCTAAGTCCGGTAGACCAAAGGGTTTTTTCAGGATGATGAGTATCAAGCTGGTACTTTATAAGCAGCTTCGTTTTGACAACTTTTTTAATTATAAAATTTAGGAAAACGGTATCGAAATTTTCTGGAAGCCGTTGAACATTGAGGATGAGAGACTCCGAGTCCATTCTATTGAATTTGTAGGACGAAAATTTTTCCTCGTTCTTTACTTGATTATCTTACAATTAAACTTAAAAATAACTTGATGCTCGTAAACTTTGAATAAACGGTCACAATTCAATGGAATGGACTCCGAGTATGCATCAGTAAAAAGTAGAATAAACAGTTATTAACTCTATATATACAGGTTATTTATACAAATAACTACGTTAGTAGTTATTTTCCTTGGTTCATTTATGTTTTTGATAGGATTCTTTATTATTTATCAGTAAGTAACTAAATAATGGAAGCGCTGGGTAGAACATATTCATATAATCCTTTCTATTACTATTAATACTACCCAGCGGTTCCACCATTTCACTACAAATGTCATTATACGATTTCATTCACAATATGGAGTATCAAAAATCGTTCTACCTTTTTAATTGCACAGCCTGTATATATTGCTGTTGTATCTGTATGACAGACATCTGATGGAAAACAAAAATATGAAAACACGTATCAAATAAAAAATAAAAATAAATTTTATGCATTACGATGTGATGTTCATATTTTTTACTGGGGGTGGTAAGTACTCTTAACTCATACTAAATATGAAGCGTGTATATATATATATTTTTTTTTTTGGGAATATCGTAGTTATATTAATGCCAAAAAATCGTACCATATATATGAATGTCATCATAACGCTATTAGGTGAAAAAACTAATTTACTAATAAATGCATTTCACGTATTAAAAAAAATTCATTACGTAGGAGCTGCGACAACTGCGAATTTCCTAAGAATATATATATATATATTATATATATATATATATATTATATATATATATATATATTATATATATATATATATATATATATATATATATATATATATATATATATATATATATCTTAATATATATAATTCTTCTGTCCGTGTGTATGTGACTGAACTCCTCCTAAACGGCTGGACCGATTTTGATGAAGTTTTTTGTCTGTGTTCCAGTGGATTCGAGAATAGTTTAGATTCACAATTCAGTCCAAAAAAAAAATTTAAGAGTGTATTTTAAAATTTAAGTGTGTACAGGACAACGTCTGTCGAGATCGCTAGTATATATATATATATATATATATATATTATATATTTATATATATATATATATATATATATATATATATATATATATATATATATATATATATATATAAGACATATATAAGACATTTGAGATTTTGAAAATTCAAATTTATTCGGATTATTTTTGTCTAAAAAAATACCTTGAAGAAGTATTCTGGTACATTGTTAAAAATGAGATTCTCTGTATATTCGAAGGTAAGAGATATGTGAAGATAATAAAATTTTATCTTAAGTTGGCAACACTTTTTGTTAATTCCTCTATTCCTAAGTGTCTTGACGATATACTTTTAAAATGACAAAGTACTTAGATTCTAGTAATTATTTATGAAATGTTACACTTGATATATCAAGTATATATATATATATATATATATATACATATATATATATATATATATATATATCTATATATATATTTATATATATATATATATATATATATATATATATATATATATATATATATATACAAAAGACAATAAGACAAGTAATTTTTCTTTTAACTTTAATTTATAAAATCCAATGTAATAGTTTTATAAACTTTTTACTTTTAAACATTTTCCTTATTTTTCTATTTCTCCAGCTTACAATTCTAACTATATATATTGTTTATCAGTTTAGAAAGAACAAAAGTATGAAAAGTTTCACTGTATAATTTATATAAAAAACAAAAAAACGAATAATAAAACAAGATTCTCGTTCTGTGTGTTTAATAATCATACTGCAAATGGTTCAGTATCAGTGATTTTTACAAAATAAAATTTTGATGTGAATGAAATATGTTAAACCTTGTGATCATTTGAAATGTTACTAATTAAATTTTAAAAAAAATGCATTTTAGAGACACAAAAGTTGCACAGTTCAAAGGGGGAAACATTAAGCAATCATTATATTCTTGTTCCATGTATCCATGCCGTGTGGTATAACATATCTTTTAAACGGTGATATATAGGAAAAATCTATTAAAAAAGTGTGTTTCATAATAACAACTTTTGTTTTAAACTTTTCTTTATACATCCAATATTTCCGCATCGTTTTTACTTAAAAACTATGGGACGTATGAAAAAATGGTTGCCTTTCGGTTATATTATACCAACGGAAGCGACTAGCTTTTACTTTCTTTGAAATTTCAGTAATATGTCGGAACACTGATACCATTTTTTGACAACAAATGCTTGATAATGGTATCAGCTAAACGCTAGTCACTCCCGTTGGTATAATAAACCGAAAGGCAACCATACTAACAATGGAAATAAATAGACGGTAGTTTACAAAAAACAATTTATTTACTTTCTGATAAATAAAGAAACTCTATCAAGAACATAAATGAACCAAGGATAAATAACAACTAATTGAGTTAATTGTTTAAATAGCCTGTATATAATGAGTTTATTATAAATGCGTTGACTGTTTATTTTACTTTTAATACACGAACAGATGTATAAAGTAGGGTATAAAGATGCAAGGTACCATATTTTATATACTCATGTACATGTTTTTGCAATCTACAGTAAGTACAGATGTTTGCGCTGAAATTGGGTCACAACTATTCGGTTTATAAAAATAAAAAAAATTTTTTTTTATTGTTTAAAAATAATATCTTAAGGGGTGGGGGATTTACGTGACTTGAAGTAACATTTCAACTCTAGAGCACACAAAATTTCAGCTCGTTATCTGTCTTCATCATTGAGTTATTAAGCTTTGTAAATTATTTATTTCGCAATGCTATAAAAAAAAATCCCCGTATACGAAGCAGCGGGTATCGCAATTTAGATATTTATATAAAAGAACAAACTTAAAAGGAAGTAATACATGGAAGGGGACAGCAGGAAGAGGTTGGTGTTGGTGTACTTGTATTTAACAATAAATATTTTTATATGAACAATTTGAAAAAGTACCGGAGTCAATTTTTCTCTTATAAATTATTAATAATGTGTTAATAAAAGATTTATACATTTAAGTTTCACAAACAACAAATAAAATTTTTATTTTGATTAAAAAAATAAATAAATAAACAATAAACAATAAAAGAGAGACCATTGCAATCACCAGCCTCTTCAATTGAGAAAATCTCTGTATCCATGACTTCTTTATTTTATTAAAATTTAAAAAAAAGGAAAATATTTTCTTTTATTGAAAATATTGAATATATATATATATATATATATATATATATATATATATATATTCTTTCTCGAAATAATACTAATAGAAAATTGTCTCGATTACTTCAATAAATGTAAATTTTTTTTTGGATAACATTTTTTTTAATAAAAAGTTTTTTTTTTTAAATATTTTATTTTTTTTATGTTTAACATTCGTTCAGATTGTTTTAACTCTGCAAAAGGCTAAAGTATAATCTTTCGTGGAACTAGACGGGAATAATATATGTTTACTCTCGATAAATATCGTTGCAAAATCCGTTCCGTTTATGTTCTCTGATGTTCTCTTACTTTTGTATTCAGACTTCAATGTAGTTTATGTTTTCTGGCCATCTGCTTTTTGCTAAAATCTTCTTTTTTATTAAATATATTTTCTCTAACTTCAATATTACGCGCGTTTGAAATGCGCCTGAAAATGTCATTTTAGCGAAAAGCACATACTATATCGTGATATTAACGTTTAAAACAATTTAAATGAGTTTCTCTTCACTGGTAATGATTTATGTGGGAATTCTGATTTTAAAATGAATCCTATGGTAAAATTTTCAACCATGTTTAATTTTAAAGCGTGGTGCATAAGTAACGTTATGATTTAATTAGTGAATAAATTTTGGATATATATTTATTTTGTTACATAAATGATATGTATTTTGAGCTCTCCCCACCACTAACGTAAAGCTAGTCAATCTTCTGCGTTTATTTTGAAAAAATTTTGAACAAAAAATTTACCTTTTTTTTCCAAAATCTAATTAACTGAATTATTCAGTTTTTATTAGATTTCTTAAGATGAAATTTTACGGCGGTATTTGACGTTGTTTTTTATAGTTAAGAGCTGATTAGATTTTGGAATCGATCAGTACATTAGTGTAAAATTTCTTTAAAAAATATTTTTTTGAAGATTTCATTTTTAGGATTATCACAAAGATAGTCAGGATAGTTTTTAGGACCTTAAAAATTCAAGATCTTATAAAAACTTAGCTTTCGATATTTGAAAACCTTCAATTTGCTTAACGAAAAGTTGAAAATTAGTCTAAATTGCAATTGATTTAATCAGTGCAATAAACATTAATCTATTCTTAAGTATAATTTTTGTTCAATATTTTATTGAGCTAAATTATGGGTAATTGATTGTTGAGAGCTTTAGTTTGTGGAATTCCATATTAATTTTTTTAAATAATTAGAAAAACTAATTTTTATCTTTATTTTGCAATGTCCACCTTTATCTATGCATATTGTGACAATTGTTTCGATTTCTTAAATCATAGTCATACAAATCATTTGTATGACTATGTAATTGTTTCGATTTCTTAAATCATAGTCATACAAATGATTTGTATGACTATGATTTAAGAAATCGAAACAATTGTCACAATATGCATAAATGAATGTGGACATTGCAAAATAAAGATAAAAATTTGTTTTTCTAATTATTTTACAAAAAAAATAAATTATGGGTGATTAATTGCTTTATTTTTTTAACGAAAAATGTAGTTTTGAGGTATAATGAATCATTTCATTTTCATTGAATTGAGAGCTCGATCTCCTCACGTATCCTGCTGCCGCTGCGTTTATTCACCACCAGTTCTTATTCCGTTAACGCGCTTCTCTAATTGGTTACTTTATTTAATTAGTGTCTAATTAACGGTGGGTC
This sequence comes from Nineta flava, assembly GCA_963920215.1. Lineage (NCBI taxonomy): Eukaryota > Metazoa > Arthropoda > Insecta > Neuroptera > Chrysopidae > Nineta > Nineta flava. The sequence continues at coordinate 34,609,300 of OY986044.1, read as the reverse complement.
AGGTGCAAAAATGTCCAAGGACTTTTCATCTTAGAATTCCATCCTCTATCCACCCTTTCAAACAACTCCATGACTTGTTTAATATGTTTTGATATTTTGATATTAAATGATATATATTTATTTTGAAAGTCAACATTCGATTACTTATGCGCATAACGTTACTTATGCGCTACCCTATAGAATCGTATATTGCAGAACATGTTCTAGATCTATTAAACATTATACTATAGCTATTGAATTGAAAATCAAAATGTCAAATTTCTAGATTTCAATAGACTATTCGTTAAAATGTGATATTTAGAAATTTGTGTGTATGGGCAATACAATGTCATATTATATTTTGTTTAATCAAAAACAATAATTATTTTAATTACAATTGAGGTGAATAAATATATGGCTACCGGTTTCTTCAAAAATATTCCGTTCATTTATTTTCAAATATATCTTTGCTATACTAGACTGAAGCTACAGAGTCCATCATTTTAATTTTCGATTTGTCATTTCGATATTTTGTTTTTTCAAAATGGAAACAATAAAACTAATGGTCCGGGAGACCAAAAGGTTTTTCAGGATGATGAGTATCAAGCTGCCAAATTTTTTAGCGAATTTCCTCCAAAGGAAATGCAGTTATTGTTTTTGCACCAATGTTGGAATTTCGCCTATTAGATGTTAAAAATCACTATCGCTAAAATTTGTATATATGTATATATATATATATATATATATATATATATATATATATATATATATATATATATATATATATATATATACACACACAATATATGTACTTCTTTTAAATGTCTGTGGGCTCTCTAGCGGTCACAGTTTTATTCCGATTGGGATGAAATTGGGTATTTGGGTCGCTTTTGGTATTCTAAAGATCAAGTTCGTTAATGGGTAAAATCGGTCGATTGGAACGGGGGTTTAGAGGGAGGAGAAAACACAAAATTTGACTATCTCCCTTAATATTTAAAAATCGAAAAATTTTTCAGGAGTAAAGTTGTAGGTACCAAGTTTTACTGTAATTTTGTTTCTTATCATTTTTCTGCTACACTAATATTTACAGAAATATTTGCAATTAAAGATTGATAGTTAAAATTCTAAATATCTCTGTTCACATTAGAGTTTGAGAAAAATGATCAGGTAATGAATTGTAGCAAACTTTCTACAACTTTACTCCTTATACATTTTTCGATTATTCTAATATTAAGAGAGATATTTAATATTTTGTGTTTGTTTGACACGAATACATAAAATATATTTTATTGTAAAAAATTTTGATTGTCGTTTCCATAGTTACTATAAACTATAATCGTGACTGCTAGAGAGTGATGTATTCTAAGGAAATTCGCTAAGTTGAAAATGGTATCGAAATTTTCTGGAAGCCGTTGAACATTGAGAATGGGAGACTCGGTGTTCATTGTATTGAATTTGTAGGACGAAAATTTTTATAACTGTAAACCTCTGTTTTAGCATGAAATTTACTCATTCAGTGCATTTACTGTTTTGTACTGTACTTTGTACTATTGACTTCGGTAGGAAGAATTTGGTGATTCATAAGAATTTTCATAAAATTTACTTTTGAGTAGAATTTACTTTGAATCTAATATTCCATTTTATCTCTCAACTGGTAATATAAGAGTGGAATGATCAGTCTTTAGTTAAAAACGTTATCTATGCATCACTAATAAAAACTTCTTTCTTTTAAGTATATTTTTTCAAACGAAAGCTGTCCAAATTTTATGACATTGATTAGTTTTTTAGTAAGAGTAAAGTCCTATTTTGACTTTTTTTCAAATATGGAAACAAATGAATATCGTGTAGTGATTAAAGGTTCACAAGGTTAATACACAAGGATACCGAACTCCATGTAAACAAATAATTAAAAAAAAGATGTCAGTAGTGTCGCTTCTATGCCGGAAACAGTGGTGAGAGTATAAGGCGCGATTTTTAATTGAAAAACATTACGCATTTATAGTATTATAAAAATTATTTGCAGCCAAAGTATTTTTTCAATAAAATACTTTTTTTTAATAAGTGATAAGTAATTTCAATTTTTCAATATGGAATTAGTTGAAACAAATTGCATACTTCAAAATAATCACTACGAAATAAAACAGGGGGAAACACAAAATTTGACATATCCCCTTTAATATTCGAAAAATCGAAAAATTTATAAGTAGTAAAGTTGTAGGTACTAAGTTTTACTGTAATTTTGTTTCTACTAATTTTTTCTGTCACCCTAATATTTACAGAAATATTGATGGTTTAAGATTGAAAATTAAATTCCTCAATATCTCTGTACACATTAGAGTTTGAGCAAAAATGATAAAATGATGCGTAACTTTATTCCTTACGCATTTTTCGATTGTTCTAATACTAAGACAGATATTTTATATTTTGTGTTTTCTTCTTTTTTTATCCCTTTTCCCTTTTCCCTTGACGTTTGTCATTTATGAATAAAATTGGCCTTGCAAATACTAAAATCATATACGACATTTCATTTTGATCACACTAAAATTGTGACCGCTAGAAAGTGATTTATTTATTCTAAGGAAATTTGCTAAGTTGAAGCAGCTCCTGAGTAACGAATTTTTTTATTTTCACTTTGGTCGTTGGCCGATTCCCTAATTTTGAATACTCCGGTATTTATATGATCATCGAACATAGTGTGTTAGTCAACAAATTGTATGCATATTTTGAATGGACAATAGCATTTTGTGTATGGTACTGCAGTACCTCTATTCTGGTAATATTGAAGTTATACTCAATCTGTTGATACAACAATATAATAACAAATGATTTTACTATCCATTTGAGCTATCAATTTTGTGGTTTGATTCCCAATACCACACACTATATGGCTACATAATATATATTATTTATAAATAGATCATTTATTGGACCATATAATTTGGTAACCCTATTTGGTTTTTTGTTTCAGATAAATTATTTTTGAAAATTTAATAATTTTCAGTTTATTTAAAGTCAAACGAATTAAGGTTTTAGGATGGTAAATCCGGCTTAACTATTTGGGAAATTGTTCAATATCAATTGATATAATGGATAACATTATAATAAAAAATGATTTTACTATTCATCTGAGCTATCAATTTTGTGGTTTGATTCCCAATACCACACACTATATGACTACATAATAAGTATACCTGAACATATAAAATGCCCATATAATTTGGTAACCCCATTTGGTTTTTTGTTTCAGATAAATTATTTTTGAAAAGTTAATCATTATTTAGTTTATTTAAAGTCAAACGAATTAAGGTTTTAGGATGGTAAATCCGGCTTAACTATTTGGGAAATTGTTCAATATCAATTGATATAAGGGGTTGGTTATATGGGTTTGAAAATTTTGATTTTTTGAAATGTCTAGAATATTATCCCAAAGTTTTAAGTCAATTAGAGTAAAACTTTAGGAGATAGAGCCTTGGGAAACATATTTAGGCAGGTGCTTAGCTATTGTTTGTCTGACTTGAATCGCCTTTTTCCCAAAACTCTATTTTTAAAGTCGGTAGACATGATTTCTCAAAAAAAATGATACGTTTTTTTACAAATTTTGCACACGTCTTCAACATAAGATTGACTAGTGCTTCAACGTAGGAGTTTTTTTCTATCGCAACTACTTTTACAAGGCAAAACGTTGTGCAATATATACCAAAAAGAGTACCGTTTTGACAAAACTCTGCCAATAATTCAAATTTTCATTTTTTTCCCTTCGTCCAAGTACAAGCTATATTTGTATACTAACAGAAATAATTTGGTTTTTTAATTTCGGATGAATAGTTATTCTGCCTACGCCATCATAAGTTATTCTGACTACGCCAAGGGAATTTTATTTGAGGGGTCACAGCAAATTAGGTCCCAACGACTGAATTTTCAAAATTTTGAAATAAAAATTTCACAAAATATTTTTCAAATATTTATCTTTGATCTGTTTAAAGGTTGAATAAAATATTTCATTTATTATATTCGAAAATATGTTTTTTTTAACCTTCGAAACCCATGACCGAACCCCATAAGCCACTGGAGTAATACCATTGTTTTTAGATTGAACTTTAAAGTTCTGTATATAACTTCTTAAAGATAATTTAAGGAATTATGTTCATTGTTTTAGAATAATTAATATTTAATGCGTTAAAGTCTACAGCTGCTCTGGAGAAAAACTATACTATAATATGATACATTAGTTTTCTTTTAACTTTCACATACTCTCACATACAACCTTGAGTGTTAATCTACTAGAATAAAAATACAGAAACACACATTTAATTGTATAAAAATAAAATATAAAAATTTGCTTTTAACTAAAATGAAAATAAAAGAAAGGTTTTTAGTGTTCCGTATTTGGAAAACTGGAACACTCATGGAATCACACTGTCTGTTACAAATGCTATTCTCAAAGACTCTTTGATGAAAACGAGATTAAAATTTGGCAAACTTAAATTTGAAATTCGAATTTTTTTAGTAAAGGTGTTAGTTTTGAGGTATGAAGAATTTTTAGGTTTTTTCTATCTCATACCGTTTCGAAGTGGATATTACCGCCCCTGGCGGTGTGAAGCGACCTCTGATTTCACCCACTGACGAATGATTGACCTTACATTTTAGAAACGAACCTAGACCTCTGGATTTTGTAGTCCAGTGTGCTAACCGTTACACCAAATACGACTCTGATAAATGATTCAATTTTTTCAAATCATTGATAGTATTACTTTGTTGTCAACATCAACTTGTTATTTCACAAATTATTATTAGAGAATTTCCTCCAAAGGAAATGCAGCTATTGTTTTTGCACCAATGTTGGAATTTCGTAAAAATTTCTTCAAATGTCCATCGATCTACCTATTAGATGTTAAAAATCACTATCGCTAAAATTTATATATGTGTATGTGATGCGGACTCTCTAGCGGTCACAGTTTTATTCCGATTGGAATGAAATTGGGTATTTGAGCCGCTTTTGGTATTCTAAAAGTTAAGTTCGTTGATGGGTAAAATCGGACAAGGGGAAAGTGGGGTTAGAGGGAGGGGGAAACACAAAATTTGATATATCTCCCTTAATATTTGAAAAATCGAAAAACTTATCAGGAGGTAAGTTGTAGGTACTAGGTTTTACTGTAATTTTGTTTCTTATCATTTTTCTGTCACACTAACACAGAAATATTTACAATTAAAGAATGAAAGTTAAAATTCTAAATATCTCTGTTCACATTAGAGTTTGGAAAAAATGATAAGGTAACATTATAGCAAATTTGATTTTCTACAACTTTTCGATTGTTCCAATATTAAGAGAGATATTTTATATTTTGTGTTTTCTTCTATCTTTATGCCCCCCTTTCCCCTTGACGTATGCCATTTATGAATAAAATTGTCCTTGAAAATACTAAAATGATATCAGATACGACATTTGATTTTGATCAGACTTAAATTGTGACGAGAGATATTTAAGTTATCTAAGGAAATTCGCTAAGTTTACCCAAGCTCCTGAGTAACGAATTTTTGTGTATACTTAGGCGATACAATATCAGCCAAGTAGCTGCGCTTGTAAAGGCGTTGTGTGTACTTGGAACTAGGAGGTTATGATTTCGAATCCCGACATCGGCAGTTTGTCAATTATTAAAGAACAAAGTAACCGACTATGCTTGTGAAGGTTTTCTGCAGTTTCCTTCACGAACTCCAGATAGTATCGGCATAGTTCCTATCAGAGTTGGCTGCAGCCGTGCATCCTACCAATTCCTAGTCTAGAAACAAAATTCCTTGTCCTCCACTCACATCCTCACATCCTTCGGCATCACAATGAACCTTATGGTCGAAGTGTTTCCCGTCCAGGACAGTCTCTACAATCTATCTATCTATCTAAGCGTCTTAATACAATACTAATGTCAATTTCCATTAAGGTGACGTAAGACATAGTACGAAAGAAATAGCGTTTACTTAATAGACCAACATGTCACTGAATTTTTCATTATCCTTATTTATATTATACACCTATACCGGGTATAAAAACCATGCTATACTGAATATTAATAATTGTTTTGTTAATAATTGTTAATTTTTTTCTGTTCACGGTACACTTGTTGGGTCGGGCTGGCTTGCACTTAACCGTTTGCTTAGTATATGTCTCTGCTCGGCCAACTATTATATTCACAGATAATAAAACACGCAAATAAAATCTGTATAAGACTGTGAATAATGATAATAAATTTTTTTTTAGTAACTGTATTTTTATACTTTTTTTCGGTTTGTCTTGGTAGGTTTGCTGTTCATTATACAAAAAGGTTGAAGGAGCATAACAAATTTTTAGCACTATTGTTAACGTTTAGAGACATTTAATATAATTAGAAAACGTTTGTCAATACAATGTGGTTGAACTACAAGGTATATGATTCGTTTGTTATGTATTTGGTACGGATGAACTCGTCTTCAAGTACAACGACATCAAGCAAGGACCTTATATCGAGACCATAGATTCTTAATAGAAAGGCATTAGTCGAAATAGACTCAGAATAATGTCATAAAAAATCATTTCATTAGAGAGTGTTTCTTTTTAGAGGAAATAGAGCTGTTGGTCTCGTACCGACTTCAAAATTTTGCAAAAATTTTTGCAAATGTCCATCGATCCAACCTAGTAGATGTCGAAAATCACCATCTGTAAAATTGTTGTTCGATTTTATCCATTAACGAACTTGACCTTTAGAATACCAAAAGCGCCTCAAATACCAAATTTCATTCCAATCAGATTAAAATTGTGACCGCTAGAGTGATTACAGATACATATATATATAAATATATATATATATATATATATATATATATATATATATATATATATATTTGGTATTCTTTTTTCGCTTTTGGTATTCTAAAGGTCAAGTTCGTTAATGGTTAAAGAGGGGTTTAGAGGGAGGGGGAAACACAAAACTTGACATATCACCCTTAAAATTTGAAAAATTTATAAGAAGTAAAGTTGTAAATACTAAGTTTTACTGTAATTTGGTTTCTTATCATTTTTTCTGTTACCCTAATATTTACAGAAATATTGACGGTTTAATAATGAATTAAATAAATTCCTCCATATCTCTGTACACATTATAGTTGGAGCAAAAATGATAAGGTGATGAATTGTAGTAAACATGATTTTCTACATCTTTATTCCTTACGCATTTTTCGATTGTTCTAATATTAAGAGAGATATTTTATATTTTGTGTTTTCTTCTTTCTTTATGCCCCCATTTCCCCTTGACGTATGTCATTTATTAATAAAATTGGCCTTGCAAATACTAAAATCATTTACGACATTTCATTTTGATCAGGCTAAAATTGTGACCGCTAGAACGTGATTTATGTATTTTAAGAAAATTCGCTAAGTTGAAGCAGCTCCTGCGTAACGAATTTTTATACACATACAAATGTATAAAAATATAAAATATAAATACATTGGTTTATGAAAAAAAGTTTCAAATAAAGACTAAAGAGCTTTTTTAGTCTTTAAATTTTTTGCTATCTTTTCGATATGGATATCTTCCTCCCTATTTAACTTATTCTTACTGTTTAACTTTAGAAAACATACGTACATTTCAGCTCATAATCTCTTGTATCGTGTTGATAACAAACAGACGAACGTACTTGTGGTTAAGGACTATGTAGGTCATTTTGTGAACACCTACACCACAAACTTTTTCCAGCGATCAATATTTTCAACCGTTACAAAATAGCTAGCGTGTGAGCTGATGAGGCGAGTTACTGCAGTGCAGCAACTTGCATCGTGTGAGGCGAGATACTGTCATTTGCGAGTCGGTCAGTACATTATTTTTGGTTCTTACTCGCCACTTGCCTTCCCCCACCATGACATTCGCATGCGACTCGGACGTCAATTCGCACATTTTTAACGAAATGACAGTAGCTTGTACGCTCAGGCACACTCCGGGTGCATTCTCTGCTGCTTCACGTGTTTATCTTGTTTCGACAGACAAAATGACAGCGGATAGATGGACTTCCGAGCAAAATTTAAAGTTTGTGGACCTATACAAGGATCAAATCAACTTACGGAATTGTTTGGATCCTAATTATAAGAACTATCTTAATTATATAGCTCTTTAAATATTGTATATGTTGCCCCTTTCTTTTGCATCCAATTCCTGACCCAAATACTTCGAAGTATTTCAGCGCAAAGTATTTTTGTACCCGCTTTTATTGTGGTATGAGCTATGATCAGTCGTGAATTTTGCAACAACATTGCACGGAACATGATACATGCGAGTATAGAGGTGCATTAGCTGTCGACACGAGGAGAGTCGAGTTACTGTCATGCCAGTACAAATGGTAGTAGTTGTCTACTGTCAACGCCAGTAGCTCGCCCTGTGTAACCAGGCCTTAATACACCTTAGATCATTTTAATTCAGTTGGTTGAATTAAAATTAAATTATAAAATGCTTTTTCGTTTACAGATTTCATGGTATATATTGGCCAGCATTTCTGATGGCTTGTCAATTACCATTACCAAAACAGATATTATGCCATTCACATTGGACGGTGAATGGTGAGAAAATGTCCAAATCCAAAGGAAATGTTATTGCACCACAGGATTTATTTGAAACATACACGGCAGAAGGATTACGTTATTTTTTAATACGTGAAGGTGTACCACATTCAGACGGCAGTAAGTATCAACTTTAATCACATTACAATTTTATTATATGGATGGAGGATATATAACTTTATTTAAAATCTCTTGCTGCTATAGGGTGTCAAAATTGCAAGCTTACCTTTAAATTTTAGATCAAATTACTCTCTTCAATCAAATATTTATACCCTGTACACTCCACTGTAATAACATTGAACCAAACTGAATCAAAATAGTTCCATATCGTTTTATTGATGTGTGTAGTAATAATAACGAAAAATATTAAATATGTATTAATTTTTATTTGAAAGAGTTAGATAGAAATAAACTTTATATAGTTTTTAGCGAATTTCCTCCAAAGGAAATGCAGCTATGGTTTTTGCATCAATGTTGGAATTTCGTAAAAATTTCTTCAAATGTCCATCGATCCTATCTATAAGATGTTTAAAATCACTATCTCTAAAATTTTTATATATGTATATATATATATATATATATATATATGTACTTTTTTAAAATGTCTGTGGACTCTCTAGCGGTCACAGTTTTATTCCCATTGAAATTTGGTATTTGAGTCGCTATTGGTATTCTAAAGGTCAAGTTCCTTAATGAATAAAATCGGGGGAGGGGAATGGGGGTCTAGAGGCAGGTGATGTCCCTTAATATTTGAAAAATCGAAAAATTTATCAGGAGTTAAGTTGTAGGTACTAAGTTTTGCTGTAATTTTGTTTCTTATCATTTTTCGGTTACGCTAATATTTACAGAAATATTTACAATTACAGATTGGAAGTTAAAATTTTAAATATCTCTGTTCACATTAGAGTTTGAGAAAAATGATCAAGTAATGAATGGTAGCAAACTTGATTTTCTATAACTTTACTCCTTAAACATTTTTCGATTATTCTAATATTAAGAGAGATATTAAATATTTTGTCTTTGTTTAATACGAATACATGAAATATATTTTATTGTAAAAAATTTTGATTGTCGTTTCCATAGTAACTATAAGCTATGATCGATATACATCGTTCTATTTTGGCTATTAATAATTATATAATTATATTTCATTTTGATCACACTAAAATTATGACCGCTAGAGAGTAATTTATGCATTCTAAGAAATTTGCTAAGTTGACGCAGCTCCTGCGTAACATTTTTTTTTTGTATAGACTTACTCTGTTTATCATTTATCCCTACATATTATAAAATAAAGTCCCCCAGTCGAATGGGTTTTTATACGGTTTTCACCAGTGGACGGAGTGATTCATTTATTAAGGTTTTGTGTATATTGGCTGAAATATAACGATGAGAGTTGAAGATGTCGGAAGAAATCATGCCGATTGGGAGCTTTAGTGCTCCGGCGCACTGTATCTAAGCACGGTACCCAACGCACCAATTTTTCAAGAGTATCTATTTTTTAATAAACATGTCTGACAAAGATATTATATACATATGTTTATATATATTAGTAGAAAATTTTACAGAAAAACATGCTTATGTATGTGTATAACTATTTGTTTTGTTTGCATGGGTGCTTACTCAGAAGTCTATCTATTTCTTACTATTAAAGTCTATCTATTTAAAACTTTATGAAATATTGGTACAATGTTATCTTAGAAGCATGTTACTTGCTAAACTGACTAGGACGATGATTGAAACACAAAGTTATTTTATTAATGCATTAAAAAGCATTTTTGTTAACAATTGATGCCTTTCAAATCCTTAACACCAATATGAGTTTAAAAATCTGAACAAAATCGTCGATATTGTAAATACATTTACACTCCCGTTCATAAAAATTGATCCAGTAAGTAACATTCTAACCGTATATATTGATAAATATATATGTATAACATTACATACAGTTACATTTATAATGTTTCATCTGGTTCAATTTTTATGAACGGAAGTGTAGATTGAAATACGTGCAGATTATCAGGGTAGAAATATTCTAGCACGATCAATTGCTATAAACAATTTAATTAATTTTAGTACAATTAAATTAGTTATTACTGTTATATACAAAACAATATTTATGTATTGCGGGTTGCCTATTTTAATTATTAATTTTTCACGTAAATTTGTGTATGTATTGTGCAAATATAGGAATATTTCATCGAATTTATTATATTTTATTTACAAAAAACTTCAATTTATAATAATTACGGTTTAGTATCATTATTAATTAATTTTATTTCTTATTGTAATAACTGTAAGTTAGTGATATTGATTTAATTTAATTAATTAATAAATAATAGTTATTTAATTAAGTATACGTGTGTTGTGTGTTTGTGTGTATTGAATTAATTAATAATTGTTTGATACGTTATTGACAATGATATAGTACTAATTTTCTTAGTGTACAGGGTGTTTAACAGTGATTGATATTAAGTTTTTTTAATGAATGTTGAAGCAACTAAAAAACAAGTTACTAATATTGACGGGAAGATCGATGCTCGGAAAGTAAGTCCCTACATTAACTAGCTTTGCTAGCACCGATATCGATACCTATCCCTTCATTTCAACATAATAGTGGTTCATTATTTGATATCCCTTTTTAGCGAATTTCCTCCAAAGGAAATGCTGCTATTGTTTTTGCAGCAATGTTGGAATTTCGTAAAAATTTCTTCAAATGTCCATCGATCCTACCTATTAGATGTTAAAAATCACTATCGCTAAAATTTGTATATATATATATATATATATATATATATATATATATATATATATATATATACAACATATGTACTTTTTTTAAATGTCTGTGGACTCTCTAGCGGTCACAGTTTTATTCCGATTGGAATGAAATTGGGTATTTGGGTCGCTTTTGGTATTCTAAAGGTCAAGTTCGTTAGTGGGTAAAATCGGACGAGGGGAAATGGGGTTTAGAGGGAGGGGAAAAAACAAAATTTGACTATCTCCCTTAATATTTGAAAAATCGAAAAATTTATCAGGAGTTAAGTTGTAGGTACTAAGTTTTACTGTAATTTTGTTTCTTATCATTTTTATGTTACACTAATATTTACAGAAATATTTACAATTAAAGATTGAAAGTTAAAATTCTAAATATCTCTGTTCACATTAGAGTTTGAGAAAAATGATCAAGTAATGAATTGTACGCAAACTTGATTTTCTAACTTTACTCTTTATACATTTTTATATTATTCTAATATTAAGAGATATATTAAATATTTTGTGTTTGTTTGACACGAATACAGAAAATATATTTTATTGTAAAAAATTTTAATTGCCGTTTCCATAGTAACTATACATTATAATCGTTATACATCGATTTATTTTGGCTATTAATAAATTTAATTTTTACTAATTTCTTCCAAAGAAATGCAGCTTTTGTTGCAAATACTAAAATCATATCAGATATCATATTTCATTTTGATCACACTAAAATTATGACCGCTGGAGAGTGATTTATGCAGTCTAAGGAAATTCGCTAAGTTGACGCAGCTCCTGCGTAACGAAGTTTTTTCTATGTGTTACCATTTTACAAAATGTTTCGAACAAAAGCTGTTAATGTTAGTGTTTTACAATAGCTAGGCTTACGATTGCAGGATTTGTTTAGAAATGGAGCAAACTCTGGAACACTTCCTAAAAGACTGTGAGGCCTTATGCACAAAAGAATAAAATGCCAGTCTACCAGATACGTTCAGAGGAGCAACCATCCATAGACCTAACTCAGATCTTGTATTTCCTGAAAGAACCAGGGTTGAATGATTTAAGACGAGAACATTCCTCCTCAGGCACTAGATGGGAGCACAATAGATCTTATAGATCGCAGTGCACTAAATTCTCCCCACCTATTATCATTCCATTTTTGATAAAATTTGTTCAAAATAGCCACTTCCATATCTCCGAAACCAACGATTTAATTCAATTTTGATGATAACAATGACGCACCTCGGCCAGTCCAAGTGGCCGAGCGATCTAAGGCGTTGTGTCTGCGCAGTATGTCTACTTGGAAACTGGGAGGTTATGGGTTCAAATCCCGACATCGGCAGTTTGTCAATTATTACGAAAAAAAAAGAGGTGGCTAATTGACTAAACTGTCGGCGTATGGACAAGAACGAAGTAACCGGCTATGCTTGAGAAGGTTTTCTGCAGTTTCCTTCACGAACTCCAGATGAATATCAGCATAGTTCCTATCATAGTCGGCTGCAGTCGCATATCCTACCAATTCCTAGTCTATACACAAAAATTCCTTCCACTCCACTCACATCCTCACATCCCTAGGCATCGCAATGAACCTTATGGCAACCTCTACAATCTATTTATCTATCTATGAGGCACCTTATAGTTTTTGATATATTAAGGAAAACCCGTTTTATCCCCACTTTGGCAAAAAAATCCAATCTAAAAAAAGTAGAGTTCGATGTGTCCAAAAATCAAAGATCCTTTTGTATTTGTTGCTTACCAAAGGTCTGTCAAGGCCAGTAACAAATGCAGTTGATTAACACTTTTTGTATAAAAAGTGCATGTAATTTTGTACTGAGAGTGCAGAACGAGTTTTGGTTGCAGAAAAAAGCAACAAAAACTATTTAATAGTTGAACGTGGTAATTTTGAAATATATTTCATACTGACAAAAAATAAATCATCGGTTATAACATATCGAACTACATAAACTATTCGAGAAAAACACGTTTTCTTATAGTCATAAAATTGAATTCATATACTTACTACATATATTCGAATCATTTATATATTTATTTAAACGTCATAACCCAAATGAAATTCATTCGTTATTTATTGCAACACTCGGATAAGAATACAAATATTGATTTCTCATGTGATTTAAACTCTAAGTTATTGTTATTATTATTATTATTATTTTAGAGTATCGTAAATTTTGAATAATTTTCCTGTATATATATATATATTTGGTTGTCAAATTTTGATATCCTTAATCCAATATATAATAAACATAAAACATATCAACTCAGTGCTTGAAATATTCTCTAAATATTTACAATACATTATGTAAATTATATTTATCATAACATTGTAATAGAGTTTGCGTCAATTGGATTGTGATTTTTGAAGTTTGATAATTCTTTAGATGTGTTAAGGAAAATATGAGTCTTATTTTAATAAGTATGCGCACACTATCAATAAAAATGATAGATTTAGTCGTTGAATAGAGTTTACTGTTTTTTAGTAATAGATAGCACTACCATGCAAAATAAAATAGTTTACATTTTCGGTAATAGATGGCACTAATAGTTTATTTTTAGTAATTATTATTTTTAGAATTGTCTTAAATATTCTTATTAGTCCATTTCGGCATGTCAAGTCGTTCGTCGTGAACACGATAGCTCGAAAACGAAAAGATATAACGATATGCAATTTTGTGTGTATATCAAAGGGCTTAAAACTAACATTCAAGTTCGTGACTGAGCATACTAACTTAGTAGATACTGGGTATTTAAGCAACTAGCTCAGGTAATTGTTATTTTCACATGTTAATATTCGAATTGTTCTAATTCGAGTTTTTCTTACTAGACATTATAACGCGGTTCTTAGGTTTGATTGAAGAGCATTATTAATTTATGTATATATATATATATATATATATATATATATATATATATATATATATTACAAAAGGATGAAAAATAATGATGTGGGTGGCCTCTGTTATAGACCGTCGTGTCTCGGAAACGGAGGTTAAACCCCATTATTATTATTATTATTATATACATATTACAGCGTTGAAATGTCTAGTAAGAAAAACTCGAATGAGCCTGAAAGAGTAAAATTTATCCAAATGACATAGCCAAGGAAAGAGAGACACGTCTCTTAAAATCCCAAACGGGATCTTCGTGGTCAGGTACAAGGAACAATGGGTAATTCCCAAGGAATTACTATTTACAATTGATTTATAAAACAATACTTGACTCAGTCGATTTTGTACCAACTCTAAATCGTTACAAATGTTACATTATTTTGAATATTATTAGAATAAGTTTTAAAGTGATATCTGAACATTAGAAATCGTTGGTTTTATTGAATATTGTACATATCTATAAATGTAGTACATTTTTTATAAATTAAATTTAACGATATAGATACTTAGCCCCCTACTGTTTTACATAAAATGCCAGAAAATAATTGCACCCGTTAGTGGGATATTTAATGGATAAGATTCCAAAAGCTTGCGTAAAATAAGAAGTTTTTACTGTTAGATAGATATATAGATTGTAGAGGATGTCTTGAACGGGACACACTTCGACCATAGGGTCCATTGTGATGCCTAAGGATGTGAGAAGTGAGTGGAAGGAATTTTTGTGTAGGCTAGGAATTGGTAGGATGTGCGGCTGCAGCCGACTTTGATAGGAACTATGCCGATACTTATCTGGAGTTCGTGAAGGAAACTGCAGAAAACCTTCACAAGCATAGCCGGACAGTTTAGTCAATTAACCGCCCCCTTTTTTTTTAAATAATTGACTACCAATGTCGGGATTCGAACCCATAACTTCCCAGCTCCAAGTACACACAACACCTTTAGAAGCGCGGTACTTGGCTGGTTAAACTGTTTAACTGTTGGACAAAAATTGTACGATATGCTCAACTTTTGTCAGCCGTATAGCTAGGAAACTATTGGTTCTGCGTAAATTTTGTAAAGGATCTTTTGTGTGCAAAATTAGCAATGATTTCTATTATTGTAAATGATAGAAATCATTTTACGTAAATGAATTATATTTGAGAAAACTAATTTTCACGACCTTCGAACTTCAATATATATTTCGTAATTTGACTTAAAAATGACCGTATTGGACGGCATATTTTGTGTCTTTTAAAACTCAGTTTATCATTTTACTGCATCGTTCATCCAACTTTTCGCAATCGTATACCGTGTGTGTTGTAAAGCTTTTCCAATAGAGAATCTATGTTAAATATTATTTATTACTGTCATCTCATACATACAAACATCTGGGGTATACTGTATGCGTATGGATGTTTGTTTGTCATTTAAGAGTGGGAATTTTTGATGCACATACTAAAGTTAAGAATTCAATGAACCTATTTAACCATTACACGTGTAGTGACTGACTTCATACAGTAACCACACGGACAGCCAG
The DNA here is from genome assembly GCA_963920215.1 of Nineta flava. Classification (NCBI taxonomy): domain Eukaryota; kingdom Metazoa; phylum Arthropoda; class Insecta; order Neuroptera; family Chrysopidae; genus Nineta; species Nineta flava. The sequence goes on along the minus strand of OY986044.1, from coordinate 34,593,567 downwards.
TAATAAATAATATTTAACGTTGATTCTCTATTGGAATAGCTTGCCAACACACACGGTATATTGGTCCTACGGAATTGAATAAATGGACCTTTTTTGTGTAGAACTAGCTAAGGAATAAATGGAATGATCCCTGTTAACGTAAAACCAATAGCTAACGAGATATTTGAGAAAAACAGATTTTCGCTACCTTTTCAAAAATTTGTTTGGTAGTACGATTTTGTTATGAGCTTTTTGATATGTTTTCATAGTGTCAAAATGAAGATTATTGCCTTGGGAAATTTCCACTTTGATTTTTAAAGATGTAAATCATGAATTTCTGGCATCATGATTTTCTGGCATCATGCGGGCTAAATAACCATACTGTTAATCGACAACTTAAAGTATATTGGATACGGATAATATGTTGAAAGGATGATTGGTATGGGGGGAGGGGGTGTATATACAGTACCTCCCTATGTAATGTCTTCTCGCATGATATCGAAAAGAAAACACTTCAAACATTTTATTATTAAAGTAACCAGATGTTTGAGGTATTTGATTTTTCCATTCATGTGAAGAACAAAATAAGGTGCACAATATAGTAATAGCTCTATTGTATATATAATTTTCTTCAATGTTCGATGTCTGCAGTCCAAAATGTTGTTATTGATTTGTAACTCATTTATTCGATTTTCGAAAAAAAGCTTCGGCTAAAAGTTTTATTCAAACATTTTGAGTAAAACCAAGTAAGTTTTGAAAAATGAGGAATTCCTTTACAGGAATTTAATTTAGTATGTGATTTTTATTAAGCAGAGGAAACCCAAAATTTGGGTGTCTTTGAGTATTGGTTAAATGGAAAAATGTATAACGAGTAAAATTGTAGGAAATTAATTATACATAAATTAATCATATTTAACAATTTTCTCTGTTGCTCTAATATTTACAAAAGTATTTTCGATTTAAATAACAAATATTAAGATCGTCGGCATAGGAACTTAATTTTATGGTTTATAACTCCTCCCTCCGAGGAAACTCGCTTAGTGACAAACTATATATAGTAAAATATTTGTACTATTTATGATTCAACGAGTTTCATTTAGCAGATATATTGTTTCGTAGATAAGTATTTCTTTTTAAATAAAAATTGTTTGAAATAGTTTTTAAGAAATTCGTTTATGGTAACGGCTGGGCTCTGCTGGGCTCGGCTTGGTTGGGCTGGCAATGTTATCTTATAATTTTATACTTTGATCAAAATTATTTTATTACGATGTAATTTATTTAAGTAACGTCTGGTTCGATGAATTTCTTTGTGTTGTGAACTTTATAATAACTTTATTAGTTTTTTCTTCTTCTTTCTATAAACATCTTCAAACTCAAAACAAATTGTGGATAGTAGCCGTGGGTGGCCGTCACATATTTCACTGTTCAATAAACTTTAAAACTCATTTTGAGGAAATTGTTTAATTTCTAATACAAGTTTTGTTTTATATTAGAAATTGTGCTGTTTCAAGTTTCGCGATTAAGCGACTGTGGACATGACGATACATTCTTATATCCGTGGTATTTTTTAGTGATGAGCAATGAAAGTCCAAGACCAAGAGAGTCTTGGCATCGGTCTCGGTCTTGCTCAATTACTTGTAATCTTGGTCTTAGTCTTGATCTTGCTCAAATACTTGCAGTCTTGTTCTTGGTCTTGCGTGTTCAGAATTGGTCTTGGTCTTGCTCATTTAGTCTGTTTCTTACTACTAACGTCGTTTTGGACATTTTTCAAGGATTTTTATAAGTATAAATTATAAATGATCAACAATTAATATCCATAATTAATTAAGCTTTATTTTATAATTATTAGTTTTTATAGTAAAAATATAAAAAAATTGGCTTAGGTCTACATCAACCATGTATTAACTAGACATCGGAAAAGAATAGTTACTCTAAGAATATTCTTGTAGATCCTTTTTTCAGACAATGGTAAAGTTTACCAGTCCCATTTTTTATATTTGATGCTTAAATTTAGTGGAGTAAACTGGAAATCTTAAACACACAAAATGTTTCCAACAAAAACATGTATTGAAGTTACGACAAACATTTACAACGGAAGTTATAATTTTTCGTTTAGTCTTGCATTTTGGTCTTGGTCTTGCATTCTCGATCTTGGTGTCGGTGTTGTTCTTGTTCAATCGGTCTTGGTCTTGGTCTTGCTAATGTATGGATGATCTTGTTCTTGCAAAATCGCAAAGACCAAGACCAAGACAGATTTTGCACTTCACTAGTATTTTTACCCGATACGAAAAAGAATTACTTAATATTAATTCTTCGGATGATTTTTCGAATGATTGAAAAATATCTGATTGAAAAATTAATATCTTTTTCTGTTTTTACGAAATGATTTTCGAATATAATAACATTGTTTGATATCAAATGTTTGATATGAAAAATCATATACGTCTAGTTCAGGAATCGAGCCCACGACCTCTGACATTCTAGATCAACGCTCTGCTATTGAGCTACCTGAGATGTAATGGTAGTGGAATGCATTTGATTTTTCACTATCTTTGATGTCAAGGTATTATTAATTTGTTTATTTACTATTTACATATTTTTAATTGTTTTTTGTTTTGTTTTTTGTAAACTAACGTATATTTATCCCTTGTTAGTCTGGTTGCTTTTCGGTTATACTATACCAACGGTAGTGACTAGCAGTTACTTAATTTGACATTCAAGTCTGATCATTAATCACATTCTTGGACATCAAATGTTTGATTTTATAAACATCTAGAATGGAAATCGAATCCGTGACCTCTGGCATTCAAGAGCATTCTAGACCAACGGTCTAACCCTGAATCATGGGTTCGATTCCCATCCTAGTTGTGTTCGTATCAAGCATTTGATGTCAAAGAATGTTACTACCTACATTATAATAATAATAATAATATAGCAAACATTTTAATGGCTGGATTTAATTCAGTTTTGTTTGAATTAATTTTAGTTTTATTTCGTTTTTCTTTCGTAAAATGCAGAGCTTCGTGTAAGAAGACACTTCAGGTTATTAAAGTATTAAAGTGGGATGTGTGTATACTAGCTCAAATATGATTGCGTTATTTTATATGAGTACCATATTATAAGTTTAAGTTCACTCGAATAAGTATAGTGTACTTCACGATGAGCTTTATTTTAAGGATGTTCCAGCATACCACAATTTTTCGACAAATTTTTTTTCACAGGCTAAAAATAACGTTTTCTTATAAATCCCAAAGTTTCAGAATTTTTGACCGTTTAGAACGCGAGGTAATTAATATCAAAGTAATCATTCTCTCTCACTCTCTCTTATTAGAAGCATGTTAAACTTCATGCCCGCCCAACTATTATCTGTTGTATTAAAAAAAATATTCGACAAACTAAAAAAAAAACTTGGAGAGTAAAGATAAATATTATATAAATTTAAACAAAAATCGTGTGTTACCGTTTTGTTTTCGAAATATAAAAGTTAAAAATTTTTTTTTTTTCAAAATTACATTTTTTTGTATACATGAACAGTGAATTTGTCTATATGTTCTATATGTGTGTTTATGTATTTGTTCTATAATACAATCAAACCGGTTTTTTATATAATATTTTATATTCTTGATTATATAACACAGTGCTGGAACGTCCTTGAGTAGATGTGTATTTCCATACTACTTGCAAATAACCACACAATTGTTTATCAGCCATATTTCCTCAATATACGTAGAATTTATAAGTATTGTTTTCGATGTTGAAAATTGATATTGATATTTTATCGAATCCTTACGTTATTTTATTCGCGAAACAAACTCTGATTGAGAACGTATCTCTACTATTATAAAATTGTAAATATTTGTTTATTTGTTTGTTCGAGCATCACGCAAAAACTACTGGATCGATTTTGATGAAAATTTTTTCGTTAAAAGCTTATGATTATGACTTAAAAACTGGTATGTACTTTATCTCTCTAGAGATATAATTCGAAAATATTCGTTGCTATATATATTTGGTGGAAGTTACGATAAATATTTGAAGTAGTGGAAGCGGTGGAAAAATGTAGTTTTAGAATGACAGATATAACAATAAAACGCATTGAAGCTGAGGGTATAAGTAAGTATAATACAATTTCCAATATATGGTAAAATTAATTCCATAATAATTATGTTCATATACGGAGTATGAATTATAATTTTTATATCAATTTGTTTTCTATTTTGAATGCAGAAAGTCCTTGTACTTTCTCTGTCTAATAATTATTTCTACTGAGAAGAACTCCCTCTAGACAATAATCATACAAAATAATTGAATTATTCAGCAACATAAATAACAAGATTTAGTTATTTCTGAATCGAGTTGAAGTTGAATGAAGGAACCACCTCCAATGTTACATAAATGTTCGTTTATATGAACCCACCTACTTATCAGTATAACATTTAATATACAGGCTGTAATCGTCAAGACTAGTCATTGTCATATGAAATTTGCAACAGTATTCAAATGAGTTGAAAACAAACATATATTTATCTGTAATCAGAAAAATTCGTTACGTAGGAGCTGCGTCAACTTATCGAATTTCTTTAGAATACATAAATCACTCTCTAGCGGTCATAATTTTAGTGTGATCAAAATGAAATATAATATCTGATATGACTTTAGTATTTGCAAAAATTTATTAAAAGCCCAAAAACAAAACGGTATAACGATTATAGTTTATCTATGGAAACAACAATCAAAATTTTTTACAATTAAATATATTTTATGTATTCGTGTCAAACAAACACAAAATATTAAATATTTCTCTTAATATTACAATAATCGAAAAATGTATAAAGAGAAAGTTGTAGAAAATCAAGATCATTTTTCTCAAACTCTAATGTGAACAGAGATATTTAGAATTTTAACTTTCAATGTTAAATTGTAAATATTGCTGTAAATATTAGTGTAACAGAAAAATGATAAGAAACAAAATTACAGTAAACCTTAGTACCTACAACTTAACTCCTGATAAATTTTTCAATTTTCAAATATTAAGGAAGATAGTCAAATTTTGTGTATCCCCCTCCCTCTAAACCCCCTTTCCCCTCGTCCGATTTTATCCATTAACGAACTTGACCTTAGAAGAATACCAAAAGCGCCTCAAGTACCAAATTTCATTCCAATCAGAATAAAACTGTGACCGCTAGAGAGTCCAAAGACATTTAAAAAAAGTACATATGTATATATGTATATATATATATATATGTATATATATATGTATATATATATGTATATATATATATATATATATATATATATATATATATATATATATATATATATATATACATGAGAGAAATTCATTGGTTTATGTTTCTATCTTCTTCTAACCTCCTCTTTCCCCTTGTCCGATTTTATCTTACCCTACTCATTAACGAACTTGGCCTTTCAAATACAAAAGCCATTTACTAAACGTCATTCACATCGCACACACACATTTACGCGCGCACACACATGTAAATATATATATATATATATATATATATATATATATATATATATATATATAATTATTCTGTCCGTGTGTGACTGAACTCCTCCTAAACGACTGGACCGATTTTGATGAAATTTTGTGTGTGTGTTCCAGTGGATTCGAGAATGGTTTAGATTCACAATTCAAATTCACAGTGCAAAAAAAAAAATTTATTTTCAACAAAAAATTAAAATTTTAAAATTTAAGACGTGTGTACCGGACAACGTCTGTCGGGACCTAGTATATATATATATATATATATATATATATATATATATATATACCTATATATATATATATATATATATACATATATATATATATATATATATATATATATATATATATATATATATATATATATATATATATATATATATACTAGGTATGTTCGATTAAGATTTGAAGAATTTATTTTTCCCAAATATCTTCATGGGTAAAATATGTAGGCTTTTCGATTCCAAGAATACTCAGACTAGTAATTTCCATTGCCACTAGCTACATTTCTGAAGATATTCGAGGAATTGAATATACTACGGAGTTATTGTACCTCTGTTTCATTTTACAGCCTCTTAGCTGGAGCCTTGTTTTCAATTTATGTACTTATATATTTATTTATGTACATATGGTGTAGGCATAGAAGGAAATTGGTTTTTTGATGGTGGAGTACGAAGAAATGAATGTTCTTTCAAATAACCCATGTCTTAATATTAGAATGTGGATTCCAAGAATCTATCTACATCAACAATGGAAAACATACCGTTGTTGGAGGGTATTAATTGCAATCAGCTACGTCATTGAATACTGCAGCCATTTTTCAGGAATTTCAAGCTATTACATGAATTACTCTCGAATTCATCTTCTTCTTAGTATGTAATACATCTTTAGATCTTTAGGTAAAAGTTGGTAGTCCAATTGAATTGGAATTTCTACGAGCAAGGATTTCTCATTCTTTTAAAATATGTATGAAAGTATATTTTTCCCAAGTTCTTCAGGAGTTTTTCTTTTCTTTTAAGACCAAAAGATTGTTTTTCAAGATAATATCGTCGGTATCTGTAGATTTTAATGTAAGACATTTTCTTAGAATGTGTTTAGAGATATCTTTCGCCCAAGCTCTTCGGGGACACTCCCTTTCTTCTTTCTTTAACTAAAAGATGTTTTTCCAACTTTGTCAAGATTAAGACTATGAGTGAGGTTAAATTACATTTAAGTGTTTAAATTTAAACCACTTCCAGACATTTTAGAAGGATACAGTATTTTGCATTTGACGCGGAATAACTTGAAATCTATAAGAAAAATCGAAAAATTTAATTTTTTTTTAAATTTTTGGCTCCCTATTACTTAAAATTAATTGCCTTTCTCCTTATGGTAGAGACAATCTTAGCCTTTTTGGCGTGTTTACGTATCAAGTATGCAAGCTTCGAACGACATTTGTGAATATTATAACACGGCATAAGGTCAAGTTTAAGCGCACTATAGTTTTATGCCTTGTATTTTTTTTGGGACTTAAATTTGAGATTCTAGATTCTCAAAAAAATTTCTATTTGACAGATTTTTTGTAGAAATGAAAACTATGGGCAGGGATGGTGGAAAAATTGGTATGTTCTGAATTGTTCAGTACGAATTATCTATCTTAAATGGTTATGCCAATCTCTCTGCATGTTGTGAGTTCACTGTTTATCGAAATCTATAATACACAGAACACCGACTTACAACTTGCGCGCTAAAAACAACACAATGCTATTATAAATTGTTACAAGATACTCAACCACGGCGCCAGCGGTGTGAGTGAAAAAGGAAGAAAACAAAATTGTTACAAGATACTCAACCACGGCACTAGCGGTGTGAGTGACAAAGGAAGAAAACAATGATTCTTAGTGTGTGATATGTTCATCTAAGTGTATACGTCAAAATTCAAATAATATTATGTTTATGATATTATTCTGGAAGTAAAATTTCTTGTCTGTCAGTTTTACCAATGTACACGGAGACCAGTCCAATGTAAAAATTACTATCACGATGTTAAGAGTATTGTAATTAAGACTTTGCCCCATAGTACTCGGACTACGAACAAAAAGCATTAGAAATATTACTGTGCTTTATGGTGGTATTCTCTATACTAAACTTAGTTTACAGAGCCCTTCCATACAAACAAATAAACTGCATGATCATTGCACATGGTGAACTTTGAATATATTAGAGCATGTTAATTATAACAAACTTTACAAAAACAAAATTTTTACAAACAAAATTTGATATTAATTGCTAATAAAGTGTCGAAGAGATTGAATCGATTATTATTAACTTTTATTTTATTCCATTTGATTCTAATTTCAATTGTGATTTCAATTTCATGGTAAGAAGTCTGACAATGCTGTAGTATCAATATGCCACAAAAGTGACAAGTCTTGACCCCCGGGCGGCTTTCGGTTTTGGTTCCGTGCTCTTGATATAATGCAAAAAACCGCACCCTTCTAGCATGAATCGAATTGAAAAAGGTAATTTTTTTTTCTCATTTTTAGGAAGTTTTCCAATTTTTTCCATTTGAAGTTATTCCGCGTCGAATATTAAAAACCGGATCCTACTAGTATTTCTAGAAGTGGGCTAGAATTTGTATATGTCAGTCAGTAAGTGACTGAGTGTGTTGCACAAAGGGTTATACATATTATAGGATTGGTGTTTATATATTTTAACCTACGTTCACACTCATTAGAATGTCATGAATGTCATGTGCAGCGCACATTTTAAGAACAATATTGCATTTTTTTATACCAAAATATGATTGTGCCTATTCATACATTTAATGATTAATAAAAAAACACTGTATACATAATTTTGACACTTGTTCTTTCATATTTGTGTCTTCTTAACCGAAATAGCAATTGACATTCGTATAATATTCTGACGTTTATAAACAAAAAGTATGAATAAAAAACCGAAAAAGATATAACTAATCCGGTCTGTTTTGGCATAAAATCACGTGTTCAGTGTATGCATTTGTTATAGTGGTTGATTTCTTTAGCTAGACACGATACAGGAGTCTTAGCCATAGATAAATTTCACCATATGTCTTGATCGTGGACTGAAATATGATTATAGTAATAATTCGCGATAATAATAATTATTCTACACTTGTCTCCATGTAGTCGACGACGACGACTTATCTTAAAATTTATTCGTGTGTTCAACATAGCACCTAAAGTTAGAGTACTAAAGATGATATGTTTTTGTCTGTTTGGATGGAGTATGTATGTTTGTATGTATTAAAATTGACATTTAAACTAAACATACCAAAAACAATTTAAGCTCCTTTCTGGGTAATGTATAACACATTATAGTATTAACATTAAATATTATATATCTGCTACGCGGAAAACCCGTTTGAATAATTCTTACATTGCATTCGTCTCATGTTTTAAAATTTTACCCCAATTCAATTATTTGTATTTTATTATTTTGACTGCTAATAATAAATATAAAATGTATTTCATTTTTATTAAAATGTATGTAATAATTACTTTTTAACCCGACTTCAAAATGGAGGATGGTTCTCAATTCGTCTGTTTTTTTTTTTATATGTGTCACCTCAGAACTCCGTCATTTATGAACCGATTTTGAATTTTTTTGTTTGTTTTAAAGGGTTTGGTTTTCCATTGGTCCCATTGGCAAATTTTTTTTTTGTTTGAAAGGGTATACTCATTCATAATGGGAAAATTTTTTTAAAAATTGTTTCCAAAAAAAAAAATTTTTACAAAAAAAAAACAAAATGCATGTAAAAAAAACTGAAAATCTGTTATGAAAAAATGCACTAAAATTAAAAAAAAAAAACAACGGATAAGAAAAAAATGTGTTATAAAGAAATGCACTAAAAGTTGGTGTAGGTCGTTTAGTTGGTCTACCCATATTAAGACAAATAAAATAAGTAAATATAGAACTAAAAGTCACTAAAAAGCGAGAAATAAAACCTATTTTGACAAAATGGAAACCCGACTTCAAAAATCAAATATTCTATAACAAAAAATACACTAAAAAGTAAAGAAATAATTGCATATTCTTGTGCCAGTTTTAGTTCACCTAAGCAAAAATTTTTAAATATATATGTACAATTATTGTTATTTTTGGAGGCGGTGTCCAAAAGTTATGTGAATTTCTCTATGCTGACACCGACTCCAAAAATAACAATAATTGTACATATATATTTAAAAATTTTTGCTTAGGAGAACTAAAATTGGCACAAGAATATGCAATTATTTTTTTACTTTTTAGTGCATTTTTTGTTATAGAATATTTGATTTTTGAAGTCGGGTTTCCATTTTTTCCAAATTGATTTTATTTTAAACACAATACGTACTATTTATTAGCCCCTTTCAGGTTTATTACTCCACTTCTACTTCTTTATGATCAGAAATTTTTAATTCCTTAATTTATATAAAATTTGCTATTCCTTCAATGAGTACAGAGTATTATTTAATGTGGTCGTCAGATGACGTTTTCGTCGTGAATCCTGCCCATACGCAAAATTCATATTTGTTCAATGTTTTTAATTTGTAGATTTTGTATTGTTTGTACTATTTATTTTCGCGGAGAGAGGATGCCAGAATCTTTCAGAATAATTTTATGTATATTATGATTACACAGGATACCTAATGCCTAATGTTATTTTTATGAACATGTAGTACAAGTTGCATATAAACATAAAAGATTTAACTATGATAAAGTAAGAATATATTTCGACTTTATAGAGTACTTTACTCTCATGTACATATAATAGTGCCTAAGGTAATAAATAAATCGTTTTAAAGTTTTATATACTAACATTTTAACATTTTAAAGTGTCTATATAGTTACAGAAAATGGTTTTAGAGATTAGAGATTAGAGATCTTTTTTTTTTTTTGTAAAGGTGTTTTCCATTTTGTGTTTTGTATGTTTACGATTGTATATATAAAATTGGAATTTATTTTTTAAATTGGGGATGGGGAATTGGGACCAACTTTAGAAAATGTGGGAATTGGGACCAACTTAGTGGATATTTTTATATTTTTATACACTGTGTATGTATTATATATATCCGAGTCACATTATTTGACATAAAATGTTTGATAGGAAAAATTAAACACACCTGGGATGAGAAATTGAATCTACGAACTCTGGCATTCTAGAACAACGCTCTGTCTCTAAGCTACTATAAGCTCTGGTAGTGGAATGCATATGATTTTTCACTATCTGCCGATGTCTTATTAATTTGTTTATTTACAATTAACATATTTTTAAATTGTTTTTTTTGTTTGTTGTAAATTATTGTCTATTTATCCAATGTAAGTATGATTGCCTTTCAGTTATATTATACCAACGGAAGTGACTAGCATTTTCTTAATTTGACATTTAAGTAATAAGTCTGAACTTTGATAACATTCTTTGGCATGCTTTCAAATGCTAGATATGAAAAATTGTAGACATGTAGGATGGGAATCAAAACCACGACCTCTGGCATTTTACAGCAACGCTCTGCCAATGAGCTACCCAACTGTATACAAATATAAACTGAGGTAAAGAAATTAAGTAGTTACTTCCGTTGGTATAATCTAACCGAAAGGCAACCATACTAACAATGAATAAATAGACGCTAGTTAATTAAAAACGAATTAAAAAAATATATCAGGGCATTTTTGGTATAGGAGCTCATAAAATGATCTAATTAGTCCTTTTTTCTTGTATACACACCACAAGTCATATATGTATACATCTATCAATGTCTTGAAGTAAAATAAACAGTTTATACACTGATAATGAACTGACTATATACTATACGAGTGTTTGAGAAATATATTCAGTTAGTTATTATTTTCACTTATTTTTATTACATCTGTATATAGAAGTCAAGTGAGTGAGTGTGTCTTAGTTTAATATAGTTAATCAATTAATTTTTTTTTTTAAATATTAGTTTTTGATTCAATGATTGAATAACCGAAATTGAATATATTATTTGAAATGGATGCAAAATGATAAAAGTTTTAGTTTTATTTAATTAAAACACAAAAATAAAAATCTTACGCATTTTATCTAAATTGAAAAATATTGAAACAATATTTTTAAAACAAAAATAAATAAAACAAAATAATTTTTTTATTATATATATATATATACACTCGCAGTTATTCATCATATTATTATTTGTATCAACTTAAGCAAGCGTCACAATACTATATTAATGTCAATTTCCATTAAGATTACGAAGACATAGTATGAAGGAACTAACTTACGCCTTAGGAACGGTCTAAGGCGTAAGTCTGCACAGTATGCAGTACTTGGAAACTGGGAAGTTATGGTATCCCGACATCGGCAGTTTGTCAATTCTATAAAAAAAAGGGGCGGTTAATTGACTAAACTGTCGGCGTATGGACAAGAACGAAATAACCGGCTATGATTGAGAAGGTTTTCTGCAGTTTCCTTCACGAACTCCAGATGAATATCGGCACAGTTCTTAACATAGTCGGCTGCAGCCGCATATCCTACCAATTTCTAGTCTACTCACAACTTCCTTCCACTCCACTCACATCCTCACATCCTTAGGCATCACAATGGACCTTATGGTCGAAGTGTAGCCCGTCCAGGGTAGCCTCTACAATCTATCTATCTATGAATGAACTAGCTTAATGTCATTGATGTCAAACATGCGTCATTGATGACAAATTGAATGTCAAACATGTCATGCAATTTTATTAATATTATTGATATGAAAAATCTAACCCATCCATCAGGTATCGAACCCTGGACCTCTGGATTTCAATCCCAGTGTGCTACCATTACACTACGGATGATATAGAAAATTAACTCATTCATCAGTATCAGATCATCAGTATCTATCTCTACTCCAAGATGTATCGATCTATCTATGTAATTTCAAGTAAAATCTATATTATTCTATTCATTATACTTATTATACACTACGTAAATTAAAATAGACCCAATAGCAACGTTGTGAAGTGCATCTATCACTATCTATGCACAGTTTGCCATGATATGGTGTTACACTCACACGACGGACGACGGATAATAACGACGATGTATACATGCACGATTAAGATGCAACTATATATAAATGATTGTAGTTAGAGAGTGATAAGTATAATATAATAGTTATTTATGTTGTAATACAATACTGATTGTTTAAGTGTGACAAAGTAAACCATATCATAGTACATTACATATAGACAGCAGTAGATACACTATACAGTAGTAGTAGTAGTAGTAGTAGTATTTATTGTTTTGAACAATATTCATACAATATTTTACAAGCGTATAGTATTTTGGTATATATTTAGCCAAAAATACCATACAAATTCAGAAAAATTTTAATATTTTAACAAGATAGATATTTTAATATTTTAACATGATTAAAGCCAGAATTTTAACGAAAATATAAACAGATTAATAATAAACATTTCTTAAACTTAACAAAAACAAATAGAAATAAAATAAATGTAGTATTTTATTGTTCCTATATTATAAAAGATAATGTAACAGAGTTTTCAATAACAAAAGACAATTGTGAGAAAATGTAACAGGTAGTAATCAGGACAAATGTAGTTTAGGTTTTCATTTTGCAGCAGGCATCCAGATATTGGTAAATATAATTTACTTTTTTTGTGGAGTCAAATTGGAGAATATCTATTATGCTGGTGTGTATGCCGTTTTTTGTTAGGATCTGGGATCTCATAGGGTCGATGGCCGGGCATTCTATAAGAAGGTGCGTTAGGGTGTCGTTACTCTGCCCACACATGCTACAAGTTTCATTTGATTTTAATTTAAGTTTTATGTGGTTAGAGTACACGCAGACTTGTTCGTTGTTAGACATTCTGAACTGAATAACTACCCTGATCTTGTCAAAACTCATCTTGAACTTTAGATATTCTTCTCCGTCTGCACTCCTTTTAATGTCTTGGTACAGGCTACAAAAACTAGAGTTAAGTACCCTCTCCCAATCTTGAAGCTTAAGTTTGTGCACGTAGCAAGTTTCGAGCTCATTGTATCGTTTCGTGGCCTGGTTAATATCTTGTTTGTTCCAAACGTTTTCCTCTCCAATAAATGTAAGATATTTTTTATTTTAAATGACGACGCCCAGTTGTATTTAATCTTAGTGGCTTCAGAGTTTCTGTCGAAATCTAGCAGTCTATTATAACAAATCCTAGATAGTCTGTACTCATACAGTTCAAGTAGTTTTGTCCACCAGTTGAATGCTCTTTTGAAAATCTGTAGTTCCAAATTACTGACACCTGTTTCGAGGCGGACTAGGTATCCTGGGGTGTTTCTTGCCCAGTAGTGTACAGTATACAGTATTCCAGATTGGGTGTATTTTAAAAAACAAGCTGTATACTCAAAATGGAATTCAACTCGAGGCAATTTTATTAAATTTTCTGATATTATTAAATAATACAAAAACGATTATACGATTATGGTCAACATTTACTTGTGAATATTATCTCATCTAAGTAATCTAGATTTGAAATTCTAACCATAACAAAATATCTATTTAGATTTTAAGTGAACTTGTTGTTCTTGTTGTTATTACTATGACTAGTGCTTTACTAAATATAATTGGTATAATCTCATATATAACATCTGTTATACAGGATGGCTCTCTCACTTAATCTTATTTGATTGACGCAAATTACTGCGAATGAAAGCAGTGAAAGCTTCTTTCACTGCTTATAACTCGCAAATAATAATTTAAGGCCTTTTTAATACATATGTTCTATATAGACATCATATGGTGAAATTGTCACCAAATTAGCGACGAGTAACATATCCTGAGACAATATAAGAGTAATTTTAATAAGAGTAAAGTTAACAGGAATAAATGTGAATGTAGGAAATTTTAACAAGAGGAATTTCAATATAATTTAAAATTTACTATATTTTAAATTTAGTATATTTTAATTTAGTTAATTTTCTATTTATATTTATTTTTGTCCATTGATCTCGACTTTCTATCTATTTCTAATTGCCAAAGAGTAAATTACAACTAGCTAATTTATACTGATGATGACTACATTGTAGTCGAAATACGTATTTATAATACAAAAAAACTGATCTAGGCAAAGAGGGTGAATTTGAAATTTTATAGACTTACATCCAAAATTCCATATTGACAGCAGAATTAGGAATAGATTTTGGAACGCACAGAATTTCTTTGTGGAAGCTATAACCAAATTTGTTTATAGTTCTTAAGTTTTCTTTACTACAACTAAAGGACCAAATTTCACACTCGTATGTAATTATAGGGAAAATCAAGCCATTCTGAAAAGAATTCTGAAATATAGTTATGTTCATATACACTTATGAACTGTATACTTGACTGCTAACTACGAATCACTATATGGCGCGTGTTTCGACACACACTTGGCCTGTTTTATATTTCTTCATTCGGTTTAAAACAATAAAAAATGGTAAGGCAAGCAGACGTTTAAATCATTTTTGCTATCATCCTTTAAAAGAACTTAAAGCATTTAATTTCTCCGTATAAAATAGTGTTTCTCATAATTTATTATTAGGTTTGTGGTGATTTTTTTAGAAAGATATAAATTATAAACAATGCATTTTCATTTGATATAAATGAAAATTTATGATCGTTTTGATAAGATTTATCAAACAATTTATTCTACGATCGTATAATAAATGTCTCTCCTTATTTATCGCATTGAGAATGGTATTAAGTCCTACCGCTAAATGTATATACATATATTATTTGAAAGGTCAAGTTCCAATAATGGTCAAAATGGCTCATGGGAAAAGGGGGCCCTAAGAAGCAGAGAAAAACACAAAATTATTAATATCTATCTTAAATTGTTCTAAAATGAAATAGTTTTAGTAAGTTAGTTTTACTGCAATTGATCATCTGATTACAATTGTATCTGATATTATAATACTACTTTGATAGTAGTAATGTCGTCATGGTAATTTGATTTCATATTCATTATGATTCTTTCTTCAGAGAAAATTAACTCAGAACTTTACAGAGCTCCTAACGAACTATTTTAAATTAAATACTGATATGAAAAAATTAACTCGTCAACCAGGAATCGAACCTCGGGCCTCTGGATATCTAGTCCAGTATGCTTCCGCTACACCAAAGACGACTGTGACGTAACAGCCAACCTTTTCATATCATTCTTATTTTTATTTCGATCCCAAGGTTCGATTCCTGGTTGACGAGTTAATTTTTTCATATCAGTATTTAATTAAAAATTCAATGACAATGACATTTGTCTAAATAGTATACGTGAAAGTCTTCTACAGTTTGTCTTATGTAACCGATAGGAATTTGGACAAACATCGTAATGTTGACGCTTAAGTATTCACAAATAAATATAGATGAACTATTTTAAATTTTATATTCTTGCTGCAAATGTCCTTGATTATTTTTCAATTTTTCTTAGAAAAAAACAAACATACTGTTTCAAATATATTGGAACCACCAAAGAGTAGATATCTGTTTTTACCTGCAACGGTAATTAAATAATATAGGATTATTAAATCAAACAAACATTTGAGATTTGCGTAATAATCATTTTATTTTGTCTAGTTTCGAAATACAGTTCCTTCATCAGAGAATATATGATAACATTTAACATTCATTATCATATATTTTCTGATGAAGGAAAAGTTCGTCGTAGGATGTGTTATACATCCTATAACCAATTATATTAACATCGAACAGATTCGGTTAGTATTAACGTAAACAGGCAAATATACAGGAAGACACGTTAATTTTTAAAATAAATTTTATGGAATTTATTACATTGTTACGTTTTACCCATAAAAGGTATCTATGATAATCCTTTTCGGTCAGATTCAGTATCCTTCTCGGTCGGATTCAATTCTTGAGATAATTTGTCTTATTATTGTTTTAACAGAATCAAAACGACATGATTCTAGATTGCATGTCAGAAATGGATGAAAACAATATTTATAATTTCTTTAAAAAAAATTAAACAGCATAAAATATAGTCAGTAAAATATATCAGTTGTAGGTAAATAATACATTAATTAATCTTTATTAGCAAAGATAAAACGAGAGAGAAATAAAAAGAAAATTAAGGCCAATTACCTTTTGAAAAAATAAAAAATAAAAGTAAATAGATAAATTATTATAAATCGATTAAATATTGACACAAACAATATTGTTAGATTATTTAAGGCAGTTCGATCACGGATAATTTCAATGTTGGTAAAAACGCTTTTTACCGACTTAAAATTGAAATAATTATGTTTTTAATACTTATCACGTAAACATTGTAGTTGATTGTAGTTGATTGTAGTTAATAAACATCACAATACAATACTTGTCAATATCAATTAGGTAAGACAAATACGAGAGAACTGGCATAATACAAGAGAACTGGAGAACTGGCGAACAATCCCAAAGGTTGAATGTTCCAACTACTTATAACATGTTACTTTGTTAGTTTATTAAGGACCTAGTTTCTCTGAACACGACCAATGTAACAAAAAATTACACAAACTTATCATCTTCATTCGATGGTAAAAACACCAGTGAACTCGTGAGTATAATACCTTAAACACGTACAAATAGTTTAGTTATTTACAACATAAATATTCATTCAAATGAAAATAGGAAAAATGAAAATCAATATTATTATTTAACCAGAGAGAAAGGAAAAGGAAGCGAAAAAAATATGTACATAGTTATATAGGAAATAAAACAACCTTTTTAGGTTTTACTATACATTTAATATGGGCATCAATGTATCCTTACATAGCATAAAACAAAGTCCCTCAGCTGCGTCTGCCTGTATGTTCGCGATAAACTCAAAAACTGCTGCACCGATTTTCATGCTGTTTTCACCAATGGATAGAGTGGTTCTCGAGGTTTTAGTATATAATTTGTCAAGTTTTTGTATACATTGGTTCTTACATATTTTAAAAATAATTCATGAGGAAGGTATAGTTGTATACTTTATTGATGTATAGGTGTATAATTTATCAGTGCATAGTAAAAGATGTTCGTTGCTTAGCGTAGCATGACTAGGTGCTGTGTGTTATACATTGTCTGTCAGGAGTGGAGATGTAGACATTTTATACATTTTTATGCATTTTAAATTGATTACTATTTTAAATTGATTACCATATGATATAATAATAGCTTTTGATTTTCATTGATAGATGGCAGTGAAACTATATTCCTACTAATTAGTTCATTAAACTTACAATAGATGGCAAGATATCAGTGGTGTATATATGTGGTGTATATAAGTGGTGTAGAAAATATTATGTTACTTGGCTATAAGGGCGTTACAAAATTTTTGCGGGCAAAGCCGCGACAGATAATGATAGTTTTTATTATAAAATAATTATTGAACTGTTTACTATAAATACAGGTGCTCGTCGTAGCCGATTGGGTCCAAAACTGCAAAAATCGTTTCTTCGAAGTATTAGTTATTATATTTCTTAGGACTATGACATCTGTTGGAAAGAATTCTGAAGAAAGACATCTGTTTGAAACAGAGTAGTCAGACCCAACTGTCATAGTTACGTATGCGTTAATAGGGTTATGTTATTTAAATAAACAAAAAATTATTATTTTGTAAGTGAACCTCATTTTTAAGGATGTACGAGCACTAGATATAGTCTATATGATAAAATTCTTCAAAATCTTATATAGTACATTCATAAAAGTCCACAATAAAGTTTATTATTATTTGTTGTAAGTTAACTGGAGAAAATTCATTATTTTCGGTATGACGCGTCTAAAAAATAAGATATTAATGAAAAAAACTTTCGGGTAATTAAGCTACCGCCGTCAGAAATTTAGTTTACCCGAAATATCAATTTTTTTTGTTATATATTTGTTTTTTTAGGCTCGTCATACCGAAAGTTTATTGGATGAATCTCTTTATTAATATTTCTATTTTCTATTGAGTAGTTTTTTTTTATTCGTCTTATTTTATTCCAACGGGATTCTCCATAAGAGCAATGCATTAAAAATCGAACCATATCATTAAATAATTAATTAAATTAATTCACATAACCTAGTTTTTGTCAGGTCGGTCAAATAAAATCGAAATCAATTTCTAATTAACATTTCCTGATATTTTACAATAAATACTTTTAAAATAGTTATAAATCGTTATAAGATTATTGATATACTTTTCAACTCTTTTAAAATCCTAAATAAATTTTATTAAAGATAGTACTCATTTGACTCTAGCGTAGCGCATGAACGTCCTTAATAGAAACCAATTAAAATATTATCCATCACTAATTGGTGGTAAGTGATCAATTATCCAGACATAATATCAATAATTAACTGTACAATAAATATGATCTACATTGTATAGTTAGTTACATTCTCAACTAATAATGTATTTACAGTTTAAACATTGAGTACATTGACTTACATTATTCATAATATAATGAATGCTACCGATCATTAAACTTCGGTTACAAGTGAATGTCTTGTTTATAATGGATAAATAGAAAAAAAAAACTAGAGGAAAGAAAATGATTGATATTATCGAATTGCATCGAATTACATTACAAAGATAAAACTATGCAATTTATTTAAATGCGAACAGAGATGGATAGATAATAAGAGTTTTTTTTATTTATTTATATGTATTTTAGTTTTTTTATATGTATTATAATTTTATGTTTGGTTTATAAATAATTCAAACAAAGATTAGAAAACAAGTAAACTTTATAAAATTGTAGCTAACAGCTAATTTTGTAAATGGGAATTTTTATAGTGTCCCAAAAACGGAAAACAATTGTGGAATCATCTCGGTTTCACTGTCACAGAAACAATTGTATTTAACTGATTTAAATTTGGCATTTAAGTAAGTCTGTCTTTCACATAAGCAGATCGATGTAATAATCCAAATACGAGCATAACGAGTTATACTTCTTTTGGTGCGTTATGAGAATCCGATCAGAGTGTATTGTCAGCATGTAATGAATCGCTAATCGCTGATAACTTTCTATTGATGTGGCACTTGCTCGATCGATTTATATATACATACATTATACGCTTAAGCGAAAAAGACAAAAGTCTGTCTATCACATAAGCAGATCGGTGTAACACTGATTTCAATCATGCTCGATTGAACAGTGTTTGACAGATATTGAGTAAAAAAATGTGTGTCATACAGTTTATAGATAAAATTTATATATACATACATTATATGCTTAAGCGAAACAGACAAAAGTCTGTCTTACACATAAGCAGCTCGATTGAACAGTGTTTGACAGACATTGAGTAAAAAATGTGTGTCATACAGTTTATAGATAAAATTTATATATACATACATTATATGCTTAAGCGAAAAAGACAAAAGTCTGTCTATCACATAAGCAAATCGATGTAACATTGATTTCAATCATGCTCGATTGAACAGTGCTTGACAGACATTGAGTAAAAAATGTGTGTCATGGGTACAGTTTATAGACAAAATTTATACATACATACATTATATGCTTAAGCGAAACAGACAAAAGTCTGTCTTTCACATAAGCAGATCGATGTAACACTGATTTCAATGATGCTCGATTGAACAGTGCGTGACAGACATTGAGTAAAAAAATGTGTGTCATACAGTTTATGGACAAAATTTATATATACATACATTATATGCTTAAGCGAAACAGACAAAAGTCTGTCTTACACATAAGTAGATCGATGTAACACTGATTTCAATGATGCTCGATTGAACTGTGTTTGACAGACATTGAGTAAAAAAATGTGTGTCATACAGTTTATAGACAAAATTTATATATACATACATTATATGCTTAAGCGAAACAGACAAAAGTCTGTCTTACACATAAGCAGCTCGATTGAACAGTGTTTGACAGACATTGAGTAAAAAATGTGTGTCATACAGTTTATAGATAAAATTTATATATACATACATTATATGCTTAAGCGAAAAAGACAAAAGTCTGTCTATCACATAAGCAAATCGATGTAACATTGATTTCAATCATGCTCGATTGAACAGTGCTTGACAGACATTGAGTAAAAAATGTGTGTCATGGGTACAGTTTATAGACAAAATTTATACATACATACATTATATGCTTAAGCGAAACAGACAAAAGTCTGTCTTTCACATAAGCAGATCGATGTAACACTGATTTCAATGATGCTCGATTGAACAGTGCGTGACAGACATTGAGTAAAAAAATGTGTGTCATACAGTTTATGGACAAAATTTATATATACATACATTATATGCTTAAGCGAAACAGACAAAAGTCTGTCTATCACATAAGTAGATTGATGTAACACTGATTTCAATGATGCTCGATTGAACTGTGTTTGACAGACATTGAGTAAAAAAATGTGTGTCATACAGTTTATGGACAAAATTTATATATACATACATTATATGCTTAAGCGAAACAGACAAAAGTCTGTCTTACACATAAGCAGATCAATGTAACACTGATTTCAATCATTTTCGATTGAACAGTGTTTGACAGACATTGAGTAAAAAAATGTGTGTCATACAGTTTATAGACAAAATTTTATATATACATACATTATATGCTTAAGCGAAAAAATGTGCCTGTCACATAAGCTGTGTGATTACACTCTGTTGTGGGTAATAATTTTTTTGTTTGTGATATGATTTTTGGATATTGAAAGACCAGAAAATATTATACATTATAGAAAGGTGAATGATCGTTATTATTTTGGTAAATAGAGACCGCACCGAATAAACAATAAAGTACAAATCAACTAAATTTTGAAATGATAGCTCGACTTTAGACGCTCATTGTACAGAAAAAAGTTTCAATTATGCTGTTTAAAATTGCTAATAAGTAATTTAAACATTCCATAACATTATTTTTTGAAATTCAATTAAATAAACTGAATATTTTAAAATAATATTTATCACAGTGTCTAATTTATTAACACAGATGTTACAAGTTCTACAAAAAAATTCAATTTTTTCATTAGACGTGATGTTGTTAAAAATGATGTTTTGAGGAAACATAATTAAGTGATTAAACGTTGCCAAATATCAACCATTAAAAGTTTCGTATAATATCTAAGTCTTACGCATGAACGTGTTTAAATAATTTTCCATCTTTTATTCTAATTATTATTTAAATATTTTGTTGTTTTAAACATTGTCTGTTGTCTTGCCAAAGACGACACATCTGTTGAGTTGACACATTATTTTAAGTTTTAATAATAACAAAAATAATGATAAAGACACCATACATTGTTGGTTTATATCCTGGTTTATATATATATATATAAATATATATATATATATATATATATATATAATATATAATATTATACCAAGTTGAAAGACATTATAATAATATAAAGCTTTTATATTACAATGTCAATGTTATTATAATAATGAAGTCCCTCCAACTACTACTGTGCACAGTATTTAAAATATTAAAAGACATTTTGTATAAAAGGAAATAAGCAACAACAAATAAAATAATGAAAATTTGTTTTTGTACACTGATTATTACAGAAAATAGAATAAATACGATGATCATAATGGCGCTAAGGCGTTATTTCTGCCCAGTATGCCTACTTGGAACTAGGAGGTTATGAGTTCGAATCCCGACATCGGCAGCTTTTCAATTATTGAGAAGTCGGCGTATGGCCAAGAACGAAGTAACCGGCTATGCTTGAGAAGGTTTTCTACAGTTTCCTTCATGAACTCCAGATAAATATCAGTATAGGTCCTATCAGAGTCGGCTGCAGCCGCATATCCTACCGATTCCTAGTCTATACACAAAAATTCCTTCCACTCCACTCACATCCTCACGTCCTTAGGCATCACAATGGACTTTATGGTCGAATTGTAACCCGTCCTGACTCAATCTATCTATCTATCTATCTATGATCATTCAATGTTTATAAAATAATTTTAGAGCTTACATCAATAGGGAATATGCATGAAAATTTTTTTTCACATTTATTTTCAGAATATGAAAATACTGTTAATACTGTAATAATATTTACAAACGAAATTAAAATCCGACAAATATCAAGGAAGCTATAAGCTTTTAAACATTATTATCTGTCTCTTTCTTGCAAAAATACTAAAAACGGAGTTTTACGTGTATTTTAAATGGTGAAAATGTAATATGACGTCACATAACATATCAAGTGGGCTATCATTCTCTTTGTCTAATCGGGAATTTCAATCATTAATATCTCGCTTATTTTTAAAGTTATTTAAAAAGTAATTTTACCTTGATATTTGTCAAGTAAACATGCTTCAATTCAAGTGAAAAAAAATTTTCATGCATATTCCCTATTATTATTAAAAACAGAAGAAAGGTGCTGTTAGGATCCGAGCTGTATATTTTTCGTGAACATGGTCCGTAAACGTTTGAACATGTAATGAACGTGTATTGAAAAACAGAGGTTTTCACGTCAATAAATTTGTTACGCTGATGCTACATCAATTTCGTCAATGAATTTTCTCAGAATAAATATATAATAAATTTCATTCCAATCAAATTAAAACTGTCGCCACTAGAGTGGCTACAGATACATATACATAAATAAATATATTTTCTAAGGTTTAATATTCGTATCCATAATGTATAATAATAATTAATTCGTAAGATATAGGATTAGAAGAATAAATGAATTAATTTAAATAAATTGAACGTTTCGTCGTTTATTTATGACTTCCTCAGCAACTAAAAATTAAAACCAATAAAATATTTTACAATGAAAAAATGATAATTATTAAGACATAATTTAGGTTAGAGTGTATACCTTATTTTTAACCCGACTTCAAAAAAGAGGATAGTTCTCAATTCGTCTGTATTTTTTTAAATATCGATTATGCAATTATTTTTTTACTTTTTAGTGCATTTTTGGTTTTAGAATATTTGTCGGGTTTCCATTTTGTCAAAATTTTTTAAATTATAATTTAAATGTCTAACATATAGTTACATTAACTTTTACAGTCACAATAGTCACAATTAACTTTTACAATATTTTTAAATTTTAAAACTTTTTTTTGAAAAATAGTAAAACATATAGATGACATGTCACAATTTCATAACACTCATAATAAATTTATCAATTAACCTTTAGAATAAGTTTGAATTTAAATTGAAAATAGTACAAACAGGTCAAATAGATAGCACATTACAATTTCATAACAACAATAACAATTAATGACAGATATTTTAGACGTTGTGACATTAGTTTAAACTTTTAAGTGACAAAAGAGTTCGAATTAAATTACAGGAATTATTTTAAAACTATTAAACTAATGATAAGTCAGATTATGGCAATAAAATTAATATATAAGGTCTGTCTCTATAGTTTCTATATGTTAGACATTTGAATTATAAAAATAAGGTATACACTTTAACCTAAATTATGTCTTAATAATTATAATTTTTTCATTGTAAAATATTTTAATGGTTTTAATTTTTAGTTGCTGAGGAAGTCAAAAATAAATAACGAAACGTTCAATTTATTTAAATTAATTCATTTATTCTTCTAATCCTATTTCCTACGAATTAATTATTATATTTTCTAAGTATTTGTATATATCAAAGGTCAAGTTCCTAGAATTGGTCAAGAGCACCAAATAATTAAAAAAAGATTTTTGGACGTCTAAATAATAAATGCATAATTTTATTACTCAAATTATATTTGGCCATTATCTTAGTGGCCATTTAAATCCTGTTGGTAGGACGAATGATGAATGTTTGAGCATTGATATCATTCATTCGTCTAACTGCAGTATTATATTTTGCAGAATGACTAGATTTAGATCGATCTGTTTCCACTTTTTTCAAAAAATGGCCTATTAGCAGATGTATTATAAATGGATTTTGGCAAAAAATCAATATTGAAAATCTGCAACATGAAATTGAATCAATGATTCGTTGTATGCATAGAACATTTAATTCTATTTGATTTGAGTGTCTCAGTTTTTTTGCAATTCAGTGTAACCATGTATATTAAGAAAAATACATTTTTAATCCTTTTTAAAAAAATGTTTACGTCAGACAATTATTATTTCAAATATAAATTATTATTAATGAAAAACTCTTTATTTTAATCTTTTAAATATGGAAAATCGTAAATATCAGTTAAATTATAATTCTTTTAAAGCTTCATAGGGATACAAATTTTCAACAAAATTTAGCTTTTAAAGTATCTGATTTATATCTGACTGTTAAGTATAAAGGAAATATTGAATCTGTCTAACGTGGCAAGTGGGAATGTATATTCAAAACTTTTCATCACAGTATTTGTAACAAAAATAAATGTATTTAAACTGTAACGATAGACAATAGGGAATATGCATGAAACTTTTTTTCACTTGAATTGAAGCATGTTTATTTGACAAATATCAAGGTAAAATTACTTTTTAAATAACTTTAAAGATAAGCGAGATATGAATGATTGAAATTCCCGATTAGACAAAGAGGGTGATAGCCCTCTTGATATGTTATGAGACGTCATATTACACTTTCACCATTTAAAGTACACGTAAAACTCCGTTTTTAATATTTTTGCAAGAAAGAGACAGATAATAATCTTTAAAAGCTTATAGCTTCCTTGATATTTGTCGGATTTTAATTTCGTTTTTAAATATTATTACAGTATTAACAGTATTTTCATATTCTGTAAATAATTGTGAAAAAAAATTTTCATGCATATTCCCTATTGCATACAGCTATAATTATCTGTGAAAATTCAACCTGTATATTTATTAATTTATTTTTTTTAATGTATCATCACGCATAACTATTCTTCAAAGTTGGTCCCATATAAATTTAAAAAAAAAAATTCAAATTTTAGCCACAAAAAAATAAAAAATAAAAAACAACCTCCCAGCGCTTCCACTAAAGAACAAATATCATAATCGCTGTATATTGATTGCCTGTGTGTAACCACTTTGAAAGCACTTAACATCGTTGCGCAATTTGAATGTTTTTTTAACCGATGAAAAAAAACGGACGTGGTTCTCAAGTTAACCCGTATGTATATATATATATGTATATATATATATATATACACGGGTTAACTTGAGAACCACCTCCTTTTTTTTCTTCGGTTGAAAAAACATTCAAATTGCGCAACTCTGTAAAAATTTATGTGTGGTTATACATAATATATATATATATATATACATATATATATATATATATATATATATATATATACATATATATATATATATATATATATATATATATATATATATATATATATATATATATATATATATATATTATGTAAAACCCCGCATAAATTTTTACAGAGTAGTCCAATTTCAATAATTTCTTTTTTATTAAATATTGTACTTCAAAGTTACCATAAAATTTGAAAAACAAATTCGTCCTAAGGGTAGAAAAATTGGGAAAAATGGATTGTTCACTCACTGAATTGTCATCTGTGAACCGATTCTGTTGAAACTTGGTACACTTATATAGTTCTAATAACATTATAATATGTACGAAAAAAGAAAGGCACTGAAAAGTGAAAAATACAAACTTTTCAACAAAAAATAGAACCGACGAAAGAAGAAAGTGACTGAAAAGAAAAAAATAAAACTTTTAAACAAAAAATTAAATCTTCGAAAAAAGAAAGGAACTGAAAAGCAAAAAATACAACAGAACCTTTTTAGTCTTAAGTCTTACACTAATGTATATACTTAAATAATTATGCGTTTCAGTTCCTTTCTTTTTTCGAAGGTTTAATTTTTTGTTTAAAAGTTTTTATGTAAAGGATATTGTTCAAGGATGTACTACTCTCTCTTTTGGAGGGAGGTTTCAGGCGTTTTTTTTTTGTTTTTGACTAAATTTTAAAAAAGTTCGTCATGTATATTCAGATTTATCAAATGTGTTCCATCGAATTGGTTAAAAATTAACCAAATTATAGTCCATTGTTTATTTGAGTTTATATCCCCACAATAATCACGTAAAAGACACACATCAACTTTTGTTATACAGGATATTCAAACATGTTATACAGTTAACTTTTCGTTGGGTGTAACAAATTTTTTATTGCAATTCAATTATTTTGTTTGAACCAATATGGAATATTTTTCGCAAGAAAAAATGTTTTTTTTTTAATAAATAATACAAATATTTTATTATTAAAAACACATAATAAAATTTATTTATGTATTACATTTTTATAAACATTTTTTTGTTTAAATTTTGAATATACGAAAAATTGTATACGAGATATTTGACTGACTTGTATAGAATGTACAAATATTTAAGATCTTTATAAATATAATAATAAAAATAATATAAAAATAACAAAAAATTTATTCTGCATATTTTATGATAATATGATTGATGGCATATGTCTATTGGGTGATTTTTATATCTTTATTATACGTGAGTGATGCTGCATCAAAAAATGGTGTCCTGGAGTTTGTAATTAAGTTGCACAAATCTATTTAAGAGATTAAATTCATTGTTGATTCTTGTACTTCCTTGGCGAACAGATCGTTTTTGAGTTACGAGAAATTTAAAGATGGAAAATTATCAAAATAGGGTATTTTTAACTTTCCAGTAAAGGGAAATTAAAGTTTAATATTCTTCTTTGATTCGAAAATTGGAGTTATAAGGATGAAGACATTGCTGTACCTAATTTCAACGGTATAGTCAAATTGAAATGTTTTAATGCAAGAACTAGCGGTGTAATTATTTACCAAAATAATAACGATCATTCATCTTTGGTTGTTATAATGTATAATATTGTCTTGTATTTCAATTTACAAAAATCATAGCACACACACAATTATTGGCCACTGAAGTGCGGGATCACTTATGTGACATGTTGTCTGTTTCTCTAAGAATTTTTCTATTATAAGACACACATTTTTTTACTGAATATCTCCTAAGCACTGTTCAATACATCAGGATAGAAAACTGTGCTACATCGATCGACCGAGTGCTACATCCAACGAGTGTTATATCAGCGATTCGATTCAACATTCTGAAAATACACTCTGATCGAATTCTCTCGCCAAATAAAACGCCAAAAGGAGTATAACAAATACTGGCAAGTTAATCCTATGGAGTTATGAGTCACACTTAAAAATGTAACACTCTCTCTAAATCTCTATTCCTAAAGGGCTGAAGGGGGGGGGGTTGTTTCGTTTTTAAATAAATTTAGCATATTATCCATCTTAACCGTTTGTATCCAATATAGAATGAGGACATACGAGTATGTGTGTTTTAACATATAAATATATATTATTTTTTTGTACAGTGTAGATTTAATGTAAGTACTACTATGGGCCACAGAATTCGTGTTCCTTTTTCAAAATTGTATAGTAATTTTGTCCTTATTTCATTCGTTTTTTGGGAAAATGTTTCGAATAGAAGTTTTTCATTATAATTTTCTAACAACTTTAATTCTAAACATTTTTCCAAAAATCGGCTGAATAACGCACAAAACGACTATACAATTTTGAAAAAAAGGCATGAATTTTCCATAGTACATGAGTGCATACATTAAATAAAAAATGCATAGAAGATATACAGACCGTTTTCAAAAGCATTTCTAATAGAGAATCAATGTTAAATAAATAAATAAAATATTTAGTATAAAACCATACATACACATACATACTGAAACTGAGCGTCTAGACTGGAATATTGGGTGATCATATTATAGGACCATTCTTCATTGACGGATCTTTAGATTCTCAAAAATATTTGAGTTTGTAACGAAATAATATTTTGCCAACTGTTAGAGCAGCTCTTCCTAATTTAGACCTGGAATCGGTATGGTTCCAACAAGATGGTTGCCCTGCACACAATGCCATGATAGTAAGGCTGTTCGTGGAACAAACTTTCCAGGAACGTCTTATAAGTGGTTTTGGAACCTTTAAGTGGCCAGTCAGATCGCCAAATCTATCTCCTAACGACTTTTTTTTGTGGGGTTTTTTCAAAACACAGATATAGTCGCGGAATAGGCCTGAAAATTTGCAACAATTAAGGCAAAGAATTATTGACAATTGTGCGAATATTTCTCCTCAAGTGCTAGAAAATACACGGGTAGATTTCTACAATCGACTCGGATATTGTTTAGCAAATAATGGAGGAATATTCGAAACGTTGGTTTAACTTTTTTTTTTGTTGCAATTCTATTTTTTTTCTTTTTTGGGTTTTATATTTCTATTAATTTCTGTGAATTGTTGTTTTATGTTATACCGTTAATGGAATACTATCATTTATTTTTAAACATTCCACATACAAATATTAAGGGATATTAAAAAAACAATTTTCAATTGTTAGAAGTAATGCTAAGCTTAAGAAGACTACAATGAACATATTAAAACCTACTCTGATTACATGTTAATGCAGTACAAAACAGTCCAGCAAGCATACACAACAGACACACTAAAGAGTATCCCCACTATCTTTATTTCTTTATTAAACATATTGTGTATAGTTATTATAGTAAATAATATTTAACATTGATTCTCTATTAACAATGCTTTCCAACACAAACGGTGTACATAATATATATGATAAACTAACATCGGTGTATGATATTTCCTGCCACTTTAATATATACATAGACAAAAGATTCATCGCATGCATCATCGTACATTTTAAAGGTATTATTTGAAATAAAATATTCTGTAATCAGGACACAAACAAGAAACAAAGGAGCAACAAGTTACAGAATATTACATACACTAACACACATAAACACACACCACCACCAACATAAAGTAACAAAAACCGATTTACATGTTGATATTAAAACCAAAGGATTTATATGTAAATTATATTCTATATTCTCTGTTATGGCATCATACAATATTAAATTTTCAAAAAAAAGTTTTTTCAATTTTGTTATAAAAACATTAATATAGTAAAAACATTTAAATTTTTAAAAATAAAAATTTAAATATGAGACAATAATTGTATTAAAAAGGTTTAGAGATATGTATACTGTACTGGTGACTAAATGAGGCGCACTTTTTGCAACATGACTATAAAAACGTAAAATTGCGTAATAAACAAAAATATACAGAAATTTAGTAAACATTGATTATTTAGGCATCCGATGTTTGAGAAAAATCATCACAATTTATTATATTTCCATGAAAAAAAGATAATTTTAAAAACATCGATTGTGAGCCTTATTATAAACGAGGATATCAATAAGGCCCCTTAAAAAACTTTGTCAAATCAAAATTATCAATATAATTCACTATAAATAGTCATTAAAAGAAATATTTTCTTCTTTGTCATGTAGATAGATTGTAGGCTGCCATGTGAGGATGTGAGGATGTGAGTGGAGTGGAAGGAATTTTTGTGTATAGACTAGGAATCGGTAGGATATGCGGCTGCAGCCGACTATGATAGGAACTATGCCGGTATTTATCTGGAGTTCGTGAAGGAAACTGCAGAAAACCTTCTCAAACATTTCCGGTTACTTTGTTCTTGTCCATACGCCGACAGTTTAGTCAATTAAATGCCCCTTTTTTTTTCTTAATAATTGACAAACTTCCGATGTCAGGATTCGAACCCATAACTAGGAATGTGCTATGTTGTGCCACAAGCCGATCTTAGAAATTTTGAAAAATGAAGCGAAAATTCGAAAAATACGTTTTTAAGGCCCAACACCGCCATTTTGGTTATGCTCGATTGTGCTAGGGTTGTACTTGCTTGTGCCGCAAAGCGCGATTCTATTTTGCAATTAGTTTCGTAGAAAATCTCGTTTAAAAAAGAAACCGCAGCACCGCCATTTGGTCGTAATGAAAAAAAAATGATTGTGCTCGATTGTGCTAGCTCGCGTTTAAAAAAGAAACCGCAGCACCGCCATTTGGTCGTAATGAAAAAAAATGGTTGTGCTCGATTGTGCTAGGTTGTGCAACAAACTGCATTCCGATACCGCAATAGGGAATATGCATGAAAATTTTTTTTCACATTTATTTTCAGAATATGAAAATACTGTTAATACTGTAATAATATTTAAAAACGAAATTAAAATCCGACAAATATCAAGGAAGCTATAAGCTTTTAAAGATTATTATCTGTCTCTTTCTTGCAAAAAAACTAAAAACGGAGTTTTACGTGTATTTTAAATGGTGAAAGTGTAATATGACGTCACATAACATATCAAGAGAGCTATCACCCTCTTTGTCTAATCGGGAATTTCAATCATTCATATCTCGCTTATTTTTAAAGTTATTTAAAAAGTAATTTTACCTTGATATTTGTCAAGTAAACATGCTTCAATTGAAGTGAAAAAAAATTTTCATGCATATTCCCTATTAGTTTTGTAGAAAATCGCGATTGAAAGAAATCGCAACACCTCTATTTTTTTAATTTATGATTGGGCTTTATTAGGAGCCAGGCCTTGTTAGGCGACAGTACCTGATACTGTTTTTTTTTACTTGAATTTACCTCGTATACTTTTTCGCTTGGATTATATAAAAGTGTCAATCTTTGCGTTAATAATCTATTACAATAATTAATCGGTCAATTTATTTTGTGTCTTGTTACAGATTACAGTGAAATAAAATTATGCCGTATATTAAATTCAGAGCTGGCTGATACTTTTGGTAATTTGTTAAGTCGTTGTTGTGGAAAAGCATTAAATCCACAACAAATTTTTCCACCAATTGATGAAGATGTATTAAATGAATTATGTTTGAAAGATGATGTTACACGTCGGCTATTGGATAGTGTTGAAGCTTTACCAGGTACGAAAATGTTTGCTCTTGTAGTTATATAAAATTGCATTTTTGTTTTAATGAGTTATAGGAATTTTTCCTTTATATTTGTTTTAAATAAATTCCATTGAATTTTATTCGACGTCAATATTACACAAATATTTCAAAGCAAACAAAATTCTATACAAACTTTTCTTTTTTAAATTTTTTCAAACTATATCGTCAGCAAAAATATGATTGAAGGAGAAAAATTATTCGCTAGAAAATCAATAGTACACGAAAAAAACCAAACTGAAACGGAAATGGAAATCTATTAGTTTGCATATATGTAGAACATAAAAGTGTAAAGTTGGGGCAATCTTTGTTGGGGCAATCTTATTATTTTCAGATTTATAAATTAGTATTAAATGAGTATTAATAGTAAAATTTCAAATTCGCCCCTTTACCTAGATCAGTTTTTTTGTATTATAAATACGTATTTCGACTACAAAGTAGTCATCATCAGTATAAATTAGCTAGTCGTAATTTATTCTTTGACAATTAGAAATAGGTAGAAAGTCGAGATCAATAGACAAACTTAAAAATAAATAGAAAATTAACTAAATTAAAATATACTAAATTTTAAATTATATTCAATTATAAAAATTATACAGAGACAATATAAGAGTAATTTTAATAAGAGTAAAGTTAACAGGAATAAATGTGAATGAAGGAAATTTTAACAAGAGTAATTTCAATATAATTTTAAATCTAGTATATTTTAATTTTGTTAATTTTCTATTTATTTTTATTTTTGTCTATTAATCTCGACTTTCTATTTCTTATTGTCAAAAAGTAAATGCCGACTAGCTAATTTATATTGATGATGACTACTTTGTAGTCGAAATACGTACTTGCAATACAAAAAAACTGATTTAGGTAAAGGGGGAGAATTCGAAATTTGATTTCAAAAACCTAGAGTTCTCACTAATTATCATTCGATAATATAATGTTTAAGTATTAATAGTATTAATTTATAAATTAGTATTAATTTATTTTGTACAATTACAATTGCTTAAGGAGGCTACCTACCTAAAATACGTAAGATACAGGAGGAAGTCGATAAAATTGCAAGTTAATATTATCGACTTTGAAAAGAAAGCAATAGTGTGTGTATCCAAAGAGTCCTTAAATAAGGACGCTCGATTTTTAAACGTAAATAAAACAAGTTGTATGTGAGGTATCCACTCATGTTTTTTAAAGAATATTTTATGGCATTTAGTGGGAAATATAATTTTGTTCAAACGTCCGCCGTGGCTTTACTTAGATAGATTGTAGACGCTGCCCTGGACGGGCTACACTTCGACCACACGGTCCATTGTGATGCCTAAGGATGTGAGGATGTGAATGCAGTGGATGGAATTTTTGTGTATAGACTAGAAATCGGTAGGATATGCGGCTGCAGCCGACTCTGATGGAACTATGCCGATATTCAGCTGGAGTTTGTGAAGGAAACTGCAGAAAACCTTCACAAGCATATTCGGTTACTTCGTTTTTGTCCATACGCCGACAGTTTAGTCAATTAACAGCCTTTTTTTAATCGAACCCGTAACCTCCCAGTTCCAAGTAGACATAACGTCTCAGACATATCGCCTTAGACCGCTTGGCCACTTGGATGGTCTGGCCGGTGGCTTTACTTAGTGGCACGTATTCGGGAGGTCCAATTTTCGATAACTTTGCCACATAAATCTGGCTGAATTTGCTGGATGGGGTTCGTTATGTTTACTTTGAGAGCAACAATTGTTTGCGGTTTATTCGCATAGACCTGCGATTTAAGATAGCTCAAAGGAAAAAGTCTAAGCGCAATCAATAGCACCACCTTGGTGGCCAATTCACGTCGTAGCCGCGCGAGAGAACCATTACCCTAAGACGGTCGTGCAGAATGCCATCGTCCTGTTAGAATCACATGTTATTGGTATCCATATCATCCAGTTTAGACCAAAAGACGTTGCTTATCGTCGATCTGTAGTGCTCGCCGTTGACGGTTATGGCAATGCCAATTTTATTTTGGAAGATGATTCCACCAGACCAAAATCCACAACACACAGTAACTTCCTCGGGATGCATTTGGTGTAGGTGTATCTCGTGTGGATTGGTATCGTCACAAATCTGACAATTTTGCTTGTTCACACATACATTCATCCAAAAATGGGCCTCGTCGCTAAATATGATTATCGAACGGAGCACTGATTTTGATAATACAATAAGATGATTTGCACACGATGTTCAACGCTATAACCTTCCCTGGTGATTGGCCATACACTACTAAAACGATTCACAACAAATTTGACAGATGCCACTTTAACAACATGGCTGCTATAACCTATTAAATTTCGAGCGTTGAATTTGTTCTATTTCCATTTAAAAATCGAGTGTTCTTATTGAAAAACTCTATAATATTCATTTTTTCATCTAATGAAAATTTTTATTACTTCTATCCTTCAACTCAATAATTTTCCATTGTTACCAATGACAGAACTATTGAATTAAATAGTTAATTTACATATTTCGATTTCATTTGAAGCGTTAAATATATTTTAATTTAATTTTTTTGTAACGGTACCGATGGTAGAACAATTTTCAGTATTTATTTAAAATAATAATAATTATAATTATTATTATTGCATATTTTTTCATAATAATATAAAATAATTTAATTTAAATTTATAATACATACAATGTTAACTTAATTTTACATAAAATATTACATTACAAACTAACTTAACCAACACACTGTGTAGTAATGAGTTATTAATACCGTGGGTTCTTCAAAACTTGAATCATTTTCGGACAATTTTTATACTCAGAAATCTGAGATCAGTAACAGTATCGACTTGTATGAGAGTTCGGTAAGATTTAAAATGGTTTCGAAATGATCCATTTTCATTTAAAATAGAAATTTTGATGCATTTAGCCATTTTAAAATTATTAAATGGTTTAGATAATTTCAGTTATTCACAGCGAGATAACGAGTACAATTAATTTTTTTGTCAAAATTTCGCGCGCTGACGACGGGTGTTGCCATTAAGCTTATATTGATGATGTAGATAGATAGATTGTAGTGGCTGCCCTAGACGGACTACACTTCGACCATAAGGTCCATTGTGATGTCTAAGGATGTAGACTAGGAATTGGTAGGATATGCGGCTGCAGCCGACTCTGTTAGGAACTATGCTGATATTCTTCTAGAGTTCGTGAAGGAAACTCGGGAAAACCCTCACAAGCATAGCCGGTTACTTCGTTCTTGTCCATACGCCGACAGTTTAATCAATTAATCGCCCCTTTTTTTTTCTTAGTAATTGACAAACTGCTGTTGTCGGGATTCGAACCCATAACCTCCCAGTTCCAATTATACATAACGCCTCAGACATACGCCTTAGACCGCTCGGCCACTTGTCTGGTTAAATTGATGATGTATTACGCATACTAATACTTTATATTTTGTCATGCGTGTCTGTATCCCAACCTTTTCTTATACTTAATATTGTAATATTGAAATTCAAGTGGGCATGACGCGTGCCTTTACATATGACCTCCATTATATGTATAGACTAACTATCCATCCTATAGTTAGTAGAAATGGTCCAATTTATAGTTCACCAGCGCCGCCTATGCTTAGTTTAATTTTTTGCAAAAGTAATGTATGTTTCTTTCATGAAGAATAGATATATTACGAGATCGAACGTAATGTTCAATAAACGGCCACGAATTGGTGTAACTATCTTTTATCAGTAGGGGTCACTGGTCTCAGTGCCGTACGAAATTTAAATGTTTAAATGTAGGCGCCAAGAAATCACTTTCACATTCAGTTTATAAGAAATCATAGTTTTATATATAATAAAAAATTGTTTTCAATTATCAAGTAATAATTAAATAAATATTAATAATAGAGAATTCTATTATTATTTCTTAATAATCTGAAATAAATAAAAAGATGAAGAATCATAGTGATAATTTTGCAATTAATAATAATAATATACAATATATGTTTACTATAACTGACATATATTAGATAAAGAAAGAAGATGACAAAACCGGTAATTACAGGCCATATTCCTTTCGTAAATGCAGACACGCATTCCTAACCTTAAACAACCTTTCACTCATAGATATATAACAGTATATCTATGCTTTCCCTGTACAACATCGTCCCATTTTTTCACATTTATAAAATCAAACAATTTTTATACTTACAATTTTTATTTGTAAGATGTGATAACAGTTGATTTTAATATGTAATAATAATTCCGTACAGGTAGATTCGCACTGCCGCTAGTAGCGAAAATAATAACTATGATCTCTACACGTTTTTGAGGACGAAAAAACAGACGAATTGCCTATGTCGTTCAATCTCCTATTTATCTATTCTTCATGGTTTCTTTATACTAATGTACCAATAAAATAAGACGTATGTCTTTTATATGTTTTTTGTACTAAACTTACCATTGTAGAAGGCTCTAGTGCATGCTTTTTGGACCATTGAAATGTTTTATGCCATAAGGAGCCACAGTTCATATGTGATGGAGGCCAGTAAAACAAATAAAGGCAAAAAGTGTTGGGTTAAATTTAAAAGCGGTTTATGATCTACTCAGTATTGGTATTCGTTTAAATTTTACAATTATTGATAACAAACTTTATCGTAATTTAACATCATTCAATACAGATAATACATAATTTGATAATACTGTTGTATTCAATTTCTCTACGTACATTTGTTAAGAAACGTTCTGTAGTAAACAGTAGTTTTAAATATTATTTATTTTAAAACACGGTAACTTTTATTATAATTACTATATACTTTTTCTATATATAAATAATTGTTAAGTTTTGGTTTTTCCATGAATTTTCTATGCGGTGAACGCGAAAATAAACTTCTTTACCTTTGCATAAATTTTCACAAACAAATTTCTATGATTTCCATTCCCATGAATTTGACATTCATTTATTCCATTCTTGTGTGTGGTTTTAATACATATATATATATATATATATATATATATATATATATATATATATATATATATATATATATATATATATATATACACAAATTAAAATTAAAATTTTAACGCCATATAAAATAATTTTCAACTTTTTTGCTTTAATTTACCGTCAAGTTCTATGAAATGAAATTTTGTTAATAACTGGGAAATTTCACTAATGTGCATACTAAACCTAGATTGCTAATTGACTTGAAGTTTTTTCATGTGAAATCGTTTCTACACAATGAGTCATATTGTAAATAACAAGTTGGTTGGATTGTTTAACATGAGAAAAATATACACAAATAAACAAATATTAAATAAATAAATCACTTCAACAGAAGTAATACTGTCTAAATAAAATAAAAAATTAGAATAATATAAAAAGTTGGCTATTACGTCACAATCGTCTTTGGTGTAGCGGAAGCATACTGGACTAGATATCCAGAGGCTCGAGGTTCGATTCCTGGTTGACGAGTTAATTTTTTCATATCAGTATTTAATTTAATTAAAAATTCAATGACAATGAAATTTGTCGGAGTATACGCTAAAGTCTTCTACAGTTTGTCATACGTAACCGAAAGGAATTTGGACAAACATCGTTATGTTGACGCGACAAACAGACACAAATAAACAAATATTTAAATGAGAAAAGTAATTTATGAAGCTTTTATGAGCGGAACTTTTTTTCCTGCTGTTAGTGATTTAATTTAAGTATTCAAATCTGTGCGAAATTTATTTACTAATTCTTTACAGTATCTGTTTTAAAATCTTATTATTAATTGTTTTTATTCATATACATTTTCTTCTGTGGTTTTTCTGAATACAAGGACTGAATACAAGGACTCATACTATAGTAGAATTTCAATTATCTTGATTATTTGGGACAGGATAATCAAATATCGGGATTTTTGGATAAATCATGAAAAAAGGTCATTTCTTTAAAAAAAGAAGCTAAATTTGTTGAAACTCATAAAGAATGAAGACTAAATTCCGATTTTCTTAGCGAAAAGTTTGTCTTTTTTGCAAATAATCGGCCTGAAGAAGAGTTTCCCAATGCGCAGTGTAGCAAAAACCCTTTAAATAAGTCTTCTTTTTTCTCATAACGAGCCAAATAATTGAAATTCCACTTTAATTTATATTTTGAGACATTTATGTTTAGCTTTTTGATTGTCAATTCTTGTTTTCTTAAATTAAAATATTACATTATTGCCTTGACACCCTATCTTCGAATAATCTTAATTGAATATTTAAATATTTTATATACAGCCTACATTAAACACAAATATTTTAATATTTTCCGATATTATAACCTAAATAACTGATCAAAAGTTTTGGTTGCTAAACTAAAATCTTGAATAGCTTGAAAATATATTAATTAAATTTTATTTACTACAAATTTGATGTGAACTCCATACAACCTCTATGTATAGAACACCAGCGAATGCACAAAGACTCTATCTATATGATATTAGATATAGATTTGTACATTTAATATACAAATTAACGAGTCCATAAAAATAGTATCATTGATAATGTTATTAATGTTTCCAAGTAGGTTTCCAAGTAGGCATACTGCGCAGACAGAACGCCTTAGACCGCTTGGCCACTTGGACTGGTTTGCATACGATACACATTTATTAAACGAATGTCTCCGAAACAATGTCCAATAAACCAGGATAGAAAACTGTGTAACATCAATCTATATCAGCCGAGTGTCTTTATCTCTGATCGGATTCTCATAGCGTGTCAAAAGAACTTAATAAATCGTGCTATACTGAATATAGTAATTATTTTTGTATCTTAGGTTTTCACGGAACGCTGCATTAGATTC
Organism: Nineta flava; assembly: GCA_963920215.1. Taxonomy (NCBI): domain Eukaryota; kingdom Metazoa; phylum Arthropoda; class Insecta; order Neuroptera; family Chrysopidae; genus Nineta; species Nineta flava. The sequence continues at coordinate 34,555,526 of OY986044.1, read as the reverse complement.
ATTATTTTGAATATAGATGATATGTCAGTATTAGGTCGCATCGACTGAAAATCTTCTATTAGTTATCTATATACGGAGGTAAATGACTCATCAATAATATTTACTAAAAATGCTCATAGAATTGAAATTTGTATTTATTTTCCCTTATTACAGAAAGATAATAAATTTCATATATATATGTATGTATACAGACCGTTTTCAAAAGCATTTCTAATTAGGAATCAATGTTAAATAAATAAATAAATATTTACTATAAAACCATACATACATACATCTGGCTATAGCTTGTGGTGTATGCCTGTATGGTGTTTGTTTAATGTCATTTAAGAGTGGGGGTGTTATGATGCACATTATAATTGATAATATTTATCATTACGTATGTGAATGCATGGGAAATATTTGGTTGTGTGTTTTAATGGTATTGTCCTATTTCAACAATGGGATGACACAATAATAGAAAAAGTGCAAGTTATTAAATGGTACTTTGGGGGACATTCGGCACAGGAATGTATCAATAGGCAATTGCCAAGCATTCGAACAGTTACTACATATGATTACCTGTTTTGCAAAATGGGGTTGTATATATAGTTACAAAGACTGGCCACAAAGATAAAGATGATGAAGCTCCACAAAAAAATGAAGAGAGAGATGTAACAGTTTGTGATTTATTATTTATTGACGATAAAATTTTCGGATTTCAATTTTTTTTTCTTTTTGGGGTTTTAATTTTCTTTTAATTTGTGTGGATTCTTGTTTTATGTTATATCGTTAATAGAATACTATCATTTATTTTCAAACATTCCACATACAAATAGTAAGGGATATTCAAAAAAGAATTTTCAATTGTTAGAAGTAATGCTAAGCTTAAAAAAACAACAATGAACGTATTTAACTCACTCTCATTACAGTTAATGCAATACAAATAGTCCAGAAAGCATACACAACAGACACACTAAAGAGTACCCCCACTATTTTTATTTCTTTATTAAGCATATTGTGTATAGTTTAGTATTTAACATTGATTTTCTATTAGCAATGCTTTCCAACACGTATGGTATAGATTACAAAATATTAATTATGATGAGCATTATATAAAGTTAAATATTTTGTCTCATGTCTCGAGTGGTTTTCTTAATCAAATATTGACTCAAGAAGATATATACTTGGATTATGATATATATATATATATATATATATATATATATATATATACATATATGTATATATATATATACATATATATATATACATATATATATACATATATATATATATATATATATATATATATATATATATATATATATATATATATATATATATATATAATCACATATTAGAATATATATTACTATATAAATATAGACAATATTCATTAGAGAATTATCTAAATATTTTCTGATAATTTATATGAAATTTTCATTTCCATATGGCGGCCACTATTTATTTAAAATGGGGACGTTAAGTTTTCTATCAAAATCGAATGGAAACAAAACTGCTTAGAATCTATTAATTAAATACTGATATGAAAAAATTAACTCGTCAACCAGGAATCGAACCTCGGGCCTCTGGATAACTAGTCCAGTATGCTTCCGCTACACCAAAGACGATTGTGATGCAACAGCCAACTTTTTCATATTATTCTAATTTTTTTTAATTTATTTATTTATTAGACAGTTTTACTTTTGTTGAAGTGATTTGTTTATTTAATATTTGTTTATTTGTGTATACTTTCGTGTCAACATAACGATGTTTGTGTAAATTCCTTTTGGTTACGTATGACAAACTGTAGAAGACTATAGCGTATACTCCGAAAAATTTCATTGTCATTGAATTTATTAATTAAATTAAGACTGATATGAAAAAATTAACTCGTCAACCAGGAATCGAACCTCGGGCCTCTGGATAACTAGTCCAGTATGCTTCCGCTACACCAAAGACGATTGTGATGCAACAGCCAACTTTTTCATATTATTCTAATTTTTATTTTTATTTATTAGACAGTATTACTTCTGTTGAAGTGATTTGTTTATTTAATATTTGTTTGTTTGTGTATACTTTCGTGTCAACAAAACGATGTTTGTCCAAATTCCTTTCGGTTACGTATGACAAACTGTAGAAGACTATAGCGTATATTCCGACAAATTTCATTGTCATTGAATTTATTAATTAAATTAAATACTGATATGCTTAGAATCTATTTTTGTAAAGGAGTATAATATAATTTCGAAACAAATAAATAGTGGAAGCGCTGTGTAGATAGGATGTATGCATTCATGTATGTGGTATTTACTATAAATCGGCACCCCCACCATTTTACAATGTATGACTGTTTCTAAATAAATCATTCGGTGTTTTTGAAAAATGAAATATTTAAGAGTTTGCCTTTAAATCAATTTAAAAATATTGGCACACGTTAATCCATTTGGCTGATATTTTTAACAGCATAAATCTGTTAAAAAAATTATACCCGGTTTTGTAGTGGTTAAAACAATGATCGCAGAAATAAATTTTTGGTATTGTTCATAAAATGACCTAATTAGTCCATTTCCATACGTACGTCCGACTGTGAACCCGATAACTCGAAAACTGTCCGTAGACATGATAACTCAAAAACGAAAAGAGCTTACGACCTGTATTTTTATGTGTATGGTTTAGAGTTAAAAAGTTGCTTCAACTGCGTGAATGGGGAAAATTAAATCCCGCTTCTACCCGGTTGGGGTAATATTCATCTTTGAAACCGTAAGAAATAGAAAAAAAAATTAAAAACAAAAAATGTTCCGTTTTTTAAATAAATAATTTTCGTTTGAAACTTTCTTTAACAAAATAGTAACTACCTTCTGTAGATAAAAAAAGGATTCTATTATCCCACTAAAACTATCTTTTTCGAATTTCGCAATATTTTAAAGATACAAAACGTTTACAAATAATACAATCGTTTTAATTAAGAGTAATAAAATGAAATCTTTAGTAAATATCGGGAACTAATAGTAAAAAAAGTGCTGCTTAAGAGAAATTGAAATATTTATCGGATGGAGCGTAGATACAATGGTACTTAACAAATTACTGTCGATATTTACATGATAAAATTGGATTTATCGCTTCTTTCCACTACAGCAAGATACAGTCGTGTCTTATCTATAAAAACGATTCTCCTATTTCTCCTAAACAATTCTCACATGATATAGATTCGAAATTTATGTGTTTCCATTCTTTATAACTCAATCTATTAAAACTCCTCACCTCTTTAGATTTTCTGTATTTTTCAATACATTGTTCAAACCTATCAAACAAAGTTCCTCTAAAGAATATGGCCTTCCAAAAACGAAGATCTTATTAGGTTTTCGCAGGATTGCCGCGGCCCGAGGCAGGAGATTGAAGTCACTATATGTACTATGTTTTCGGAAATTTTCATTTCTTAATTAAATGGGCACGGTCTACTTACTTTGACTATTCAGAATTATGTTATTAGACATGAAAAGTTGATGCAACAATTATTAATGTTGTTTTATAAAATGTGACTAGAATTATTAATCAGTCCAAGTAGCCGAGCGGTCTAAGGCGTTATGTCTGTGCAGTACTTGGAAACTGGGAGGTTATGAGTTCGAATCCCGACATCGGTAGTTTGTCAATTATAAAAATAAAAAAAGGGGCGGTTAATTGACTAAACTGTCGGCGTATGGACAAGAACGAAGTAACCGGCTATGCTTGAGAAGGTTTTCTGCAGTTTCCTTCACGAACTCCAGATGAATATCGTCATAGTTCCTATCATAGTCGGCTGCAGCCGTATATCCTACCAATTTCTAGTCTACTCACAAATTCCTTCCACTCCACTCACATCCTCACATCCTAAGGCATCATAATGGACTTTATGGTCGAAGTGTAGCCTGTCCAGCTTGTATTTTAATATACAGTATACTATGATATGGTGTCTTTGTGTCATATACATGTAGACGCACTCACACGATGGACAACGGACATTAACGACGACATTGCACTAAACATGCACGAGTAAGATGCAACTATATATAAATGATTGTAGTTAGAGAGTGATAAGTATATATAGTTATCATACTATAGTTATATGTTATACAATACTGATTTTAATGCAGTGTAACAAAGTATACCATATCGTAGTACACTGCATATAGACAGCGATAGATACACTATACATTGTTTCCAGATTGGGCGTATTTTAAAATACAAGCTGTATATAAAATATTTATATGGTATCATAATGTTTATTAAATTTAAATATATATATATATATATATATATAGTATATTGTATATTGATTCTAAAATAGTTCAGATGGAGTTAGTTTAGTGGTAACTGACCTGAATCTAGAAATAACTGAAATATATTCCAATCACTTTCTGTCTATTCCTAATACTGATAGATGTTTATATATTTATAAACATTTGATATAAACTGTTATATTAGCTACAGTCCGTCATGTCATCTTTCATAATGAAATTTCATAACAAAATAAAACAACTAATAGGTTTTATTTGAATTTAACTAAAATAGTTAAATAAAGATTTATTCACTATTTTGCTTCTTTCTTGAGCTTATTTTACGGGAGTATTGCAATAATATTTGATAGAATATTTAAAAAAAAAAAAGGTTTCCAGAAAAGTTTTATTTGTTTTGAAGTATTGATGTATTATGAGTTATGATAAAAGTAATAAACATTTTCAATCTGAACATTTGCAGTGTAAAAATATTTATTTTTACTGTATATTATGATAACCATACACTTTAATAGCATCTGCAACTTTGATATCTTTTTAATTAAATACTGATATGAAAAAATTAACCAGCCAAGTAGCTAAGGCGTTATGTCTACTTGGGGACTGGGAGGTTATGGGTTCGAATCCCAACATCGGCAGTTTGTCATTATTTTAAAAAAAAGGGGCGGTTAGTTGACTAAACTGTATGGACTAGAACGAAGTAACTGGCTATGCTTGTGAAGGTTTTCTGTAGATTCCTTCAAGAACTCCAGATGAATATCGGCATAGTTCTTATCAGAGTCGACTGCAGCCGCACATCCTACCCATTCCTAGTCCACACACAAAAATTTCTTCCATTCCACTCACATCCTCACATCCTTAGGCATCACAATGGACCTTATGGTCGAAGTTTAGCCCATTCAAGGCAGCCGCTACAAGTTGCTATCAAGAATGAAAAGATCTATCGTGATAAAGCAATTATCAAAAATCAACTAAATAACTTATTCGTAAATATTATTTTCATAATATTTCATAATATATCAGACCCCTTACTTGGTTCTAAATTGATTGAATAGGATCTAATGGCTGGAATTATCTTAGGTTTCATTTAATTTAAGGTCGTCCAGTGTGTATTTCAAACATTTGAAATACTACTAAATTTACAAAAGTGTTTTTTTTTCTGAATCAGTTTAAAAATCATTTCTCTATACCTTCCTAATTTTATTTACGAAACATTATTTTTTCGTAATATCTGGTCGGGCGAGTTTTCCTTAATTAAAATTGGAGAAGAGTTTGAAAATTGCTACCTTTGTTATTAATTATCTCGGGTTCTAAATTATTAATAATTCGGAAACTTTGTAATCAATTAGTAAACGTTATTCTATGTACGCTATTCTGTGTACGTTAATGGCTGTACGCTGAAACTAGCTTTAATTTAATTTAACTCTAAATTAAACTGTAGTTTAATATATTAAACTACAGTTCAATATGTAAAATGGTAATCTGGATAATAGGGAATATGCTTGAAAATTTTTTTTCACTTGAATTGAAGCATGTTTACTTGACAAATATCAAGGTAAAATTACTTTTTAAATAACTTTAAAAATAAGATATGAATGATTGAAATTCCCGATTAGACAAAGAGGGTGATAGCCCTCTTGATATGTTATGTGACGTCATATTACACTTTCACTATTTAAAATACACGTAAAACTCCGTTTTTAGTATTTTTGCAAGAAATAGACAGATAATAATCTTTAAAAGTTTATAGCTTCCTTGATATTTGTCGGATTTTAATTTCGTTTTTAAATATTATTACAGTATTAACAGTATTGTCATATTATGAAAATAAATGTGAAAAAAAATTTTCATGCATATTCCCTATTATGTTAGTGTATCGTGTATATAATAAGCGATAGTTAATTATTAAAATCAATCAATTATCCGTTTTTTTTTTCTTCCAGATATTGTACGCGAACATTACAATTCATATAATTTTTATAAAGGTATTGATGCAATTATAACAACACTACATTTAACAAATCTATTCTTTGAGACATTACGCCCATGGGAGCTGAAAAAATCGAATAATCAACAATTATTAAATGGTTGTTTATGCATAACGCTAGATACGTTACGTGTATGCGCCATATTACTACAACCAATTATACCACAATTAACAGATCAATTGTTAACCAAAATTAATGTATTACATACACAGCGAAATTGGAATTCTTTAAAAGCATTCAAGTGGCAACGGCACCAGCACCAGCGGCAACAACACCATCCGAATCATGCAGAACAATTGATGTATTCAAATACCAATAATGATGATGCAATACAGCAACAGCAACAAGCAGTATCATTGACAAAGGATAGTGTTTTGTTGTTCAAACGTATTCAAATGCAAAATACAAAAAAATGATTTTTGTTTTTTATAAATAAATTAAATTTGTATTTGTGACGATAATTTAATTTAATTTGTTATAAAATATTTGTTCCTGATCCTTTTATGTCTCCATTGTTTTTTATTAGGATTCAGTTAATGGGAAAATTACCAGGCTGAGCGGTCTAAGGCGTTATGTCTGCGAAGTATGCCTACTTGAAAACTGGGAAGTTACGGGTTCGAATCCCGGCAGTTTGTCAATTATTAAGAAATAAAAAGGACAAGAACGAAGTAACCGGCTATTCTTGAGAAGGTTTTCTGTAGTTTCCTTCACGTAGTCGATCATAGTCGGCTGCAGCCGCATATCCAACCAATTCCAAGTCTATACACAAAAATTCCTTCCACTCCCCTCACATTCTTAGGCATCACAATGGACCTTATGGTCAAAGTACAGCCCGTCCGGAGCAGCCTTTACAATCTATCTCTATCTCTAATGGGAAAATCGGGTAAGTTTAACTACAGTTTAAAACATACCTGAGAAATATGGTGGTAGTATCCGAATATCTCAATACGTAGAAAGTAAATCAAAAAGGTAAGTATTTGATATTTTTAAAATCTATACAATATTGCTCTTCTAATAAGTCTAGAGGGATCCGATATCAATTTTCAAAACTATTAAATGGAAACCTCTATTTTACAAAAATTAGTTATGCAAGAGCTGCGTCAACTTAGCGAATTTTCTTAGAATACATAAATCACTCTCTAGCGGTCATAATTTAAGTATGATCAAAACGAAATGTAATATCTGATATGACTTTACTATTTGCAAAAATTAAATTTATTAATAGCCAAAATAGAACGATGTATAACGATTATAGTTTATAGTTACTATGGAAACGACAATCAAAATTGTTTACATTAAAATATATTTTATGTATTCGTGTCAAACACAAAATATTAAATATCTCTCTTAATATTAGAATAATCAAAAAATGTATAAGGAGTAAAGTTGTAAAAAATCAAGTTTGGTACAATTCGTTAGTTGATCATTTTTCTCAAACTCTAATGTGAACAGAGATATTTAGAATTTTAACTTTCAATCTTTGATTGTAAATATTTCTGTAATTATTAGTGTAACAGAAAAATGATAATAAATAAAATTACAGTAAAACTTAGTACCTACAAATTAATTCCTGATAAATTTTTCGATTTTTCAAATTTTAAGGGAGATAGTAAAATTTGTGTTTTCCCCTCCCTCTAAACACCCTTTCCCTCGTCCGATTTTACCCATTAACGAACTTGACCTTTAGAATACCAAAAGCGACTCAAATACCAAATTTCATTCCAATCGGAATAAAACTGTGACCGCTAGAGAGTCCACAGACATTATATACATATATACAAATTTTAGCGATAGTGATTTTTAACATCTAATAGGTAGGATCGACGGACATTTGAAGAAATTTTTACGAAATTCCAACATTGGCGCAAAAACAATAGCTGCATTTCCTTTGGAGGAAATTCGCTAAAAATAGCACAAATACACAAAAATTCGGATGGAACTTACAATGGGAGTTACATAGAATTAAATCCTGCAGAAGGGTAGTTACCTAGAAAAGGGCTGGCGACCCCGACAATATACATGGTTGCATATACTTTCTAAGATATCTCTCGATGATGCAAAGGAGAAATGTCTCGCCGCATGGGTGCGTGGTTGTATCGTTTAAAGCGCCAGTGGGAAAAACTTTTAATAGTGTCTTTTGAAAAGAGAACATGTTGCTTCAAAGATGATGGAATATACCAAGATTTCCTGGTATATTGTTTAAATTTATCAAACATATATTGTAATATTAAATCGTTTTTGAAAAATAACATGCATCTGCGTCCATTGGTCTATATTTATTTCAGTGTGTAAGTATGAGGAAAATATATTTGAGCAATGATTTCTTGATCAACTATGATGCTAGATTTGTTATCATTCAGAATAGAACCTTATTAATTGTGATATTGTTTCGTCGAATAGATTATTTTTTATAAAAAATTTTTGTAAAAAACTTTTATTTAATTTTAGAATGCTGGAAGCGGTGGGAATAGTAGAATTAAAAGTTGTATCTAGTCAGCGAGTAAATATTTGTAAATTAATTAATTAAATATGTGAAGAGATGAAGGCAATCATTGCAATCGTTTTTCAAAGATTTCAATGCTCACGTAATATTTAAAACGGCTCTATCAATTCTATACGGTTTTGGATAAAACTTTGCGAAACTATTGTTAAGACATTATAGTAAAATAAAATGTAAAAATCCATAAAATGTGTGTTCAGATTTCTATGCCTAGATATATATAATCCCTTCATAAAAATCAAACAGTTATTAAAAGAACGAAAAAACTTGGTGCATGCATTTTACCAACGATTTAAAAAATAAACTTTTCAAATAGGTACACAAACCAGTTCAAGTAGCCGAGCGGTCTAAGGCGTTATGTCTGCGCTGTATGTCTACTTGGAAATTGGCGATTATTAAGAAAAAAAAGTGGCGGTTAATTGACTAAACTGTCGGCGTATGGACAAGAACAACCGGCTATGCTTGAGGTTTTTTGCAGTTTCCTTCACGAACTCCAGATGAATATCGTCATAGTTCCTATCATAGTCAGCTGCAGCCGCATATCCTACCAATTCCTAGTCTATACACAAAAATTCCTTCCACTCCACTCACATCCTTAGGTATCACAATGGGCCTTATGGTCAAAGTGTAGACCGTCCAAGGTATCCTCTACATCTATCTATCCAGGTACATAAGGATTCTGGTACCAGTAAAATATCTACGGACCTTTATAATTAGATTGTTTCAGTATTTCTTTGAAACTTGTCTTTCTCTTATATTTGTTCATTATTTGTATAATTTTATTTAGTAAGGATAATAGAAAGATTTGATTTTTATCTTAGCTACAAAGAGAAAACACCAAATCTTGTTGTCAAGTCTAATATGCAATGTCTTCGTTCTCTGTGTATAAATGTTTTTTTCTTATGTTTGTTGAATTGAAAACATAAAAAATAAAATAAAAAAGATTTTCTTAAGTAATATTATACTGCGTTGTTGTTCGTTCATTTGGCATTTGAACGATAAGGATAATAATCAGGATTATTTCAATTTAGCCTTAAGATGTACATACCTATATTAGAGTCAAATTAGCTTCAAAAAGCCGGTTTCAGGCAGGTTGCTCGGAACCGCAATTTTTTTTAAAAATCGATTCATCTTGATAATAAATATGACCCTAAAATTCAAATAAATTTTCTGACCAATATGGTTTATTTGTTAAAGAAAACCAGTTTAATATCTGTCGGTTTTTAATTAGAAAATAATAAATTTATATAATTAAAATACAGCTTGATTAAATTCATCAAAAAATTCGTCTTAACTTGTGAGTTCGATCCCCATGCCTAGATGTGTATGATTTTTCATATCAAGCATTTGATGCCAAAAAATGTTATCAATGTTCAGACATATTACTTACATGTCAAAGTAAGTAAACGCTAGTCGCTTCCGTTGGTGGAATATAACCGAAAGGCAACCATACTAACAATGGAAATAAATAGACGCAAGTTTACAAAAAACAATTTTAAAATATATTAATAGTAAATAAACAAAATTAATAATACAATGGAATTAAAAATGATAGTGAAAGATCATATGCATAGCACTACCATAACATATAAGGTAGCTCAGTTGGTACAGCATTGGTCTAGAATGTGAGAGGTCGTGTGTTCGATCCCCATCCCTAGATGTGTATGATTTTTCATATCAAGCATTTGATGTCAAAAAATGTTAAAACAAATATGTTTTCATTTTGACACAAACAGAAATTGAATTTTATTTTTGGGTCATTTGGATTGCAGCTATTGTCCTACAATAGTATTTCCTTTGGTACTTATGCAATTCTTACCACTTTTTGTTAGTTGGGTTAATCCTAGTTTTGTTGCAAACTCAATGCTTGTCTAGCCTTCACATGCTGAGCTCTATTGCGGCCAAGCGTAATATTCTAGGATATGGCACGTCAACAAATCCATGAACCCTAACTTTCTGCCGTGTGGTAAATAAGCTCCGTAAATAAGAGTCGATGGGGAGCATTTTACCATACATACACATACATACACATACATACACATACATACTGAAACTGAATGTCTGGACTGAAATATTTGGTGACCATATTATAGGACCATTCTTCATTGACGGATCTTTAGATTCTCACAAATACTTGAGTTTGTTAGGAAATAATATTTTTCCAACTGTTAGAGCTCTTCCTAATTTAGACCTGGAATCTGTATGGTTCCAACAAGATGGTTGCCCTGCACACAATGCCATGATCGTAAGGCTGTTCCTGGAACAAACTTTTCAGGAACGTTTTATGAGTGGACTTGGAATCTGTATGGTTCCAACAAGATGGTTGCCCTGCACACAATGCCATGATAGTAAGGCTGTTCCTGGAAAAAACTTTGCAGGAACGCTTTATTAGTTGTTTTGGAACCTTCAAATGGCCAGCCAGATCACCAGATCTATGTTCTAACGATTTTTTTTTTGTGGAGTTTTCTCAAAACACAGATCTAGTCGCGGAATAGGCCTGAAAATTTGCAACAATGAAGGCAAAGAATTGCTGATAATTGTGCGAATATTTCTCCTCAAGTGGTAGAAAATACCCGGGTAGATTTCTACAACCGACTCGGATATTGTTTAGCAAATAATGGAGGAATATTCGAACCATTGATTTAACTTTTTTTTTTGTCGCAATTTTCTTTTTTTTTTCTTTTTGGGTTTTATTTTTCTTTTAATTTGTGTGGATTGTTGTTTTTTGTTATACCGTTAATAGAATACTATCATTTATTTTCAAACATTCCACATACATATAATAAGGGATATTCAAAAAAAGAATTTTCAATTGTTAGAAGTAATGCTAAACTTAAGAAGACTACAATGAACATATTTAAAACACTCTCATGTTAATGCAGTACAAAACAGTCCAGCAAGCATACACAACAGACACACTAAAGAGTACCCATACTATTTTTAATTCTTTATTAAGCATATTGTGTATAGTTACTATTTTTAATTCTTTATTAAGCATATTGTGAATTGTTACTATAGTAAATAATATGTAACATTGATTCTCTATTGGCAATGCTTTCCAACACCTACGGTATAGTTTGTGTCTATAACCAAAACATATAGATGGTATATTGCAGATAAATGAGTTAGATGGAGACCACTTATAAACTCGAACAGTCCTCAAATCTCGATAAAAAGAATTTTGCGTCATCGATTAACCATCGTTTCAATATATCATCGCACGTTTTTACTATAGTAAAAAAACGGTGTTCCAATCCTCGCTAGGTTTTCTTAATTAACAATAATTTTTTTCTGTCAAATATTTTCTAATTTATTTATGCAAAAATGTAAAACACCCTCCAGTTTCTTTTCCGAGATAATAAAAACTAGAGAAAGCTGTAATGAAAATTCACTTACCTTTTTATTTTCTATCTTATATGACAGAATACTTACCATATTCTTGCAAATCCCAATATATGCTCAAAACATTGATGGAACTTAATAATTATTTTCCTTGAATGATGAATGTTTGATAATGGAGAGGGAGAATTTGGTGCACTGCGACTTATAGCATCTATTGTGCTCCCCCATATGGTGCCTAATGAGGAGTGGTCTCGTCTTAGAGAAACTTGTCCATCCCTGTTTCCTTCAGGAAATAGAGGATCTGGATTGGGTCTAGGCATTTTAGTTGCACAAATCTGGTTGACTCCCATAGATTGTATTCTTTTGTGTATGAGGGCATCACAATCTATTAGGACATATTTCCTCGGTTAGTCTCCTCGGTTTCTCCACAAAATCTGGTTTTGCCCTAATTTTCAAAGACTAGCTTCCTAAGGTGTTCCCTGAGTCTGCAATGCCACGTAAGAGACCTTGTCAGAAGCCGCAGTCTATTTTTGCTCAGGCAAATGTAGATTTTGAATCTTTTACGGTTATTCTTGGCCTACCTGGGCCCCGGAAGGTTTATCTACAGTGTGACTCTCTTGGTGTCTTCTTCGTTTTCGATCTTTTCTCTATATAAATGATCACCCGCAGAATGGCACTGACCCTTATTTTTTTCCTTACTTATACAGATTTTTCTTTGCATATTATTGACAATTGTCAGGCCTTTCTGAAATAATCGATACTTCCAGTTAGACGGACAAACGAACTGACTCAGTTAAGCTAGTGAAAGTGAATTATGAAAATTGCAAACTCTACTTACGAACAGGATGCCCACAAAAATAATGATGCCAAAAATAGTTTTGGATGTATGTATTGGGGTTGAATACCTTGGTATTTCTGATTGGTACTTATTCATAGACGTAATTTCTTTAAAAATTATGTAATTTACGTCGGTGATACCATGATATTTAGTGAAACTTTCTTGATGTAGTGCATTTTTACACACTAGATCACACTGTATCCATTTGTTCGTAAAACATTATATTGCATGTTCAATACACACTTTATTAACCATTCATTTTAATTGCCTTCTTACAGGACTTAGGTTTTGGGACATAGTATATCGGAATAGCTTGATATACTTTATCTCTACACTTATACTCAAATACTTTTTCACACGTTCTGGGAGCCCTGGTTTATTTGAATTCATCCTATAGCTGCTGAATTGATCTTAGACACCCGGTATAGACTCAAAAGTGTTAGTTAAACAACACCAACATTCATAAACTAATTTATATTTAATTAAACAACAAATTCTTGAAAAAGTTAACGCTTTTTCTTGATTCCTCTCTGTCTCGAATAAATTCTTATATTGAAGAAAGAAATTTATACAGAAGAAAGTTTTTTTTTGTTGTTGAAAGTATATTTATTTTTTTTATACAAATTATTTTTATTTACAAAATTCTTTTGTTAACCCATTTCATAGGAGTATGAGGGATGAGGGGTTGGTAAAAAATAACAAATATGTAAATTTTTTTTTCATTTTAGATTAATTTCATTAAATTGATTATTTTTATTATTAATTTTAATTATTTAATACATTTTTTTCAATCTTATTTATTATAATATTTACAATTTTATTTACTTATCTCTTTTTTTTAATTTAAATTATACATTTATATTCTGTTTTGCTAAATTTTGATTGGCGTGAACTCTGGACGAGAGTAAGTGTGCAAAAATCACTGAAATAATTTTTTCTTTAGGGCATGTAGAGGGCTCATCGATATACAACAAAATCTTTCTAATCTTCAGCAGACCAAAATGTTCTGTACTGAAATGTTCCAAACAAAAAGTTAATTTGTTGGATTTTATTTGGTGATTTCAAACAGGATTTTCTCGAAAACGGTTCAAATACACCAAAAAGTTTCATTGCGTAACCTTCAACAACAATCAGAGTATGTACAAAAAAGAGCCGTCGTAAAGAGACCACAATATCAACTGACAACATAGTATTTCTGTACTTCGATGGCCCCTGTATATTACCCCAAAAGAAAATTCCACTCACATGTTTTTTTTGAAAGCTCAATCCCGTCCAAGGTTCGTACTATCTCTCTAATTTGTTTTCATCTACAGTTTCTTAACAATATAATTTATTTTTACAATATTTTTGGATTTGAATTCGGTGTTTTTTTTTTTTGAAAAGATATGATGGGATAATTTTTAACGTTTTTTTGTACAAAAATTATTAATTTTCTTTTCAGTTTTCAAAAATAGATTTAGTATTTTTATCAATTTTTCTTAAGAAAAGTATTATGTATCGTTTCTGCATTCCAAGTCTGTGAACATATCGAATAATTCGAAAAAAATGTGGAGAAAATTTAAGGAGTGCTTCCTTGGATAGTTTATGGCAACTTGATTCTCTATTGAGTTAAAACAAAAAGATCATTCTTGTAGAAAATGTTTTTATAATTTAGGACAGAGTGGCCAAAAAATTGTCTCCAACATAATATCAAGCACAATTTCTAAAAAAAACTCGAGTGTGCTTATTATCAAAGTATTATTTTATACTTGTAGAGTCTCGCTAAATAAAATTTCGCAAGATTATCTTGTCACATTTTTTTTTGTAACGATCGGCTATGTTACAGTCGGTAGTCATCGGCATTCGTGTTGTAAAAGGGAATTTAACATTGTACATGAACATTCCTATTTTATTTATGATATCTATCTTTTCACATAATGCCTAAAATCCCGGGCTCAAAAATTTGGTCTCTAACAGGAATAAACATCTTGGATATTCCTGTTAGAAAAATCATTCAAGAATGTTGGAACACTCATTAAAGAATCAAATAATTATGCAACACACCCAAATCCTTAAATTTTATCCACGTGTTATAATTTTCTTTGGTAGTTAGCCATTTATGAAAACATTTCGGACAATTTCGATTACTCTGATCGTATTTTCAAACGAAAGAAGATTACAAAACCAAATTGCACTTTAACATTTTTGGTTTAATTTCAAGATAACTTAATTTGGTAATAAAAAATGTTTCTTAAGGATGTTCGAGCACTGATGTATAGTCCATTTATAAAATTCTTCAAAATCTTATATAGTACATTCATAAAAGTCCACAACAAAGTTTATTCTTTTTTGTCGCTAGATACAATTAAAATTTAATTCAGGCCCGTCATACCGGACCTAAAGAAAAGTTATTTAAGAAAAAGACCTGAGATTTCGGGTAATTAAGCTACCGCCGACAGAAATAAAATCTATCCGAAATCTCAGTTGTTTTTTAAATATCCGTTTTTAGGCCCGTCATACCGGAATTTTATTGGATCAATCTCTTTATTAATATTTCTATTTTCTATTGCGTAGTTTTTTTCATTCGTCTTATTTTATTCTCAGGGAAAATTATCAAAATATGTGAAAATATGGGTTTCTCCATAAGAGCAATACATTAAAACTCGAACTTTAACATTCAATAATTAATTCAAGACCCCTGTAACCCCCTCTGAAACTTTTGTATTTGATTTATATGCACTTCAACTGCATGTAAAGAAATCAAGTCTTAATCTTTTTAAAGCTCCAGTGGCTCGTACATCCTTAAATAAATCGACTTGAATATATTTCCAAGAGTAAAAATAAAATAAAATTTCCACAAACCAAATAAATATATTTTACATTTCTTTTATGATGTGCTGAGGTTTTTACAACGTCACCAAAATTTTATTGTTTTATATAAAGCCTTTCACAGAAAACGATTCAAGTATATAATCCGAACGAAAACGATTCGTTACGTAAAACCTACAGAACGAAAATTCCCATTGAATGAAATAACAATCTAACATAACCCATCTACCACCATATTCATAACATTTGGATCATTGATCATTTTGTCTTTTAACTTTGACTTTACGTGTTTTTTTTTTTTCGGTTCACATTATAAAAATAAATTAATCGAGGGTGTCGTTGAATCTCTAGACTTTAAACAAAACTACCCCGTGAGCTGTTTTGTTTTGGTTACATATACGATATGTGATTTTTTATTCGGTAAGGAATAAGTTTTCTGTCTGATACTAAATTATATATCGAATAAAAAAATAAAACTCACACTAAACGAATCCTTTTTTTATGTTTTTTTTTGTTTGTTTAAACCCTGTTTTATTTTCTTCACTTATCCCTGTTTATCCATACATTTCTAAATTTATTTGAAATTAAATTAATATTACATAATCTCGATATCATTGTATTCTTTAACATTTTTCTCATTTCATCTTATTTACAAGAGAGCTTCCTATTTTTCTGTACCATTAAAAAAATCACATAATTCTGATGTTAAAAAGTGTAAAAATAATCGAAAAAGTCATCCTTATATAAATTTATACAAGAAGGTGCAACGATTTAGAAAATAGTTCATTATTTTCTTCTACAATTAAAAATATATAATAATTCTTGTGTCAAAAATTGTAAAAATAATCGAAAAAGTCATTGCAATATAAATTTATTGAAATGCAACGTTTGAAGCAAAACTTTTGGCAAAATATGAAGTGCTACCAATTTTTCCCCCCTGGGTTCACATTATGTAATAAGGATACCTCACCGTCAGCTCAATTAAGGTTTATACATAAAATAGGTACATCACATCAGGTTTCATAATGAAAAGCGTTTGATTTTACTTAAACATTCATTCAAATAACTTTTTTAATCGATTGACTTTTCTCTTATAGTCAGTCCTCATTTTGAAGGTGCCAACAGAAGATTGTAAGCATAGCTGGTTCCAATTTGCCCTGATAACACCTCTGAAATAAGGTAGCAGAAATAACACAATCACGCGGAATTTTGTATATTTAAGAATAATGTAAATGTTTTGACAATCTTTGTATATAGAATAGATGTATTTTCATAACTACCCCAAACAAGTGTTGCGAACAATAAATAAAACAAAATACTAGTTATCTATGTCATAACTAGTAAGTGTCCGAGTAGTCTAAGGCGTTATGTCTGCGCAGTATGCCTACTTGGAAACTGGGAGGTACTGGGTTCGAATCCCGACATCGGCAGTTTGTCAATTATTAAGAAAAAAAAAGCGGTGGTTAATTGTCTAAACTGTCGGCGTAATGGACAAGAACGAAGTAACCGGATATGTTTGAGCAGATTTTCTGCAGTTTTCTTCACGAACTCCAGATGAATATCAGCATATTTCCTATCATAGTCAGCTACCTAGTCTATACAAAAAAATTCCTTCCACTCCACTCACATCCACACATCCTTAGGCATCACGATGGACCTTATGGTCGAAGTTTAGCCTGTCCAGGTCAGCCTCTACAATCTATCGATCTATGTCATGAGATGTGTTATCAAAATAAAACCTTGTTTTCATTTTGCATACTAGGTGTATCTAATACGAATCACGATTTGGGTTTTTGGTACTCTCATCGCGTTCATGGTTCTGTTATTTGGGTGAAGCATATTGATGTTATCACCAGACGTTTAATCAAGTTTGGCCAGAAATGACACTTAGTGTTTTCAGTCAATTGTTCTACCTGGTGGCCAAAAATTATTTTTGTATAACATAAAATTGGGTAAGATATTTTGGCTTCTGTAATTAAAATCAAGCAGGAAGCCTGCAATTTTTATTAAAAAATGGCTCTCTGTCAAATTATGAAAATTATAATCGTTCTGATAACATAATGTTTATACTGTTTTTCGGGAATTTTTATGAATCCGTTGAAGTTTTTGTTCAGATATTCCTAATATACCTGCGTTCACTGAAAAAGTAGTTTATTATTTATCTTTTCTAAATAAATAAGGGTATTAAATTGAACAATTTATATAGTTAATAGTTAGTTTGCTTGAGTAGTATATAAATTAAATTGATTCGCTAGAATAACTAGAAGCATCGTAAAGTTAGTTATCTCTAATATAAACCTTCGTCAGGTTAAACTGTAATTAATACTTTATAAAGTCATCTAATCATATTCTGAGCAATATTCAGCCTGTGGACGTTCGAATATTCATTGTAAACATATTGGTCCATAAAAAGGAATGTTTCATTTCAATTTTGAAATGTTCCAGCCGATAGATTCAAATTTTGGCCTGAACTTCATAATCAATACAGAATAACAGCAAAAGTTTTTAAAGGGACTTTTAACGTTTGTTAATGGATAGTAAAATTTTTTTAAGTTAGAAGATAGAAGATAGTTAAACTTTCATTTAGATGAAGTATTTTTGTTAAACAATTGTTCGAAAATCGAAAATATTGTAGAAAAATGGTAAAAATTGTATAGAAAATGAAACATTCTGGGAAAATTAAAAGAAAGGATACACACAAAATTCAAAAAAGTTAAATTATTAAATTGTAAATGGTAATAATTAGGAGTCAATTCTGACTAACGATTTTCAAACGATGGTATAAAAAGGTTTAAAGTTGTAAAGTATATGGGAACAATTTTAAGAACCATATTGTACAATGTGTATGCAATCATTTTAATTATTGATAGTTTGTCGAACGTGCTTTACTATAGTAAACTCAAGGTAGAGAGTTGTCCTTTTGGTAACTTGGACCTTTAAATCTGAATTAATAAAAATTCTCAGTTCCTTCGTATGCTAATTGCTGTTTACTGCTATCATTTTTGTGATCCATCATTTCGATTGGCAATTTTTTATTTTTAATATTTATTTTTAGTTTTTATTGTTATATTTTTTATTGTTATTATTTTTATTGTTTCCTTTCGTTATATTCATATACATATATAACAAAATAATATGAATAATAAACGAATCGAAGTCGTTCTGTTTTAACATATGTTCATGTGTTCAGTGAATGTATTTGTTGACAACGATGAACTCTCGCTTGAACGTACTGTATATATTATATATACCATTATAAAAATTTTTTATTTTTTTGTTTACCAGACCACATATCATAATTTTTGAATCACCAGACGGCAAAAATACATGGGTCAGATTTTTGAGTGGGGTGAAAGGTACATCAAATTTCAAACATCGTCTAATCGTTTAACAGTTATGGACGTTTGGTACAATACAAAGTTAATTTGTTCTGGGATCGAATAAAAGACTTTTCCAAAAAGCTACCTAGTTGCATATTATCCTCCCTTCTGAGAAAGTTATTTGACGTCAAAAAACAATTTCGAATAGGAAAGCAATTTATCATCATTTTCATAACTTTGAAAATCAATAAGTAAATAAACAAGTGACAATAACAACTAACTCAGTTCATTGCTTAAATACCCAGTATGTACTGAATTTATGAAAAAAAGTTTCAAACAAAAGTTGTTTGATATTAAAAAAGGGGCATATTTTGCCTTGAAATTATTGTTCTATCTCTTACGGTTTCAAAGATAGGCACCTTTGCCCATTTTGCCCAAAAGTAGTCCGGTTTTGTCCATTCACAAATTTGACCTTACTTTTCAGCTCTAACATATATATTCACAGACGGATAGCCGTTACAAAGTCGGAACTAAACTTAATATACCTTGGTATATATTTTATACCGGGTATAAAAATCAAATATTCAAAATTCTTTACTTACAATTCAAATAAAATAAAAAAAAAAACTACTTAAAAAAAACAGTAAATTTAAATTATATCCAATTAAACAGTTAGGAAAATCTGAGTTGAGATGTAGATGGAACACCATCGAACCAAAAACGTAAAAAGTAAATTACTTGTACAAATAAATATTAAAATTGATTCATTCAAACGTTCGATTGACAGACGTACGTTGATGTTTTTCAATCAATCACAGAGCAATAGCATTTCATCAAATTGAATGAAAACAAAAAAATATCAATTCAGTAGCGTTCGGTGAATTCTTCGAATAACAACCAACGGTTCGGTTCATTAATGTTCGTTTAAACTGAATGTTACTTAAATGATTGATGATTGAATAGAGGACGGAAATTATTCATAATATTCAGACTAGAAAATAATTAAATTTGTGTAAAAAAAAATGTATTTTCGAACGGTGACTGACGATAAATTGTCTCGTCTCAATTCTGTTATGGGAATTTAATTTAACTTTCATGTAGTGGTTTGTTGAATTTTAAAATATTTTAATTTTTATATTCATCAAATATTTTATTCAGAACGTTTTCATTTATCGACAACCATTATCTATCGACATATCGACAACCAAACGAAAAACGGTGTAGAGATGAAATCAAATTAAATGAAAGTGAGTTAATGATTTAAACACCCGATATATACTAGAGTTATCAATGGGCGGAATAATTCTTGGACCGATTTTGCTCTTTCACGAACTAGAACAAAAAATTCAACACATGGCCGAGCCATGTGTTCAGTTTTAACTACCACTCTGACTAAATATTTAGCCGTACTGAACAGTATTCAATTTGTTCAGGATATAAAGGATGAATCATTTTAAAAAAAACCACCACTGTCAATATTAATTCCCTACATAATATGCTCAGATATTTATTAATACCGTGTGATGTAAACAAAATTAATAAGGGATGAAAACTAATGATGTGGATAGATATAGATATATATGATATAGCCCCTGTTATAGAGCGTAGAGTCTCAGAATCGGAGGTAAAATCCCATTATTATTATTATTATGATTGAGAAATTAAACGTATTTATGTCGGTTGAAGGAGAAGAGTGGGTACAAGATATTCACCCCAGGCGCCATCCACCTCTTTGACAAACATAAATCTTCACAAGGGAGATACATCCTTTGAAGAAGGTTCACTACCTATGGTCGTGCAATCTGTACGTCCGCCAGTCAACGCGATGTCCGAAGGAGCCGCCTGTCTTCCGGTCAGGGGGTATGTTTGTCTTACATGTAGTGTCCTGGTTCTGCAGAGCTGTATCCTTGCACCGCACGAATGTGAACCTGTAAAATAAAATATAAAATAGGGCTGTTACTTTAGACACTCTGATGTGATCTCACTCTTTGAAGGGTGCCTATGACGACATCCTTCTGCATGGAGATGAAAAGCTGACGAAGATGAGGCTTACAAACATTGAATGTTGGAAAGATAAGACTCTAGAGTGAGGCATATGCCGCCAAGGCGACCAATAATGAGAATGACCATTTTGACTGAGTAGCCAGAGTGTAGTTGTCGTAGTTCTTAGAGAAGATCAAGATATTTAGTCCCGTTTTGCTCCTCTTTCAAAACTATGTTCATTTCTGCAGGTGCAGACTAAATAGTCTTAGCTGAAATATCCTTGAACACTATATCAGGCTTACTAACAGAGAGCTACATGGTAGTTGCGAACAAAAAATTCCAAAAGATAATAAATTTCTCGTTTTTGACGATAGGACCGTAGAGCAGCGTTATGACAATGAATGTAGGTGGTCGAGGCATAAGTTGAGTATGTCGAAACGAGATGCATCAGCATCTCTGGCTGTCATTTACACGCTTTGCACTAGGTAGTGGAGACTGCCACCGACAAAAAGTACCTCTGGTATGGCTATTACGCCATCTTGGACAGCGATGATAAAGCTTCCTGTTTCCGACTTGAGTCCAGATGATCGAAGGAAAGAAAACGTAAGATCAACAGAGCGGCCACATTATTATTATTCAGACTGTTTTCAAAAACATTTCTAATAGAGAATCAATGTTAAACAAATAAATAAAATATTTACTATAAAACCATACATACACACATTTGGCTATAGCTTGTGATGTATGGTGGGTCATTTAAGATTGTGGGTGCTGTGATGCACATTATAATTGATAATATTCATCATTACGAATGTGAATGCATGGGAAATATTCGGTTGTGCGATTTAATGGTAGTACCGTATTTCAACAATGGGCTATTACACAATAATAAAAAAAGTGCAAATTATTAAATGGTACTTTGGGGGACCTTCGGCACAGGAATGTGTCAATTTATTTTGTGCGAATATTCTTCCCAAGTGTTAGAAAATACCTGATTTCTACAATCGACTCGGATATTGTTTAGCAAATAATGATGATGGAGGAACATTCGAACCGTTGGTTTAACTTTTTTTTTTCAAAATTCTATATTTTTTCTTTTTGGGGTTTTTATTTTTCTTTTAATTTGTGTGGATTGTTGTTTTATGTTATACCGTTAATGGAATTCTGTCATTTATTTTCAAACATTCCACATTCCAGTCCAGCAAGCATACACAACAGACGCACTAAAACTAAAGAGTACCACCACTATTTTTATTTCTTTATTAAGCATATTGTATATAGTTATTACTAAATAATGTTTAACATTGATTCTGTATTAGCAATGCTTTCCAACACATACGGTATACACCCTGTACATATTAGTACAAGTATACTACAGTCAAGGATATGCCAAGGACTTTTAACAAATTCGGATAAATGTTTTTGTAATTATTAATATAAATATGTACAACGTACTTACACACTAATGTAAGTACAACCAGTGTGTGTGTATTTATTTATGTGATTATTATAGATGGGAATACTCACTTATACAACTCACTCATACAACGATCGACTCACTGACTGATTGACAAAGCAAGGAGTTTTGTTGTACAGCAATAAATAGGAAAAAAATCTAAAGAGAGACAGAGAGAGAGAGAGAGCGAGAAAGTTAAAAAAGAAAATGGGTATTCATAAGTGGATTACGCATCAGTTAACTGTGAACAGCATTAAATTAAATATCGTTTGTATATATATGTAAAGTTGTAGGATATACACAACTTAACTACCTTGTTTAAGTGCAAACCACTTTAAATACATTATATACGTATGTATGGAGTATATTCATTTAATAACTATACACAGCATATGTATTGTATAATAAATACACCAACCGGTATTGAATGTGAGACACGACAAACGACGACAGTGAAATAGTAATAGAACGAGCCGCCGTCACCGGAGAGATGAAGTAGTAGTAGCAGTAGTAGAGGCCGAAGCCTGGTCGTTCTAGTCCTGTTTTACCGGCCCAAAGGAACCCATTCCCTCAACCTATACTCTCCTCTATCACAGCAGGTTCGTTTCCTCTGGCACTATGTTCGTTGTGCAACCTACCCATCCTTTTTGCGAATGACAGGACAGAGCTCCAGTTTAGTTGTTTTGCCTCAAGTTTACTCATTTTCGTTGAGCCGATCCCTCATTCTGGCTCTGTAAGGCCATTCTGTCAGAAGATGGAAGGAAGTTTTATGCGCCCCGTTACAATCAGGACAGATAGCACTGTCCTCCAACCTCATAAGGAATAGTTGCTTTTTGAGCCTGTAGTGGCCGGTGAGTATCCCAATCAGAAAAAATTATGTTTGGTTGAGGTCGACCAGAGTTGGATAATATTTGAAATGGTTTCATTCTAAACAGGTATTTAAAATTGAAATGGTATTTTCCATTTTATATTTTAAATCTATTTTAATGGAAAGCCTCTTTAAAATGATTAAATTGTTTAGATTGGTATTTCCCAGCGTGGGTCCTTCGCCCCAGTTGTTCAAATTGTCGCTCATTTACGATGGACACTGTCATTAAACTTGTATTGTGAATGTAATGCCCAAACGAATACTTCATATTTTGTCTCGCGTGACTGCATTCCAGCGTTTTTTTATGTTAGATACTCTAACCTTTTAATTCAACTGGGAATCACGTGTGTGAATCTTTTATGAAGTATTCTAAGTAAATATATAACAGAATAAACTGAAAACTTAAAACGTGTCGTTGAAATCATGATGGAATTGTTCCAATATATAAACTGTACTGAAAATTTGAGCCTTTTTTACTTTCTGCTCGTAAGTGGCTGACTAGTGTGCTTTCTTACTTTAACAATTGATAATTCTTCAGGGGTACAACAAACCTACAAAGCAACATCCAGGGTCGGTCTGGGCTTAAGGGGTCTGTGTGACAATATGACTGAAGTGATATATGCTTAAGTGCCCACGATTTTGTGTGTAAATAGTAACACTGAGGGCATGGGCGGTAAACGCCACCCTGACTCTATTATGGCTATTCTGGTACTGTCACCATCCAAAATTTTACATTCCTGTTGTTACTCAAATCGACGCTT
The DNA here is from genome assembly GCA_963920215.1 of Nineta flava. Taxonomy (NCBI): domain Eukaryota; kingdom Metazoa; phylum Arthropoda; class Insecta; order Neuroptera; family Chrysopidae; genus Nineta; species Nineta flava. Next base: position 34,531,409 of record OY986044.1, on the reverse strand, counting down.
ACCGGAAGTAGAGTTTTTACTTCGACTCTCTATCTTTACCGTTCGGTATACACATAACCGGTTAAAATGAATCTAAGCACTTAAGTACGTGTATACATAAATGTACTTAGATACGGTAGGTAGATATACAGAGTACTTATTTGACATTATGTTATGGTAGTCGTCGGTATAAAGGTTAAAAAACCACATTAACTAAACCCCTAACTACGTTCAAACACAGCCTATTATAATATTAAGTGTATAGTTAAGTATAACTAAAGCTATACATAGAGATATGTAATATGTTTGTTGTGCATGTTCTTTGTAAATGATTTTTAAGATAATAATAATTTCTCTTTATGTTATTTATTAGCGGTTGTATACATTTAATTTTCTAAACAAAAAGTTGTTTTTGTAACGATTGAAACTTTGAAATTATTATAGAAGGTAATGTGACCTATTTATCGTAAAAATATTTTCAAATAAAAATTCATTGCTGCAAAGTATTGGTAAAATTCCTGGAATTCTTTTTCGTTTCATGTACGCTTTTCTCATGATATATATACAAAGGTAGAAATCATTTCCTCGAATTAATTACCAAGTGAAAACAACCAGCCCAAGTGGCCGAGTGGTCTAAGGCGTTATGTCTGCGCAGTATGCCTACTTGGAAACTGGGAGGTTATGGGTTCGAATCCCGACATCGGCAGTTTGTCAATTATTAGGAAAATAAGGGCGCTTAATTGACTAAACTATCGGCGTATGGACTAGAACGATGTAACCGGCTATGCTTGAGAAGGTTTTCTGAAGTTTCCTTCACGAACTCCAGATGAATATCGGCATAGTTCCTATCATAGTCGGTTGCAGCCGCATATCCTACCAATTCCTCGTCTGTACACAAAATTCCTTCCAATCCACTCACATCCTCACATCCTTAGGCATCACAATGGACCTTATGGGCGAAGTTTAGCCCATCCAGGACAGCCTCTACTATCTATCTCTCTAAGAAGAAACAAACTCTGGAAAGTCAAGTATAAAAAAAAGGAACATACCTGTAAAATAGAACACCTTTTCTGATTGGAACTGAAGAGAAAGATCTGTTTTATTTTGATAATTTTATTCTTTTTCGATAAGTTTTGTTGAGAATTCATTCTCATTGATGTAGGCTAGGATTATGTAATATTACTTTAATTTCACGACACAATTATTTCACATTTTCGCAGATTTTTTTTTACTAAACCTATTGCTTAAAAAGTGTGACGCATATCATTTCTTTGTTTTATTATATTTATTTGGCATAGTTTGGCGGGCAATCATTGTGCGGCGGTGTCTTCCAATTATAGTTTTTTGGAAGATGAATGTAGAGAAATGAATTATCTTATTTTAGTAGTAGTAAAATATACGATTTTACTTCTGATAAATTTACCAATTCTTTTTTACCAATAGAAAGAGATGTTTATCATATTTTGTGTTTCCCCCCTCCTTGTAGTAATCTTTTCTACTTGAACGATTTTACCCATTAACGAAGTTGGCCTTTTAAATATTATTAACTGAATCACTTTGGTTACGACGGCTGGTGGCCAATAAAGATACCAAATTCAGTGTGCTGTAATATCTTCTATAAATAAAAGGAAAATATGTTGTGTATTTGTTAAAACTGTTTGAAGAAAAATAGGTATAGCGAAATAATGATGAGATTTCTATAGAAATTCCTGGGTTAACAAAATTTTGGAAATACATTATTTGTCAATTTATTAAAAATTATTTGATGTTTGCAACTGTCAAAATTTAGAAAATAATAATAATTTGACATAAATAAAAACAAATATGATTCGTTGCACACAATAGTCAGCCACGTTTTTAAGCCCTCAGAACAGTTCTCAATATACATACCATGGGCTACAGAAGTAGCGCCTAATTTATACCTGATTCATTCGGTTGTCAGAATATTTATAATGAAGAACTTTTAGTACTATTTCGAATGAATAAGGCACAAATCAATTATACAATTTTGAAAAATGGGTGCTACTTCTGTGGCTATGTGTACACATGGCCACAATTGGATAGCTAAGTGTCACGATTTTCAATAACCGGGTACTGTTTGATCCAGTATTCAATGTACAAGATGCTACATATTTGTAAATGCATATTTAAGTTTTTGAAACAGAAAGTTTGAACCCCCCTAAAAGAACAAGAAATGCAAAATTATATTAAAAGTTTGAATGACTGAATTTTCTTAAGAAAGAAATATCACTAAAAGTAAGTAAGCCATCTAGGTTTAGTATAAATATCTGTGCTTAAATTCTAAATAAATATTGATTTTTCGTTTCTTTTTTTACAAAATATCGATTTTTTTTTCGAAATAATTTAACTAAATTTACATAAATATACATAATAATTTTATTTAAAATATACTGAAAAACAAATGATATCGTTTAAACATAGTTTTTATGCAGAATTTCATAGATTTATAAATTGATAAATTACAATTTAATTACATAATTATATATAATATAAATTAGTGGTGTGCAAAATAGTTCCATTCAATCGACGACACTTAATTAAACGTTTTTAAGAAAATAATAGATTTTTAAATTGTTATAAATCTATGAAATTGATATCTAACTATTAATTAAATCAATTTTCAATGAATAATATTAACAATTTAACATAAACAAATTTAACAGTTTGAACTTACCACAAAATGTATAAAAATTTTATATTAGAGGTGTAAAAAAAATGTTCCACAACTTTTCGAGAAAACAACATGGTTTTTAAATTATAAATCTATTAAATTGGTTAAATAACGATTTTTTAAATTAATTATCAATAAAAATATTTACAATTCAGTTTTAAAATAAAAAAATAATACATTCAAAAATTCTTAAACATTAATTTTTTTATATTAATTATTTCAATTTTCACCATGTATTCTAATTATAATAGAAATCTGTATTCTTTTTTTAAAATAATTTTACAGTAATTGATTTTATGGTAGCCATTTATTAAAGCTTAGTACTTAGAGCTTTAATTTCGAGGAAACGATTTTGATAAATAATAGTAAATGAAATTCAACGCTGTCTACATAAAATCTAATCAAAATAATGGACCTAAGCTCGAAAAGGTTATCTTCAAACGAAAAATAATCTGTGCAAAAGTGTTAGGGTTAAATTCTTTGATATCAAATGCTGACTATGAAAAATCATTCATATCTAGGATGGGAATCGAATCCACGACTTCTGGCATTCTAGACTAATGCTCTGCCTCTGTTAACACCTACCATTACTTCTGGTAGTGGAATGCGTATGATTTTTCACTATCTTTGATGTCCATGTATTAATAATATGTTTATTTACAATTGACATATTTTTTAATTTTTTGTAAACAAGCGTCTATTTATCTATTGGCAGTATGGCTGCCTTTCGGTTATATTATACTAACGGAAGTGACTAGCGTTTACTAAATTTGACGTTTAAGTAATATGTCCGAACATTGGTCACATTCTTTGACATCAAATTAAAGTAATTCGAGATGTTTGACTATTAAGCTGTTCATGAGAGATTGGACCGATTTAGCACATTCCCACACCTGAATTCACTTTTTAGCTCTAGAACACAAACATCTCTGAACCATTTTATCATTCTTTACAAAGATTGGACTAAACTTATATAGTTCAAAGCTCTTATATATCCATTTTGCATTGATTAATTTCAAATTAGAGATATCCTCATCTTCAGAAAAAACCAACATTTCCAATCGGTGTTACATAAATTATATCGATATGACTAAATCAAAGGTATAAATGTGGCAAAATTTTATTTGCTATTAAACTTTTTTTTTCAACTCAAAAAACTTTGAAAATAATATTTACATAATTGGAATTTCGTAGAATTTCTCTATAAATCCTGATTTGAGAAAAACCACTTATTGGTTAATACTTTGTTTATAAAATTGATAGCGTTTTAAATAAAATTTAATTACTAGATTTCAAATAATGTTTTAATAATTTTCTCTTTGAAAAACCATATTTTCTTATTTTACTGTAGAATACAGTTTTTTCTAGCTTAGAATATTATGTAATTTTATATTTTCATACTACATATAGAATTATTTTTGCCTCTTAAACAGTATTGCTCTATGAATTACAAGATAATTATTATTTAAATCTGAATAATTATTTACATTTTATTTTATTTATTTTTTTCTGGAAGAAATTATTAACGATATGTTTTTTTATATAATTTATTTTTTTATTTATTTTAGTAAATATATTTTTATATATAAATTAATGTTAGTCTGGTATGAATCGGAGTCTATATTGTAATATTTGGGTTGCCGAAAACCTGATTAGGTAGAAAACAAAAAAATTTAACAATTTGTTTAGATTCGATATTGGATTTGTTTTAACAAGAATGTATGGCACAGTTTTGTTACTGTTTTTAAAATCAGTTGATATGTTTTGAGTCATTCGAAAACTTGCTTTACGATATAGATTTTTTATTCGGATATAAGCTAAAAATAATTAAATGCGTGTTTCATATTATAGAGGGTGTATTCGTTTTGGGAGATTAAACGGTTATTAGCGCAATTTATTGGCATTCGTGAACGCTTATGAACGAACACATGACAGATAAATTAACATATTGTTTGTTTCGTGGTGTTTATTGTCGAACTCAACCTTTAGCGCGCTTTGTCAGTATACACAGCGTCAAGTGGAAATCTAAAAAACACTTGATGGTGCTGAAAGCGTGTATGTACCTAAAACGAATACACATTGAGTCTATAAAACTGGCGATAGTATGCCGATTTTGGTGATACTTTTTTATTTGACATTAAATGACCTGCTGGATATATTAATATATTCTGATATATTCGATTCTAAAACTTGATTAGGTAACTATCCAACTACTTTTACCTAATTATTTCACGAATCAAAATATTGAAAAGATCCTGCCCGATATGTTAGTTAAATAAAACCACGCTCTGCTACCAATGTTGGATTATATCAAGGCATCTTGCTATATTGGCTCTTAAAACCTGACTAGAAGAATTAATTGAAGATATAATTTGGAATTTATACTAATGAATGTGAAATTTTGTTGATATATACCTGGGAGACGTACGCTGCCGTTCATAAAAAATGAAGCAGTTGAAACATTCAGCAGTTGAAACAAGTGTCATTGTATGTAATCTACATATATTTAGTAATATACACGCTTAGAATGTGACTTACTGGTGGTTCAATTTTTATGAACGGGAGTGTATGTATTGTATGAAAGACTTGGTAGATATTGAAATAAAAGAGATATTTTTAAAATTAGCATATTATCTCGAATTGCATAGTCTATATATTATAGAAAAAAGTCCATTTACAAATAACAAATTTTCGAATTCGTCATGACATTAGCTTGAAAAAAATAAATCGGCTATTAATACTTGGGTTTATTTAGCTCCCGACGGCTTGCTTCTTTAAATGTGTTTGAAACAAATTAGCTGGTTGCCCCATAAATCTCTTCTATATAGTATATGATTTCGTCACTATGGACAAAGCAATAAAGAAATATAAATATTTTTTTAAAAATTTTCTTGACCTTATTTTTGTAAACAATTTAGGTATTTGGTTAGGTATTTAATGAAATAGGGAATTCTATTCTGTTCTCGATGGCTAACCTTCAACGAAAAATTTATTTAGAAATATAGAAAATTTATTTGACTTCAAAACTGCATGGGTTTTCTGAAAACAATATTCAATAAAAATTTTGCTTTCTTTTTCCGGAATTCATACCAGGTTATATAGAGAATTTCAATTTAAGTTTTTTTTTTTATAAAAGACAGTCTTTATTTGAATAAATTAAGTTTTTTTTTTTTTTTTTGGTAATATTTTTTTAAATTTTATTTTAAAAATTATTTATCAATAAAATATTTTTGTTTGGTAACAGTTAATTAAATTTTAAATTTTTGTTTCTGTACACATAACAAAGGATATAATTAAAAATCTTTTTACATAAGTTTTTCTTTTGCAATTATAATAAATTAATTGTAGTCGTTTTCTTTTGTTTTTCTTATTTCAAAATAGCGAAGTTAACAGTTAATGACGTAAATGACTGTTATTGTACTATATGTTGGTGAAGTAGAAATCATGAAATAATAAAAATTTAATTATAGATTTTTTATAAAAATATGGAAAACAAAGTTTGAAAAACTTAAAGTAAACTGTGTTTCTAAGTATTCAATATTGGAAAAATTATATTTTTTCCAAGAAAAAACCTTTGTTATTTAAAGTTTTCTTCTTAACTGTTTTCAAAATAAACGTAGAGGACTTACTGCCACAAATAACAAAAATTAGAATCAGATTAAAATAATTTAAAACTATACAGAACAAACAAAAATAATAACAAGCTCAAATACTCGGTATATATTGAGTTTAGAAAAAACTTTCCCAAAAAGTTTGAATTAAAAAAAAAACATATTTTGTTCCATCTCTTATGGTTTCAAAGATGGATATCAGCCCCTGGCGGTGAAAGCACGGTACGATTTTGCTCATTCACGCACTTAACCTTACTTATTATGTCAAGAATATACAACTTTAATAAGCGTTATTTTGATGATATACTTTTTGAAAAATGCCACCACATGTCAGATAAATTCTACAGGATAAGATTTGAGGTCTTTAAACTCCTATTGAATGGCGGAGTTTTAAAACAGTTTGTCAGCTATCTAGGTCTAGTTCTCACATCTATGATTAGAAACACGTTTAAAAAGTTAAAATAATTATAAAAAATTATAATTACTATAAACAGTTTTTCATATTGAGAAAATAATTTTATTAAAATATAGAGTTTTTTTTCACTAGCAATAATATCATTGGATAAAGTTTGGATAAATTATATTTGTATTATATATATATATATATGTATATATATATATGTATATATATATATATATGTATATATTATATATATAGTTTTATGAAACGTCAAGTAGTTAATTAGTTTTTCATGCTTCTGTATATGACATTATTTTATATATAAGTAAGAAAATTAATAGTGTTTCAGTTTTAATATATAATAATTTATCGTACATAAAATACAAAATGGAGCATATAAAGTGTTATATATTTAGAATTTGCACCAACTTTCAGTACTATCTAAATACTATCTGAAAAATAAACTCCGATGAACCACTTTTAGTCATCCACTCTGTAAATGTATTAATGACACAATATGGTTCCTATAAAATATGTTCTTCACAATAATTTTTAATGAAATTTTATTGTATTAACTAATAATGCTATGTTAGTAAAATGTAACTATGCTACATTGTTTTTTGTTCGCTGTAGGAAATAATTAAAATTTCAATGGTTTTGAGTAGGAAATCGAGCAGGAACAATTTTTGTTAAATCGTCCGATGTTGACAATATTATTGTCTTACTTACACGTAACAGGGAGTAATTAGACTACTTTTTATTAATAATACTCAAATCTCTATTTGTAAAAACTATAACTGTTTGTAATTTTTACTCTTCATACGTCGAAATCATTTTTTATTACTGACGAAAAGAAGTAGGTACTTTGAGGGATTTTGATAATTGTTTTTTTGTTGGATAGGATATTCTTCAAAGTTTGTCCCATATAAATTTGAAAAACAAATTCCAAATTTTAGCCACAAAAATAAAGAAAAAAAAAGACTTCCCAGCGCTTCCACTAAAGAACAAATATCATAATCGCAAAACTTTTCGATTTCGAGAATTTTCAACCCATATATATATATATATATATATATATATTTATATATATATATATATATATATATATATACGGGTTGAAAATTATGGAAACCCGAAATCGAAAAGTTTTGTGATTATGATATTTGTTCTTTAGTGGAAGCGCTGGGAAGTCTTTTTTTAAAATTTTTTTTTGTGGCTAAAATTTGGATTTTTTTTTCAAATTTATATGGGACAAACTTAGAAGAATATCCTATCCAACAAAAAAAAACAATTATCACAATCCCTAAAAATACATAAAAATTCATATATATATATATATATATATATATATATATATATATATATATATATCAGTTGCATCCTGTTGAGCATCAGTGCATCGAGAGATAACCTCTTGGTTGCACTCTGAAGCAGTATTTTCCCGAGCTCCTGCCGCGGTACTTTTTCTCAGTGATCACGGTGTTTAGCATTTGACCACTCGCTGATCACCTAACAACCCCATGTAGAGGTAGAGGTAGATTGTAAAGGCTGCCCTAGACGGGCTACACTTCGACCACAAGGTCCATTGTGAGGCCTTTGGATGTGAGGATGTGAATGGAGTGGAAGGAATTTGTGAGTAGACTAGAAATTGGTAGGATATGCGGCTGCATCCGACTATGATAGGAACTATGCCGATATTATTCTGGAGTTCGTGAAGGAAACTACAGAAAACCTTCTCAAGTATTGTCGGTTACTTCGTTCTTGTCCATACGCCGACAGTTTAGTGAATCAACCGCCCCTTTCTTTTATAATTGACAAACTGCCGATGTCGGGATTCGAACCCATAACCTCCCAATTTCCAAGTACTGCATACTGCGCAGACATGACGCCTTAGACCGCTCGGCTACTTGGCTGGTAATGGAAATTGTAATGGAATACTTCACAATATTTTTTATTAAAATATATCTACCATAAAAAATTCAATTTTCAACAATTTAATCGACTTTTTCCTGGATTATAATAAAAAGTAGGGTGTCACACGAACTTGAATATGAAAGCGATCTAACTGGTTTAAAAATTTAATTATTTTTTAACAAGAATATAATTACATTAGACATGTTTGTGTGAATTCATGATATTATGTTTTATTATTTTGTTCAACACGTCACAAACTCACCTATATATAGTATTCTATCAATTGTTTTAGTACATTCTATAACGGTGAACATTGTACTGACTATGGAAGTTTCCATAGAATGAATATACTGAACTTGACGGATATTTATATTGTGTCTTAAAATGGTTTTTTTGACGTGAAAACGTCTCTCGTTACACTAGTAGTCGGCCGAACATTGTGGAACGAAATAATGTAGGACTTCATTCGTTAATAACTTTGAGGTATTTGTATTGCCTACGATGTCAACGTACCAGTGTAGGGGCATGCGCGTAAATAGTTTTACGAATTTACTGTGTGTAAAGTTACAAATTGGTGTTGCATGGAAACGTTTTTAGCTAGAACATTGATTCTGGTATCATAGTGAGACAATAAAAATATTCGCTGGAATGTAAGTCAAAATCGATATTAAATCCAAAATAACAAAAAAATACTCGGAATTTTAGAAAACATATCAGAAGTAAGCTCGCGTCGAAAAAAATCTTACGGATCTAACAAGCTCATTGCCGAATGAATGAAAAGGAAATAAAAAACCGACGGAATGCGACATAGCTGGCCTGAAGGGCTATCATACAAGAAATAGCGACAGGCCAAACGTCTACGGATCATAAGCAGGACGTTTTCACGAAAAATTTACGGCACATACCCGCCCTACGACTTTCTTCTTTTCTTTTCATAGTACAGTCGCCGACTCAAAATTATTTAGGTATTAACATTAGTGTAAGACTTAGACTAAAAAGGTTTATTTTTTGCTTTTCACTTCCATTCTTTTTTCGAAGGTTTAATTAAGTTTAAAAGTTTTTATTTTTTGCTTTTCAGTTACTTTCTTCTTTCGTCGGTTCTATTTTTTGTTAAAAAGTTTTTATTTTTCACTTTTCAGTGCCTTTCTTTTTTCGTAAATGTTTATAGTGTCATTAGAACTGCATAAGTGTGCCAAGTTTCAACAGAATCAGTTCACATATGATAATTCAGTGGGTGAACAATCCATTTTTACCTATTTTTCTACCCTTAAGGGGTAAATTTTTTTTCTTCAAGTTTATGTGGTACCAACTTCGAAGTATACCCTATCCAATAAAAAAAAGAATTATCGAAATCGGACTACTCTGTAAAAAGTTATGCGTGGTCATACATAAAAATATATATATACATATATATATATATATATATATATATATATATATATATATATATATATATATATGTATATATATATATATATATATATATATATATATATATATATATATATATATATGTATATATATATTTTTATGTATGACCACGCATAACTTTTTACAGAGTAGTCCGATTTCGATAATTCTTTTTTTTATTGGATAGGGTATACTTCGAAGTTGGTACCACATAAACTTGAAGAAAAAAAATTTACCCCTTAAGGGTAGAAAAATAGGTAAAAATGGATTGTTCACCCACTGAATTATCATATGTGAACTGATTCTGTTGAAACTTGGCACACTTATGCAGTTCTAATGACACTATAAACATTTACGAAAAAAGAAAGGCACTGAAAAGTGAAAAATAAAAACTTTTTAACAAAAAATAGAACCGACGAAAGAAGAAAGTAACTGAAAAGCAAAAAATAAAAACTTTTAAACTTAATTAAACCTTCGAAAAAAGAATGGAAGTGAAAAGCAAAAAATAAACCTTTTTAGTCTAAGTCTTACACTAATGTTAATACCTAAATAATTTTGAGTCGGCGACTGTACTATGAAAAGAAAAGAAGAAAGTCGTAGGGCGGGTATGTGCCGTAAATTTTTCGTGAAAACGTCCTGCTTATGATCCGTAGACGTTTGGCCTGTCGCTATTTCTTGTATGATAGCCCTTCAGGCCAGCTATGTCGCATTCCGTCGGTTTTTTATTTCCTTTTCATTCATTCGGCAATGAGCTTGTTAGATCCGTAAGATTTTTTTCGACGCGAGCTTACTTCTGATATGTTTTCTAAAATTCCGAGTATTTTTTTGTTATTTTGGATTTAATATCGATTTTGACTTACATTCCAGCGAATATTTTTATTGTCTCACTATGATACCAGAATCAATGTTCTAGCTAAAAACGTTTCCATGCAACACCAATTTGTAACTTTACACACAGTAAATTCGTAAAACTATTTACGCGCATGCCCCTACACTGGTACGTTGACATCGTAGGCAATACAAATACCTCAAAGTTATTAACGAATGAAGTCCTACATTATTTCGTTCCACAATGTTCGGCCGACTACTAGTGTAACGAGAGACGTTTTCACGTCAAAAAAACCATTTTAAGACACAATATAAATATCCGTCAAGTTCAGTATATTCATTCTATGGAAACTTCCATAGTCAGTACAATGTTCACCGTTATAGAATGTACTAAAACAATTGATAGAATACTATATATAGGTGAGTTTGTGACGTGTTGAACAAAATAATAAAACATAATATCATGAATTCACACAAACATGTCTAATGTAATTATATTCTTGTTAAAAAATAATTAAATTTTTAAACCAGTTAGATCGCTTTCATATTCAAGTTCGTGTGACACCCTACTTTTTATTATAATCCAGGAAAAAGTCGATTAAATTGTTGAAAATTGAATTTTTTATGGTAGATATATTTTAATAAAAAATATTGTGAAGTATTCCATTACAATTTCCATTACCAGCCAAGTAGCCGAGCGGTCTAAGGCGTCATGTCTGCGCAGTATGCAGTACTTGGAAATTGGGAGGTTATGGGTTCGAATCCCGACATCGGCAGTTTGTCAATTATAAAAGAAAGGGGCGGTTGATTCACTAAACTGTCGGCGTATGGACAAGAACGAAGTAACCGACAATACTTGAGAAGGTTTTCTGTAGTTTCCTTCACGAACTCCAGAATAATATCGGCATAGTTCCTATCATAGTCGGATGCAGCCGCATATCCTACCAATTTCTAGTCTACTCACAAATTCCCTCCACTCCATTCACATCCTCACATCCAAAGGCCTCACAATGGACCTTGTGGTCGAAGTGTAGCCCGTCTAGGGCAGCCTTTACAATCTACCTCTACCTCTACATGGGGTTGTTAGGTGATCAGCGAGTGGTCAAATGCTAAACACCGTGATCACTGAGAAAAAGTACCGCGGCAGGAGCTCGGGAAAATACTGCTTCAGAGTGCAACCAAGAGGTTATCTCTCGATGCACTGATGCTCAACAGGATGCAACTGCGGAGGGTTAACGGATTCATTAACCATTGCAGATTGTGTGGCGAGGAGGAAGAAACATTCAGCCACATTATCTATGACTGCGAACCTCTAGGTTACAGCAGATACTGGATATTTGTATACCCCGAATATATGTATACATAACCTTCAGGAAGACATATGAGAGAAGCGAATCTCCTCGGACTGAAGTAGAAAGGGGAGCACAATGGACCATAAGGTCGAAGTGCAATACTTTTTAGACCCAAAGATGTATCTATCTATCTACCTATGGGATTGTTAACGGCCTTCGGAAGGGAGATAACAAATACAAACACCTAAAAATATGTATTATAGGTTACTGAAAATCGTTTCACGCAAAAGTTATTGACCGGATAAAACTATGGTTAAATAAACTGTTATAAATTTTTCGTCTAAATTCTTACGAAATGACACGGTTTGTAGATCACAGTTTTAGTCTGATCGGAATGAAATTTAGTATATGAAATGCTTTCTGTATTTACAAGATTTAGTTCGTTAATGAACGAAATCGGTCGAGGTGGAAAGGGGGGTCTTAGACGGAGGTGGAAACACATCAGTTGGTTTATTTCGTTTAATATTTGAAAAATCGTAGAATGTTGTAATTGATTAATTTTGCTAAAATTTGATTTCTGTTACTCTAATATTTACGATATAAGACTGAACACATTAAAATCCGCAATATCTCTGTAGATATTAGAGTTTTAGAAAAAATGATCAGGTAATGAATTGTAGTAAAGTAGATTGTCTACAACTTTACTTCTTATAACTTTTTCGCTTGTTCTAATATTAAGTTATATATTCTATATTTTGTGTTTTCTTCTTTCTCCAAGTCTCTCTTTTCCTTTCTTCATTCTACCCAGTAACAAACTTGGTTTTGGAAATACTAAGGACATATCAGATACGAAGTTTTATTTCGATTAGATTAAAATTGTGACCGCTAGACAATATACGAATACATGGCAAATTTATTTATAATATACTAGCGATCTTGCCCTGCTTCGCACGGTTAATTACTACACTTTGATCTGAGCTCGTTGATCGGAGAATCAATAACACACAACAGCCAAAAACGAGTATATGGTTATATCCACCCTATTACAACACCTCACATGATACAGTTTAAAAATAATTGTATAATATATAACTATGGTGATATGTAACTTTGGTGTATTAACTTAAAATTAAATACGTAAGCCATGATAGTAAATTTTTTTCGAAATATCTTTATTATTTACACTTAGGAAATTTTAATTAGAATGTACTATACCTATAAACCTTCCGAAAAAAATTATCTACATGATGGTGGAAACTGTTTCAAAATCCATTGCGTACTTTAGAAGGAGCTAGCGGATAAACAGACAGATAGGCGCGGAAGGCAACTTCCATTTATACTATGTATAGATGTGTCTGTAGCCACTCTAACGGCCACAGGTCGCCATGAACATAAATACGATAAAAGTAAATTAAAACCTATTACTAAAACACTAGTGAGGTATTTTTTCTCAATGACGCAAAACTCTACCAGAGCCATCAACACCCCCATACTTAATGGTATGTTTTATTAAGGTAAACTACACCTACAATTAAAAATCTATCCCTACCATTCTAAACTTTGACTTTTCTGGACTAATACGCAGTATCTTTTAGATAGAAAACATTTTGATATAAGCGGCCGTCACGATAATTTACGAAATTATTGGTACGAGTAAAACAAGTTGAATAAAACTGTTGTTTTTTTTTTTTGGAAAGTATAATTTGTTTCAACATGGGAGAGATATTTGCATACATAAAACTGTTGATCCCATAAATGTAAGGACTGTTGTGCGAGGTGAGGGTTGTTGAATGAGTGAAAATATATTAATGGACGAGAAGAAAATAAGTAATATATGAAAATAATCATATGCGTGACATATTTTACATAATATGTATTTAAAATAACACGCACGTTTATATGTACATAAAACTACCCCGCCTTTTACTTATATAGGTATTTTATACAAACAACCCCTAAATTATATAAAATGTTTTCATGAAAATGATATTTATTTTATTTTGTATAAAACATGTATGTATGTTCGTCTGCATGAAATTTGAACCAGTTGTAACATTCAAAGTGTTACTATATTTAATATTAGATATAATAAATATTAACAGTAATTTTTTAGAATGTGATTTACTGTTTCAAATATATTGCATTTGTGTGTACTACGTTTACGATTTCCTATTTGATATTTATTTTTCGATATTTATTTTCTCGGTAGTTTCGTGTCAAAATTGTTTTTATTCAATTTCAAATCTTTCAGGTCTTTTATTGTTTTGAATATTGAAATTTTGTCATATACGTAAAATAGTCTTGATTTAAATCAAGAGTAAGTCTTATAAAGAGCTTTTGTACCGCTGAGAATATCCAATTCTGTTTTCCCTTTTTTCGGCGAGTTTGAACTTTAGTGTCGAATTATATTCGTCCCAATTTGTTCTCCTCGGATCCCGATAGTGTATATTACATTGGTCCGTTCTCACCTCCACATTGTAATAGACTTGTCTGTGATCCGATGCAGATGGTTTATCGGATACTAGCCATTTCTTGATTTTTCCACTGATTTCATAAGTGCTCAGTGTTACATCAATGACTTCCTGCCGAACTTTGTTAATAAGAGTCGGCTTGTTGCCTTGATTAACTATATATAAGTTGTTAGCTATGATATAATCAACGAGGTACTCACCTCTGATATTTGTGTTTGTACTTCCCCATGCAGTGTGATGAGCGTTTGCATAGCATTCCATGATCAGTTGGTGGTTTTTTGCCTCACAATACTGGATCAGGTCTTCTATCTCTGTTGATGGTGGTGGAGTAGATGCATCAAAGGGTAGGAAGACCGAAGCGATGATTACTCCAGTTTCGTTCCCCATGTTCTATTTTACTTTTACCGCTGTAAGATCTCTCTGACAAAACTCTAACAGCGGCAAGACATTGATGTCCTTTCTTGCATAAATGCAAGTTCTGGGTCTCCCTGAGGTTTTATCGTAAATAATTTGTTCTCTAGTATCTCCTAGTCCAAGAATCTTATGGTTCACAGCCCAAGGTTCCTGTACCAGAGCTATGGAACTTCCCCTTTTCAGCACATTTTGACAGA
This sequence comes from Nineta flava, assembly GCA_963920215.1. Lineage (NCBI taxonomy): Eukaryota > Metazoa > Arthropoda > Insecta > Neuroptera > Chrysopidae > Nineta > Nineta flava. The sequence continues at coordinate 34,516,201 of OY986044.1, read as the reverse complement.
AGACATCGGAGGCCACCTTACTGTGCTGGAGGTTTATCTGAAGCATCCGAAGATCTGACATTCTTAAATCAATCAATCAATAGTCTTGTTAATCGTTAGATTATCTCTTGGCGACATTTCAATGACTTCATTTGGTTATTGGAGATCTGTCCATCTTAAATGATATTGTCTTTTGAGAGAGAGGTTTTTGTATTCACACAGAATGTGAATTCCGGTTTCCTCCTCTTCATGACAAAATCTGCCGAGATTATTCGCTGTGAGATTGATTTTGTGCATATGTTTATTGAGTTTGCTGTGGCCAATAAGATGGCCAATACCCTCAATTGGATTTTTCCTAGTTGTAAACGATCAGAGACCTTTTTATAAGAGCCTTTGCATGATCCTGGCCATGAGTGTTTACCCAAGAACTGCTGGACTCGATAGTTCATTATTCTAATCTATTAATGAAAAATAATTTACAGACTTTTAAAAAAACGTTCATTCGTGATACTTGATACAAGATAAACCATTTGATATTAGATTAAAGTCAAACTAACCTACGGGCATTGATATCTTAAAACTTGAGCTAGTTGCCACGACAGGGTAACATATTCCGAACATCTATGGTGGAAGAACTTTTTTGTGTGTACTTTATTTAGTTTAGTCTTCATTATTAGTTAATGAAGGCATCTATCTTAGTATGACTCTAATACTAACATAGATAGTTGTTGATTTGTTTCCAAATAGTCAATCTATCAGTCCACATTTTTGAATAAAGTTTTATATTTTGTATTACCCTGTTGTTTTATATAATCCTTAAAAAAAATCGCAATACAATACGATTAACGGTTATCAATATATCAGACCCATGGTGCTAAAGTCCAGAACTGTATGAATTGAGAAGCGAAAGTTTTGAAAAGTGTTGATCGGTTGTTAAAATGAATCTGATTTCCATAATGTTTTTTATTAAATGATATTTTATTAAAATCGATAACAAATATTTTTTCCATTTTTTTAGCGTTTTACATGTGCAACAAATAAGAAAATTTTGTTCCGCTTCTTTTCTACTTGGTTCAAATCCCTTGATGATGTGACAGTCTCTTTGACTCGTACGAGAATAGTTTTGTGTCATTATTATTTGATGATAAAAATGTTATGTTTGTGACATGTAAAATTTAAAGGATGAAATAAAATATTGACTATAATAAATTGTCATGTAATCTAAAATATGATGTCAAACAATTTATGTTTACAGAAACAGAAAATACGACCTACCTCTGTAAAATATTTTAGATAAAGATTTCTCGTTTTTTTTTTTTTAAATTTAGTATTTAGTATTCAGGTCTGGAACTGATCTTATTTTATTTACTTTATGTTTAGTTAGTTCAGTGTACGATGGAATTAATGTATCAAATCCTGTGTGTATTAACATTCTTATACCCGGTCTTGGTGTTTGTTCCTTAGCACTATAGCATCTGGTGGCAAAAATTAGAAGCAGAATAGCCAGGCTCTGATAGTGATAGACACATACGCGTTACTAGAGTTATCCTATTAAAATAAACAAAAAATTAATATTTTGTTAATGAAACGAACTGTTGAAATGTGGCCTGATTAAAGCCACCATTTTGGAATATGACGTCATGAGTACCTAACTTTACCAATACTTATAATATACACAAGGATATATTAAGTATAGCCCCGACCTTGTAACGGTTGAAAATATTTTGGTATGTATATTTATAAAATGATCTAATGAGTCCATTAGCTTCAGCAAGTCCGTCTGCCCCTCTATCTGCCCGCTAATAGTGAGGTAAAATTCGTGAATGGACAAAATCAGACCATGAATCTCTCTACCAGAGGAGGGAGGGGGGGAAATACCCATCATGAAATCCGTAAGAGATAGAAGAAAAGCTTGTAAAGGCAAAAAATACATTGAAAAGTTTATTTTTACTGCACTACAACGCCTTTATTAAGAAATCATTGTCAAATATTTTCGAAAAAACAAGACTTTTAGCCAAGAAAATTGGCCGTTTATCTCCACTCTTCATCAGTGTATACGAATTTAGCTTCTTAAGAAATGACTTGTAATGATTTATTCAATATTCCGGATATATGTTTATCCAGATCGAATCTGGTTCCAATTAATCCGAATAATAGTTTCGCAACCACTGTTGCTTCATTAGAAAATATATAATAATGATAAGAAATGTATAATCATTATTCTGAAAATGCAACAGTGATTGCGAAACTATAGTCAAAATAAAAATATTGATCCGAAAATCTCGATTGTTTGTTTTATTTAACAATGACCAGAGAATATTTGGACTAAAAAATAGAAAGATTTTCGACATGTCGTTGTTATTACATACTGGACTAATATGAAGAATATATAGACGAAAGATAGATAGTGTTCTTGAAATATTTATTAGTGAACGACTGGGTTACTCCAATATAAAAAATAGAATAAAACGTTTTATTTCAACAATATATAGCTTGTATATTAGTAATAATTTATGTTGAATGTTTAAAAAATTGGTAGGACATTTTTATATAAATATCTTAATAAACTGTTTTGTGAAAATCATTTTGTCTGACTTCTTTTTTTTTTGTTGCAGACTAATTTAAATCAAATAGACAGTGAGTTAAAAAAGTAATCGAGAAATGATGACACCTATTTAAACCTATCGGACACCAATAACGCTTGGCAAAAGACTTACTATAAATCGCAGGAGATGGCTAGATTCACTGGAATGCTAGATTATTAAATGATAATTATTGAGAACTCTAGGTTTTTGAAATAAAATTTCAAATTCACCCCTTTACCTAGATCAGTTTTTTTTGTATTATAAATACGTATTTCGACTACAAAGTAGTCATCATCCGTATAAATTAGCTAGTCGTTTAAAATTTATTATATTTTAATTTAAATTTATTTTGGTTAATTTTTTATTTATTTTTATTTTTGTCTATTGATCTCGACTTTCTATCTATTTCTAATTGTCAAAGAGTAAATTACGACTAGCTAATTTATACGGATGATGACTACTTTGTAGTCGAAATACGTATTTATAATACAAAAAAACTGGTAAAGGGTTATCTAGGTAAAGGCGCGAATTTGAAATTTTATTCCTGGAATGCGTCTGGTAGAAACGTTTTAGAACTAAAGTTACAAAATAATCATGTCGACTGTTTTGTTTAGTATTCCAGAGTTTCGCAACATAGTGTATGCAGAAAATGGTTCGGGATATCCTTTGGATTTCGAGCAAATGATCTGGGATATCCTGATTGATGCTTATTTATAGCCGACAATCCTGTTTGTCATTGCGGGATTAAAAAATCCACCTTATGACGTCAAGGAGATTGCCCACTACTAATATACATCGCTGTTGTGAACTGAACACATAAAACTGGACGTAGGAAAACAAAATTCCTTTTTCAAGTCCATAGTAATGTTGTCGCAAGAAACCAGAATTTTGAAACGAGATGAGATAATATTCTCGAGTGTTAAAACTTTTGATTTTGACAGAAGTCCAGGCGAGATGTCAAACACTTTCTAGAGATAAAATTTCAAAATTTGTCCCAATTCCTAGATCAATTATTTGTATTATATAAATACGAATTTCGTCTATATAGAAGTCATCATCATTATTAATTAGCTAATCGTTGCTAATTTGGTGCGTGTCTCACAATGGTTTTAAATTTCTTTTGTCTTTTATATAATCGGATAATGTACCGACTGACTTGTTTGGGCCAAAACCGTGATTGTGTTCTATCAATTGATTTTGACATTAATTTTTATTTTCACTTCTTCATTTTGAAAGTAGTTTAACAAATAAAGATATCTTACAAATAAGGATCTCCAGTCGTTTCATTCTAGAGAGCCGAGACTCAAAGAATTTTAAGAAGTACATTTTTTTTAATATCCGAAGGAGATTGCATATTTTTAGGTGTTTGTTTTCAATGACAAAGATTCTAAATAATACGATAAATCGTGTTAAATTGGACTAATTTCATGTTTTTTATTTCGAAATATGAGTCGAGAATTGGACTCGTGTCGTCGATAATAGTAAACTATTTGTATGGATATTACGACCACAATTATACACACACAATTGCACATCCAATGGACCCAAACTCATAAAAGCGACGGACTCATAATTGAATGCAAACGGACTGATAATTGCCCCTAATCTCAGCGAGTAAACTTTTAAAACTTTCTTTGGTGTTTATACATGGACTTTTACATCTAAATGATACCATACGTGTAAAAGGGAAATTAGTTTTAGATGTTAAAATAAAATAATCAAAGAGAACTGTAGGTTTTTTGAAATTTTTGGAAATTTGTTCGAAAATTTATGTTGGTCAAAGTCGTCGCTAAATCAAAACTCGAATCACAGAACATCTGGCTCATGTGAAATTTGGGAGAACCGAAAAATCGTGTATAGCTGCGCACGTTATTGAGAACAACCACAAAATTGACAAATCGAATTTAAAACTACTGAAATCGGTACAAAACCCCACAGAATTAGATGCATACGAAAGTATCTACATACACAAATTGAGGAAACAAATAATGAATTTAGACAATGGCCCAATTCCAAATACTGATTTAATAAAATTAAACCATTAAAAAAAAATTTAATAACAAGGTTAGCTTCGATCAACACCCTCACTTTAGTGACAATAACAACGCCGCATCTAGTCACAAAAGGATACCGTCAATAAATGGGTGGGGTTCTTCAAACACTTAATCCTTTCAACTCAAATAATCCTTCAGGTCAAATCATATCCTTAGTCAAATCATATAAAAGACAAACATTTTGTAATGTCATTGTGAGACACGCACCAAATTAGCAACAAGAAACATATCTCTGACTCTATATCCCAGAGATAGCTACGATTAACTAATTCATACTGATGATGACTATAATGTAGTCGAAATACGTATTTATAAAATACAAATAAATGTTCTAGGAATTGGGGCAAAATTTGTAATTGCAGTTTTAGCTCTAAGGTAAATTTGTTTTTCAACTCACAGTAGCAGTAGATATATACTATAAAAATAATTTGTGCCATTCGTTATTTTTTCTATTCTAAAAATAAATATTTATTGTTTAATGTTTGTATTTCTGTGTTTGTTATAGGTAGTACTCGATCCGTTTGTGTGTTTTAGTCTTTTATATATGTCACAGATGGATTTCGAATCCGCTATTTTACAAAACCGCTAGTTGTTTTACATAACAACTCCATTATGTAAACAACTGAACGCCGTTTAGCTGTTTTATATAATTACTGAACTTTAACACGTAAAATTGCTTAAACGTTTTGCATTTATCAATGCAGCGGGTCAATGATTAGACGTTATGTAAAACAACGTGAAATGAAACGTCAGATTGTAGATTTTAGTTTAAATGGGCTAATGGAATTGCCATTACTAAAGGTCCTTTTTCCTAACAAGTCGTATATATTTTAGAAATAGTATCAGTTTGCTATATTGTTCATATGTTTGTCGGGTTGGTCGGGTTTGTCAGATAAGCTATTCTGCATTACGTCAGACGTGGGTAGCAGTTTTGTAAAACGTACCCCAATGACAATCCAGCTGGAAGTCGGTCTGTTGTTTTACATAACGGAGTTCGATTCCTGGTTGACGAGTTAATTTTTTCATATCAATATTTAATTAAAAATTCAATGACAATGACATTTGTCTTAATAGTATACGCTAAAGTCTTCTACAGTTTGTCTTACGTAACCGAAAGGAATTTCGACAAACATCTTATTATTGACGCTTAAGTATACACAAATAATTATATATGAATAATAACTTCGACAGAAGTGATACTGTCTAAATAAATAAAAATAAGAATGATATGAAAAGGTTGGCTGTTACCTCACAGCCGTCTTTGGTGTAGCGGTATCATACTGGACTAGATATCCAGAGGCCAGAGGTTCGATTCCTGATTGACGAGTTAATTTTTTCATATCAATATTTAATTAACATAACGGAGTTGTTATAAAACAACTAGTGGTTTTGTAAAACAGCGGATTCGACAATCCATTTGTGACATATATATATATACAGTTTTTTTTTTTTGCAAAAAAAAAAACAACTTTTTATATCAAATAAATATTACCAAACTAGGTTTATAGAGTTTAAAACAAAAATAAATAAAATAAAAGAAAAATAAAATATTGTAAAAAAAAAAACAGCAGGAATTTCATTTCAAATAGGTCCAATGCAAAACGGTATCGGTGTTTCGAAAACTATTTAAACATTTCTTTTAAATTTAGGTTTTTAAAATGGCAATTTCGAATGTGAAGATTCGGCGATGCACCGTCGATTTCAGGATTTAAACTTAATAGTACCGTACCTGATGAAATTGATAACATTATTTCTATGCGTTCATGATGCGGTATATGATTGTATTGATTTAGTACATACGCTTTATATAAATAAAAAACGAGAAATAATAAAAATTTTGACAAAATGAAAACCCGACTTCAAAAATCAAATATTCTAAAACAAAAAATGCACTAAAAAGTAAAAAAATAATTGCATATTCTTGGGTCAATTTTAGTTCACTTAAACAAAAAATTTTAAATATATACGTACAATTATTGTTATTTTTGGAGTCGGTGTCAGCATAGAGAAATTCACATAAAATTTGGACAATCGGACAATTGGAAATGGGACCAATCGGAAATCAAGTCCTTTAAAGCAAAAAAAAAATTCAAAATCGGTTCATAAATGACGGAGTTCTGAGGTAACAAACATTAAGAAAAATAAAAAATACAGACGAAATGAGAACCATTCTCCTTTTTGAAGTCGGGTTAATGAGTAATTTTACTATTCTCATTAAAAGAACAAGTGAAAATAGCAATTAAATGAGTTAATTGCTTAAACACCCGGTATATACTTCTTTATGAAAAAAAGTCTCAAAAAAAGTTGTTTATTTTTATAAAAGGAACATTTGTTGAATTTTCGTTCTATCTCTTGCAGTTTCAAAGGTAGGCAGTTTTGCCCATTTTTCCCAAACATGATCCGATATTGTTCATACACAAACTTGACCTTATTTTATAGCTCTAGAATACACATACAAAATTTTAGCTTGCTATCTCTTTTCGTCTTTGATTTATCTCTTTCATCTATCTATATTGGTGTTTTATTTACTACCTACACTCCCAAGTAGACAAGGTGAAAACCTCGTATTCGTTCGAAAAATTTTCCCATGCCTCTGAATATGGATAAAGATTTTGTCTATTAATCAAATTTAAAAAAATTGGGACCAAATTAAAAAAAAATTTTTTTCTACCACTCCGAATGAGCGAATATTTTTACCTGGATGGAGTTTTTTTACAGGTATTTTGGGTCATTTAAAGCAAAAAAGGTCTTTTTGTCATTTTTTCATTTACTTGTTTCGCTTTAAATGTTTTCACACCGTGGTTACAGGAGGAATTCAAAATTTTGGATAAGTCAGTGCCATCTGGTACCGGTCTATATAATATGTAGGTACTTTATTTCAATTTGTTATTTTTATTTTCTGTAAGTGTGAGGTTAGTTTTGTTACAGTACGATAATAATATTGAATTGAAAAAAAAATTGTTGTACGTTTTATTTTGTTATAAATATATTTGTCATATACAATAAAAGTAGGGGAAAACGTACAAAAATATTCACGCATTTAAATTCTGTACAATGCAAGTATTAAGGTTGTAGTGAAACTTAATGGTTTGTCCTGTACTAAATGCATTGATATGTCATCCATTGCCAATTCGAAATAATTAAAAATTTTGCAATTAAATCGTTTCAAATAATTTTACTTTTGTAAAAACATATATATTTGTAAAAAAAAAAACATATTCTTTAAAACTGAAATCCTAAATTTCATTTTTTCGAAGAGATTGAACAATTAAAAATATGTTTTTATGTATTTCAAAAAGTTGCATGGTGATAAAACTAGATATAAATAAATATAACTAAAAATAAAACTTGATTAAAACAAATATAACTAAAAATGAAACTAGATTTAGAACATTATTCGATCTACAAATTTAATTATCTCAGAAACAAAAAACAAGATTAATTTGAAATTTGGTCCAGGTATTTATAAGACTTTCATAAATATTATGACAGTTTCATAACACTGGAATATCTGGTTGTCGAGATATAGATTTTTGTATTCATGTTTTTACCGACGAGTTCATTTAACCTATGTGAAAAATCTCTTAAAAATCGTAACTATAACATTTTCTTTACTCAAAAACTAAAAACAGGATCAACTTCAAATTTTGACAGGAAATTCTTTATTATTGAAATAATAAGCTGCCAAATTTTGAAGAACCTGTCATTAAACTGAATTTTCTTCACAACAACCTTAAGATTTAAAAAGAAGTTATACTTCTTTTGGCGCGTTACGAGAACCAGATCAAAGTGTTTTTTCAGCATGTCACAAATCGTTGATATAACAATCGACTGATGTAGCACTCGCACGATCGATGTAAGGTCCGGCACACACGTTCCGGTATACCTGTCAGGTAAACCGGAAAGGTATACCTGTGTAGGCAAGAGCACCCACACGTTACGATAAACCGGAAGATTTTGACTCAGTTGAGAGATGGGTGACTGACGCTCTCTACTCAAGGAACGAGACACAACTAACACAAAAACTGTACAGGCATGCCGGAGTGACTCATACACACTCTAAGGTCTACATGACTGTGCAGCTAGTAAATACTGGATTTCGATTCTTCTCCGGTCGCCTGCGCAAGTCCCTATACCTGCGCTCCGGTTTACCTGTAAAGGTGACCTGCACGGACTTCGGGATACATTATAAAAAGAGGAATGATTGTTATTGAATTTGACTATACAGTTGAAATTAGGTACAGGAATGTCTTCATTATTATTCCTCCATATTTCTGATAAAAGAATAATAATAGAATTACGAGCCACATTATCAATTTTTATGGGCTGTTAAATTTTCTATATTAATTGTATATATTGATAAACCTGGCCAGTTCTTGAGAAATTACATTAACTCTGATTCTAATTTAAATAATAGATTTAATGCCAGTCTTTGAATATAATTTTGAATATAATTTTCCGATTGTAGTTTTTCACTACTATATCATTTTATTACACTTTTGTGTCTTAATACTAGTGTTGACTTTATTCAATATTATTTTAATAAATTATTTAAAAAGAAGTTTAACATCTTACGTGCGTACATACACACTTTTTTGTTTGTTTTAGTATGAGACTTGTGTTGCTTAAAGATATGTTTTTCTCGTTTTTTTTGGGGGGGGCTTATAAAATGCCCCATTTCTTTGAAAATGCATTTTAGTAAAGTAGTAAAGTTGGATTTCCCCTATTGAGTAAATAAAATTATTTCTTATGTAAAAGCCAGGAATAATAATCCCCAGCTGTTATCTATATATTCCACAAAAAAAAAGGATTATTATTATGAATAGTGCAAAGCTAGCTATAGATGTGAATTTAATTTTGCTCACAGAATAATATTTATAAAATGCAATTTTTTCCCCAGTTTCGTCATGACGTTTCAATTTTTAGAATGAATAACCTAATTTTCATAAAATTGTATATTAAGGTTGTTGTGAAGAAAATCAATTTAATGACAGGTTTTTCAAAATTTTACAGCTTATTATATCAATAATAAAGAATATCCTGCCAAAATTTGAAGTTGATCCGAGATGAGAATGAGAAGTAAAGTAGCTAAGATTTTCCTCAACTTTCCCCAAATTCCCTAGATCAATGATGACTTCTCACCGTGTCATCAAATGACGACACGGAGGATACTAACGATTAACTAAATCGCATTGATAATGACAACTTTATGGTCGAAATAAGTATTTATATAATAAAATTAATTGCTCCAGAAATTGAGGCCAATTAAACAATTTCATATGTCCCCTAAATTTGTATAGAAATAAATGAATAAAATTTATCCAAAAATCATAAAATCAAAACTATAATAGAATCATGTTCATGAAGTATACTATTATTAAACTGCAATGTTGTGTACTATTAAAAATACCCGACTACACAATATGTATATGAAAAACAATATGTAGGTATTATCTATCGATTGTATACAGTTAAATCTGATTATAAAACAACAATTCAACTCGAGGAAACAATAGTCGAAAAAAAAATATAAAGTGATAAAACGACACAACACATGTGGTACGATTGTTATACTAAATACAAAAACATGAATCATTTTGTTTACAGTTTTGTGGTAAACAATATTGTAGTTTAACACTTTTCACTGTGTTTAATATTCCATTATACAGGGTGATTTGTTAACAGACATGAGTAATGTTTGAAATGGTTCCTGGTATATATAATGTGAATGGTTTTACCCAGTGCCGGATTTATCGATGTGGAGGCCTGTGGGCAAAAATTTCGTGGAGGCCTACATATGCACGGAAAACTTCGTCTACACATAGATTTTCAGAAAAGGCGCGTCCTTCGTCTTAATAAAGGAGCAATGGTTGATAACTTTTTTCCCTGTCAAATTTCCAATAAAAACTTTTACCCCGAAAACAAAATAAATATGTAAAAAAAAAAAAACAAAACAAAATCTGACTCAGCAAGAATTTTTCTGGCAATCTTATCTCAAATAACGAAAAGAAAAAAAAACGTGCATTTTCTGTACAAAATATGATATACTCCTTCATCGTATGGTTCTTACTACGGGTAAAACATTTCTATGAAATCTTAGTCAAAAAGCAATGAAAATGAGTAACAATTTTATTTCGTAAACGATCACAAAAATATATATATCACAAAACAATTACGTTACAGTTTCGTAAATAAAATAAAATTTATACGAAATTGTTGAATTTTGTAATAAAACATTTTTTTAGTTTGAATTATTTATGATTTCCGCAGATGTTTCAGAAATTTTGAGAACAGTTAAATTTTGTGGAGGCCTGACACCGCCTCAAAAATTAAAATAATTGTACATATATATTTAAAATTTTTTGCTTAGGTGAACTAAAATTGGCACAAGAATATGCAATTATTTTTTTACTTTTTAGTGCATTTTTTGTTTTAGAATATTTGATTTTTGAAGTCGGGTTTCCATTTTGTCAAAATCGGTTTTATTTCTCGCTTTTTAGTGACTTTGAAGTTCTATAGCTGATTTTATTTGTCTAAATATAGGTAAACCAACTAAACGACCTACTTATTTTTAGTGCATTTTTTTATAACACATTTTTTTTATCCGTTTTTTTTTTTTTTAAATTTTTAGTGCATTTTTTCATAACAGATTTTCAGTTTTTTTTACATGCTTGTTGTTTTTTTTTTTATAAAAATGTTTTTTTGGGGTCGATTTTTCTTTGTAAAATTTTCTTGAAGCCGGTTTTTAAAAAAATTTTCTTATTTTCCCATTATGAATGTGTATATCCATTCAAAAAAAAAAAAAAAAAATAATCGCAAAAAAAAAAAAACATACGAATTGAGAACCATCCTCTTTTTAAACCGACTTCAAAAAAGGAGGATGGTTCTCAATTCGTCTGTATTTTTTTTTTTTTTTATGTGTGTCACTTCAGAACTCCGTCATTTATTAACCGATTTTGAATTTTTTTTTTGTTTTAAAGGGTTTGGTTTCCCATTGGTCCCATTGTCACCAAATCGCATTCTGATGAGGGGATCTCCGGGAAATCGAGGAAAATCCTCATTTTTTATGTGATAACCGATTTCTGCGAAATTTTCTTTTTTTTTGAAAGGGTATACTCATTCATAATGGGAAAATAAGAAAATTTTTTTAAAAACCGACTTCAAAAAAACTTTTTACAAAAAAAAAACCGACCCCAAAAAAAATAATTTCTACAAAAAAAAAAACAAAATACTTGTAAAAAAAACTGAAAATCGGTTATAAAAAAATGCACTAAAAATTATTAAAAAAAAAAAAAAACGGGTAAAAAAAAAAGTGTTCTAAAAAAACTCACTAAAAATTAGTTGGTTGTTTAGTAGGTCTACCCATATTTAGACAAATAAAATCAGTTATAGAACTTCAAAGTCACTAAAAAGCGAGAAATAAAACCTATTTTGACAAAATGGAAACCCGACTTCTGAAATCAAATATTCTATAACAAAAGATGCACTAAAAAGTAAAAAAATAATTGCATATTCTTGTGCCAATTTTAGTTCACCAAAGCAAAAATTTTTTAAATATATATGTACAATTATTGTTATTTTTGGAGGCGGTGTCCAAAAGTTATGTTTATTTCTCTATGATGACACCGCCTCCAAAAATAACAATAATTGTACATACATATTTAACAAATTTTGCTTTGGTGAACTAAAATTGGCACAAGAATATGCAATTAGTTTTTCACTTTTTAGTGCATCTTTTGTTATAGAATATTTGATTTTAGAAGTCGGGTTTCCATTTTGTCAAAATAGGTTTTATTTGAAGTCGGGTTAAAAAATTGTGTGTGTATACTTATGTACGCACCTACGAAGTTATACTTCTTTTTAAATAATTTATTAAAATGATATTATAAATGGTCAACATTACTTCTAAGAAAAAAAAGTTTAATAAAATGATACAGCAGTGAAAAAAACACAATTCCATTTTAAAAATAATATAGCCAAGTATTATTCATTCCACCATAAAATATACCTAATTTCATTATTAAAATGATATAGACAATCACTATTACACCATAACATGTTCTTCGAATATAAATAGTATCTATTGCGGTATAATAGAGCAGGAAAGAGAACTGTGTAACATTAATCGTCAGCCGCAACGGCCGTTACACGCTGATAATACACACACTGATCGAATTCCCATAATGCGCAGAATGAAGTATAACTTCAAAATTTCCAAAAAAACCATTTTGCATTTTGTAAACTATGATACATATATTTTGTCTATTAAGCCTTTTAAATATATTCCTATAAACTATTTACATTTAGTTTAATAAATGTATTTTAAAGAGCATTTGACCGTTTATATTTTAAATGTGTTCAACAAGTTATTTTACTCATCCCTGTTTTTATCTCATTCATATTTTAGCAGTAGAAAAATTTCTCAGTTAAAATTGTCATATTTATGGGCGGCCTTCTAGTTAGTATACAAAGGTCAAAGGGAATTCACTTGAGATTTGATTGCTAAACTATATTATATTGAACCTAAACTATACTTTTTACAACGCACTTATAGATTTTCGAGGAGATTCAAAGCCACCCATTACGGAAATTTATATTAACAGCTTTTCCATGAAACAATTATCATTTTTATAGAAAATCATATAGAAGTCCCCTATGATTCGATCTCACGTAACGTAATTCAGATGAATAGTTTATACTCAGAATATATAGAAATTATCAGAACAATTATAGCTTTATTTACCCTATGTTGTTTCTAGGCATATATCAGGGTTGCCACCTTTTGAAAATATTCAATGAGGATAATGTTTCATCATAGGATAAAATATAAGTTGTTGATAGCATTAGATGCTGATTTTTGGAATGTATTTATTTGTATATGGAATCAAAATGACATTGAAAACAAGTCTCAATTTTTTGTCTTTATACTGATATGTTGAAATAAATTGACTGGGTCCTTGTTTCTAGGCATATATGAGGATTACCACTTTTTGAAAATATTCAATGAGGATAATTTATTAATAAAATTCCTTTGAATAAATACTATTTCATCACAGGATAAAATATTAGCTGTTGATTTATGGCATTCGATGCTGATTTTTGGAATGTATTTATAAGTCTCAAAATTTTTTCTTTGTACTGATTTGCGGAAATGTACTATCTAGGTCCTTTTTGGACCTGACACCAACAACATTTTTTTCCTATTAATATTTGCAACCGTTACAAATTTCGGGACTAAAATTAATACATCCTTGTATATATTATATTTACCGGGTATAAAAATTCTTCAAAAATAACTCAATTGCTGTGAATACTACGAAACTTATATTATATTAAGTACATATTTCTCACTCATACTTGATCGATTTTAATTAGTTAAAATAATTGAATACAATATACAGTGTGTTTTTTAAACTACACCTAATCTGAAAGCAGTGTATGTATATCTATCGCTGTCTATATGCAATATACTATGATATGTTTTGCTTTGTTACACATTAAAACCTGAGGCGGGTCTGATACGTTCTCTATGCCGTTAAAGAATACAACCAAATACTTACAAAGCATTCAACACTATAATACATAGTTTTATGCTATTAACTGTCTTAGATCATATAAATAATATCAAAGAGAACTCTAGGATTTTTCGAATTAAACTTCGACTTTTGCCCCAATTTCCTAGATAAAAAAATTTCTTGCTCTAGGAAATTGGTGTCTTAGATCAGTTTTTGGTGGGGAGACGTACACAGCTGAGTGCTGTTCAAGTGTAACAAAGAACGCTGTTCAAGTGTAACATAGACAGTGATAGACGTACTACACAGTGTTGCTATTGGGTCTATGTTAGTTTACATAGTGTATAGTTAATACTGGAGTTTTTTTCGTTTGTTTTTAGTTCGGTACTTGGAAAATTGTTAATCTTATTAAATTGTTTGATTAAACTTTTATTAGCAAGGTTTTATTAGCTAGTAAATAAATTTTTCAAAATTAGTATACCGTACAAACATACACATGAAATTAATTTAGATACCAGACATATCTAATTTGTTTAATCGAAGTAATTTTCCAAAATTTGATAGTAAATTGAAAATTTATTACATTTTTATGAACTTTAAAATAAACATAATTTGTCTGGAAAAAAATGTATAATGTTTAATCAAAATATCCCGACAAATTTTTTTCGTACACTCAAACAAACGTTTTCTATTATTATTGTTTGAGGAACGTACAAATCTGTTTGAGATTGGTTGGGTTATATAAGATAAATTTGATAGAATGAAATATCTTAAGGGACGTTGGGTCGGTGTTGTTATTATATCCATAAAAATAGTTGATCTTAAAAGTCTTATCGGATAGTAAATGTTGTTTTCAATTTTACTAAAGTAGTCGGTCATTTACTTCAACAATAGATTGCGGAATCAGTTGGGTAGGAAATTTTCATATATAGTTACCTGTTTTACAATGGAATCGAAGGATGGTTAATTTTTAAGTGTTTCGTACTTCCAAACCCATTTGAATTAATGACCACGGCTTCTGCCTGTCCATCTGTCACCACAAATTGCATTCCTCAAGCGTTTGTCAAAGCGTATTATAAGGCTACCCGGTATATATAATATATACCAGGGTATTATAAGTTTAGTTCCGACTTTGAAACAGTTGAAAATATTAAACACAGAAATAAAATTTTGGCATAGGTGTTCATAAAATGAGCTAATTTGTTCATTTTCGCTTGTCCGGAAGTGGACAAACGAAAGACAAAAACGAACTGAAATTTTGTATGTGTGTTATGAGCAAAAAAATTATGTCAAGCACATTTAATAGGCAAAATCGGGCCAGGTTTACCCGGGTCAGATGCCTTTGAAATAGCAAGAGATAGCAAACAACTTTAAGTACACAAAATGTTCGTTTTTTAAAAATAAACAATTTTGTTTGCAACTTTTTTTTTTCTTAAACTCAGTATATCTTGGGTATTTATGTAATTAGTGAGTTGTTATTTTGTCTTGTTTTTAATCAAATTAATAAAGAATATATCAGCATACTCTCAACTTTATACGGCTATTTCATAAGAACATCAAATGGGAGGAGAGCGTAATATTATTAGTAGTTAAGCGTAGTTAAGCGTGATGCTTTGTGGAACCAATAGCGAGCGATTGGTTATGAAATCCGTCAAATTCATTGCGAAAACATCGAAAAAAATACTGTGCTATTAACATTTTATCACGGAACACGTATTAACTTGCCACAGAAAACGGCAGGTGTTCCGCAGACCACACTTTGAAAAACCCTGATTTAGTAAAACAAAAAAATCTAGTTCACAAAACGTAAATTAATTTGAATAAACTAATTACACTATAAAACACTTACAAAAATTAAAAAGTTTTTCTAAAACGGGAGACGGTAAGAATTTAAAAAAAAAGTGTTTTTTAATTAATTAATAAAGAATTTTCCTTTTTTTTTGTTGTTGTACACAATAGAAAATAGAGAAAGTTTATTCTAACTTTCATGTTGTTTTATTAATGCTTTTATTTTTTCTTCTCATATTTCAGTTAACGGAACAAGTATCTATAAAAAAAAACACAGTATATTAACACAAAAGGTTTTTTTTACTACTGTTCTTCCTGAGTACGTCATATTCATTTTTTTCTTTAAGTAGAGCTTTTATAAAACGTTTTGTTTCAAAACAGAGGAATAATATTGTATACGATTTATATGCTTTAAGAGAGTTTATGTGGCGTTATGTGGTTCTTCTAGGAGTGCTCTCTAAATGAATGGTTTCCGATTCAATTTACTATTTTTGTAAGATTCGAGTGTTTTTTAGGATAATTTTTTAGTATTATTGGATCTAAACGAGACTTTTTCAATTCCTTTACTATATTCATACTGAAATCAAATAGCAAGGGTTTGTTTTAAGGATGACAATGGAGTTCCAGAAAAGAGTCAAGCTGTAATATTTGCAATTGCTCCACAATTTTGCTACTAAGTGGACACTAAAAACATACGTTTTGCGTATGATATGTTATGATTAAATTTGTGATAAAAATCATTCAGTTTCTAAAAATGTTTCCAGCAAAAATTATTAGCCCTTTTATAAAAAAAAAGTTCAGATATAGTACTTAAATGTCAAATTAAGTATACGCTAGTCATTTCCATTGGTATAATGGAAATACCCATTATACCAACGGATGATAGAATGGGTATTTAGTCTTTACTAAAGGCAACCATACTAATAATTGATAGATAGACCCTAGGTTAAAGAAAACAATAAAAAATATGTAAATAGTAAATTAACAAATTAATACTACATCGACATCAAAGATAGTGAAAAATCATATGCATTCCACTACCATAACATTTGGTAGTGAATCTGCCTCAAGCTCAGAGGCAGAGTGTTGTCTTAGAACGCCAGAGGTCCTGGGTTCATACCAAGCATTTGATGTCAAATAATGTTATTAATGTGCAGACATGTCACTTAAATGTTAAATTAAGTAAAATGTAGTTATTTCCGTTGGTATAATATAACCGATATAGGCAACATAGTGGGTACTACAATTCTCCAAAGCCCCATGCAAAGTCAATTTCCCAAGTCATGTCACCCCAGTAAGGTTGCTGAAATTGAAGTTTCGAGTGAGTTTGTAAAACTGATGGATTTAACGAGTTTACTTGAAATTATTAAAAGCAAAATATTTTTGAAAGAAGAAATAAAATTATTATTACAATTTAATTAAAATTATGAAAACAAAAATCCTTTTTAATGCGATATAATGAGAACCTATATACAATGAATATGAAAATATGGCCAACAGAGATATTATGAACAGCGTTTTATTCAAATGTATATTATATTCGGTTATACCATTGGTTCAGTGCGGTCTTTAAGGGGTCCATTTACTAGGCAATATTGAAGCAACCCGGTGTAGAAATCTGATTGTTGTGGAATTGGTAGGCAATTTCACTGCTTTGGGTTCATTCACTTGGCGACAATCGAGCAATTTGGTTGTGAATTTGCTAGTTTTATCCCATTCCACACACACTCACTCACTGAATTTGGTAACAGTACAGGCGGTTGGACGTGTTTTATAAGATATTGTCAGAATGTTGAGGTGCAAATACAAATCTGTAATCACTCTTGAAACCAAATGGTTTGCATGCGCTGATACTGTTAATGCTATGCGTAATGTTTACACACATATTTATGAAACTTTAAGGGTAATTTGTCGAAAAATTGTTCAGTATTTTCTCGGGTTCGAACAATGGATGAAACATATTATGTGCAAATAAAGTTTTTGGCTTTCTAAAAGGACCCTCAAACTTTGTGAGTCCATGGGCCCCTGTATGGTCTTACGGCCCTGTACAGGTTTCATGTAACTTAACGAGTATGTTATAAACAAAAAAATATACAGCTAGGTAATTTATAAATTTAAAAAAAAGCACAGAAAAGGATATGTGTGTGTATATTCAAAACGAAACTAATTGAGCTTATAGAACACGTAAATTAGTGTAAAATAAATATGCAATATTTAACAAACCAAAATATCTGATGGAATTATTGGGACAACAGTTAAACTTCTTTAATACGAACTGACTAAATAGGTTCAAGTCATCTTATTTCTGAAATAATTGTTTTTACTATCGGTAATATTAGGGTTATATCATGACGTCATATACCAAGATGGCAGCTTGAGTTAGGATACATTTTGACAGTTAGTTATGTCTGTAAACCTGTAAATACAAATTCTGAGTAAAAAAAGACTTTGATATTTTTAAGCTTGGCTAAAATTGATTCATTCGCGAGTTCGACAATAAGTTTCCGTAATTTTACAGAATGAAGTTAATAAATTCAAAACATATTATTATTTTTTGGTAAATCCGCAGAGAACGTAGAAGAGTTATTCTTAGTTGGTAAAATGTTTTGTAGTCTCTACTAGTGATATATTCAACACCTTTGAAACGGAATAATTGAAACTGTAAAACAAAAACTGTAAAAAAAAATTAGAGACGTTTAACTGTAAGCAATTTGATTGCATATTTACTAGTATTTAAATTAGTATTCTATATATTAGTATAACTGTTTTATCATAAACTATTCATGGGAGAGTTATTTAGTAAACGTAACAAAATACGTATTTTAATTCAGTTTACAACAAATATACAATCCTACTCAAAAAAGTCTGACACAACCTGTGACAACCAAATTCGTTAAAACCAAAAAACTCAAATTATCTTAAATACATTTAAAACAAGTAAAAATAACAACTAACTGAGTTATTTGCTTAAACACTGTGTATATAGTAAGTTCAATGCATGAACTTTTTAGTTTACTTTTTACATACGCACAAATTTTAATTGTGTTTTTTTCCTATCAAGCATTTGATAGAACGTTATCAATGCTCAGACAAATTACTTAAATGTCAAATTAAGTAAATGCTAGCCACCTCCGTTAGTGTAATATAACCGAGAAGCAACGATACTAACAATGGATAGACTCCAGAACAAAAAAACTGTTTTAGTACAGTCTAGCACAGTTTCACAGTACCGTTTTCGAGATATAAGTTAAAAAAATTTTAAAACAGGTTCGTTTAACAAGTTCCTATTTTGGCCTTTCCTCACAGAAGTTTTATTATGTTTTAAAGCTGTTTCAACCAACATACTGAAATCAATTTTTGTCATCCCAATGATTGCCCTTCTACACCCTCTTTTTCCAGCATTGGCAGTACTGGTAGAAAAACGGCTGTGTAACAATAATAGCCTTGAGCAATTTTTGTGTTGGCAACGCAAAAGCGCATTTTATGTTTATAATTCTTCCAATGCAATTTATTTGAATAGAACAACATAATATGCTTATAATATGTGCTTGTCGTATTGTATATACATTATGTTACCTATCATATGCAATCATATGGCACAAATATTTTAGAAACACAAAATTATAAAGAATAATTGGAGCATAAACAAAACAGATATGAACAATATCCTGCTCCAACTCTTCTTCGTAAAACTAATAATAATCAATGATTTAGTTGAGTTTAGTAACGGTAGGTATATTGTAGTAAATTGTAAATTTATTGTTTAAACTCAATCGAGATTGTGTAAGATACAAGACATTTAAGTGAGTATTATTTTCAAATATTGTATGGAGTATAGAGTTGCCACCTCGAAAGTCCGGCGAAGTTTGGAGAAGAACATATATTATATGTCGATCTCGTCTGGAGATATCGGAAGGTCAATGCATTATTTAGTAACATGGACTATAATTTAAAGAAACAAATCGATTTAGTTTATGTAGGCGTTACGTAAATTAAACTAATTTCTCAGAATCAAGGAATATATTTTTTATGTAATTAAGTTACGTTACCTTGGCGACACTTTTGATATTCATTATTATTAAAGTATAAATTGGAAATATTTCTACTAGAGAACAATAATTATCAGAAGATCAATTGTGGTAAATTAATTCCCATGAAATTGACTAATTTAACCTTTTTTAATTTTACCCACATGAAGAGAGATATTCAAAACTTTGTGTTTTCTCATGCATCTAAACCTTCTTTCCTTTCAGCCAATTATCCCCAATAATGTACTTAACCTTTCACAACACAGAAAAATACATTAATTTTGATTGGCACAATATTTTTCATTGAACTCGAGATCCCAGCTTCCAAGATTTAACTTTGACATTTGGAAAGGTGACAATCTGGAGTGTATCGGACATTAGGAGGCGATTAAGTTAGGTTGTAGAGGCTATCCATTGTGATTCCGAATGGGAGCTGGTACATTCTTGATACTACTCCTTAAAGCATTTGAAGCTGTTAAACAGAACTTTGACGCCGGTATACTTTCGCTCAATGAGATAATCAGAGAAAGGTTGTCCCAAAAATATAAGGCAAATAATAATAAGAGCTGAGCAATAAAGAGTAGGTGAAATAAATCTATTTATCGTCTCGATTTTAGAGACCATAAATCTTCACTCATCTTTTCAATTATCGTTAAAATTACCACCTTTGTTTCGAAAGTCCTATTTCTCTTGGTAACATTATAAAATATAGTTAAAACAAAAGGCCTTTCTAACCGAACCTTTACTTTATCCCATAACCTCTTATATCCTCTGCCACGACTTGTTCGTTCCCCCTAGCCCTATATTCGTTGTCAAACCTACCCATCTGCAATACAGAAGTTCACTTTAGTTATTTTACCTCAGATTCCTCCATTTCGGTTGAGCCGAAGGCTAGATACCTTATTCTAGCTCTGGAGAGACATTCTGTCAGATGGTAGAAGGGCGTATTACCCGCATCGTTGCAGTCTGGACAGATCGCAACGATGCAACGATTTTGCCAATAAGCCAGGTTGACCTCGCAGCATTCTACCCCGCTATACTATGTTTGGCTTGTCTGCAGCCTGCTGTGTCTTTCCATTTTATGTTCATAGACTGATCCACCTATTCGTTTAGGACAGAGGTCTGTCTCCTAGCTATTCCTAGATACGGTTTCGGCCCCTGACATGAAAATGCGGCATCTTCACGGATATCGATTGCTCAGTTGGTAGAGCGGTGGTCTGTTGAGGTATATATATATATAAAGAGTGTTCCAATAAGTACGCCGGTTTTGAATTGCGAGCCATTTGTAGAATCATGATTTGACATTTAAAAAAAATGGCCGTTCGTTAGTAGACAGCAGGAGGTTAAGTAAAATGGAGCGCTACAATACACAACAACGAATTCTTATTGTAAAAAATTATTATTATCAAAGTGGTGAAAGTTTTGCAGCCACAGTTCGAAAAATGCGTACAATTATGGGCCATTAGAATGCTCCAAATGAAGCCACTGTGAGAAATTTAATGGAAAAATTTGAGCAAGGTGGGTCTGTTAATGACGTGAAAACAGAAACACGCGTTTGAGGTACGCGTTTCGGTATAAAGCTCAGGAAATTGGTGTTTAACACAACCACTATGAATAAAATTTTAACAAAAGATTTAAAACTATATGTGTACAAAGTTCAATTGACTCAAGAGCTAAAGCCGAAAAACCATGAGCAACGATGAGCGTTTGTTAATTGGATTTTGGAACAACAACAGTTGGATGGTGATTTTTCTACGAAAATCATCTTTATTGGCGAGGCCCATTTTCATCTTGATGGATGGCTTCGTTAGTCGACAAAATTGTCAAATTTGGGTTTCCGAAAATCCACGAGCGATTGTTGAGAAACAGATGCATCCAACAAGATTCACTGTTTGGTGTGTATTTTGGGCTGGAGGCATCATCGGGCCATTTTTCTTCGAAAATGCAGTTGATCAAGCATTAACCGTGAATGGTATTCGTTATCGTGAAATGTTAACTGACTTTTTTGTGCCAAAATTGCAAAATATGGATCTCAACAGCATGTGGTTTCAACAAGACGGTGCAACTTGCCATACAGCCAGATCAACTGTTGAATTACTGAACGAGTCATTTCCTGGTCGTGTTATTTTTCGTTTTGGAGATCGGAATTGGCCGCCCAGATCATGCGATTCAACGTTTTGGGACTTTTTTCTATGGGATTTTTAAAGTCACAAGTTTATGTGAACAAACCCACAACGATTGCAGTCTTAAAAGACGAAATTTAACGCTGTATAACTGAAATACCAAAAATTTATGCGCAAATCCTTGAAAATTTCATGAGACGAAAACGCCTGTGTCAGCAAAGTTGAGGCTGTTATTTGTCCGATGTCTAATTCCATTCATAACCTCATGATGTGTACTTCATTATTCAATAAATCTTTCAAACTTATGCCACAAATATAGATGTTTTATTTAAAATTCAAAACCGGCGTTCTTATTGGAGCATCCTTTATATATATACACGAAATACTGTAGTGAATATTTATATTTATTAAAATTTAAACTCAATATATTGCGTTTATAAGCATATATTTATTATTTATTATATTGGATCATAATTATATAAAAGTTTTAATCGTGGTAATTCAAGTATATGTAATATCTTTAAAATATAATTAATTTATTAAAATTAATTGATAACTTAATTTTCATAATTATCTCATCTAAATTCATTATACTATATTTTGTTTTAATAGAAGTTTTAACATGTTTTGTTATATTGTTAATAAAAACGTTAATTAAATATAATAAACGTTATAAAATATAATAAACGTTAAAACAAGTGGAAATTTGACATTACCCCCATGAAAAATCACTGACATAAAATCGAAAATGGCTATAATAAACTATTTATAATATAGAAAAAAATATATACAATATTTCAAATACGATCCTTTATGCCAGTCCACCCATCTGGCGTGAATACCATTGCTCAAAACGAAAAGAGATAACGAGCTGCAATCTTGTATGTGTATTTTAGAGTTAATACGTCACTTCGTGAAAAGGGAAAATTTGTACACACATTTTTGAACACCTAAGAGATAGACAAATCTAAAAAAAAAAAATTTTTTTTTAAAAAACAAGTTTTTTTTTGAAAATTTGTATTCAAACATTGAATGGTTGGTTTTACCACAATTTTGGCTCAAACATGTTTAATTACTCTTGATTATTTATATATGTATATAGCACCTGTATATCTTCTTTGTATTTTTATATATTTGTGGCTGTGTAAAAATTAATGTAAACAGATAACGAATTGATAATGATTATATACAAGAATAGGACATTACCCTCTATAAGGATATAAAAAAAAGTTTCTTACAAAAGTTATTGGAAATATTATGGAAAAAGTATCAATGTGTTTTTCTCGTAATAGTTATAGAAAATAAGTTATGCGCGATAAAAGACTTGGAGATGGTGTAACCCCTTCCCTTTAATCAGATCATGTTCTCACAGGGCAGCCTAAGCAAGTGATTTAAGTCGGTATATGTATCTCTTTTTTGAAAGTTTCAACCCCAAACTCGATGGGCACCGTTTTTTTATGGTCCCCACTTGGACTAATAGATTAAATACAAAATATTTGGATGGAATTTCAAGCCAAGTAGCCATGAATTTGATCAAAGCTGTTATTTTTCGACTAGCCACACTTATCTCTTCTATTTTACCGATGAAAAGAAGAAGGTACTCAATTCAACCTGTATATTTTTGTATATTTATTTTTAATGTATGATCACGCATAACTTTTTACAGAGTAGTCCGACTTTGATAATTTTTTGTTGGATAGGGAATTATTCAAAGTTGGTCCCATAAAATTTCAAATTTTAGCCACAAAAATTGAAATAATAAGACTTCCCAGCGCTTCCACTAAAGAACAAATATAATATATTTGTATATTGTATAATATCGTATATTCTCTGTGTGTAAACACTTTGAAAGCACTCAATATCGTTATATATATATATATATATATATATATATATATATATATATATATATATATATATATATATATATATATATATAAATATATATTTGGCGCCGACTCAAAATTATTTAGGTATTTACATAGGCTTATTTTTTTTCAGTTACTTTCTTCTTTCGTCGGTTCTATTTTTTGTTAAAAAGTTTTTTTTTTAGTACATAATTTAGATAAATTAAAGCTTGTTTTGGATTAGCCCTTTCAAGTTCTCTACTTGAGTCGCAAAATAATCTTTTGTATTGAATGGGTCGTTAATTGACGAAAATCCATTTTAATTATTAAATAAAATAAATATTTGAGATTTTTGTAACAATATTTATATTTTGACTATATTTTCGCAATCACTGTTGCTTTTTCAGAAAATATAAAATAATAATGATTATTAGCATTGTAATTATTATACATTTTCTGAAGAAGCAACAGTGATTGCGAAACTAATATAAATAGTCAAAATATAAATATTGTTCCGAAAATCTCAAAGATTTGTTTTATTTCATAACAAAATAATCTTATTCCCAGGATTTGTACTATGTGCACAAAATTTGCTTCGAAATATATAAATCTTGATATGTTAGAATATTATTGTTACTTTTCGATCTCTATTATATATGTGTTCAAACCATTGACCTCCATACACTAGAACCATCTATACTTGTTTAGTAACAAAAATTGAAGATAGAAATGCCGCTCGAGAATTAAATATAAACAAATTTTAATTTTTTCAATGACATTCTTCTATAGTTCCGGCTCGAATTTTTATATATATTTATAAATTAGACCATTTCGACAATTAAACACAAAAAGTAGCTCGAGAATTTGATAGATAAAAATTTGACGTTTTGTTTTTTAATATTCTTGCGCGAATTTTTATATTTAGTTCTCGCATCTATAGACAACGCTAATGAATGCGTTTCAGATATGTGTTCCCATGGTTAAGTCAGTGATCCAAACACCAGAAAATATAAGAAAAACAAAAGAAACACCACAATCACTGGAATTACAAACTAATGAAAAAATTTATATAGAACTGATTTGTTCATCATGATTTACTTTCGTATTCGTCCGACAATATTGCTGTAATGACGAATCAATACTATTATGTTTGATTGTATTCTTAATATTCGTATTAATTGTCGACGAATAATTCACTGAATTCGTACGACTATTCAGTCTTTTTGGTATTGTTGTGGTAGTTGTTGTTAGTGGTCTTGTTGGACTCGCAATTGTGGTAGCCGTTTGTCCATTAATCGGACTTCCAATTGGAGGCGGTGATGTCGTTACAATCATTGCCCGTGTACCCCCACTACCATTAATATCATCTTTAGTAATTGTTAAATTAGATGTATAATTACACTCATTAAAAGATTGATCGATTGATGAATGCCTTCGTTTATATGATGAATTATTTCTATGGTAACATTGATGTGATGATGACGTAGATGTTTTATGTTGATGATGAAAATGATGATGATGATGATGTGGCCCTCCCATACCCCCACCACCCCCTTTTCTCAACGAATCATTGTTATATTTATTACAACAGTGACACCAATCCGGATAATGTGTTGTTAGAATACGTTTAAATGCTTCACGGAATTCCGTGTTAAATATGGAGTATATGATTGGATTAAATGCTGAATTTGAGTAACCCAGCCATGTTAGTATCTTAAATGTTATGTCTGGTATGCAGGTTTTACAAAATGCTGCAACTATATTTATACAAAAAAATGGCACCCAACATATTAAAAATACACCCATGATGACGCCAACGGTTATGGCCGCTTTATGGTCACTCACATGATATGGCGACGATTGATGATTATGTAAGTGGATCATATGCAAATGTTTATTATCACTTTTGGATTTTTTCGTTTTTGTGGCTTGTGTTGTGTTGGTCGTTAAATTAATATTTAATTGTTTTTTATTTAATTTATTTTTTTCATTATTCATTTTTACAATTGTATCTTTATCATTATCGGTTGTACTACACATGTTATTATCTTGGGCGCCATCGCGATCGGTTTGTTGTGGCTCTTGTTGTGGCTGGTTGTGGTGGGGATGTATGTCGGTTGATGGGATTTCGATGGGACGTGTTACTGCACGAATACTTTTTACATGTTTTTGGGCGTAACAGTACAATCGACAATATATACCTGAAATGGAATGTAGGAGAAAAACAAATTGTGAGTGTGAATATATTTTCCTGAAAAATTATAAATTTATTAGAAATTAGTCTATAGAATGATTTTTTATATAACTTTTGGCTTCTGGTTCAAAATTTATATGCAAATTTTAACTAGATATTATCCGATAGAGTTTAAATTTTGCGAATGTGTGCAATTTTGAATTGTGAATTAATTTTTTAGCCCTTCAAATTTGTTTTATTCACCCCGAATATATGAAAACCTTATTAGCTAGCTTCTGGCTATTGCTACTAAGTTATGGGAGAATCAAATCTCGTTGAGCTGAAGTAGACGGGGGAAAACTTTGGACCATACGGTCAAAGTGCAATATTTTTTATACCCCAAGATTTATCTATCTATACCTATCTAGTATTTAAAAACTTATATATTAGTCGATAATGCACTAAAAAAATAAATAAATATCCTGCTAGTAGTATAAACTTAGTGTTAATATTAAAACATCTTTTCAAAAATTTTTGTAAAGCACCACAAGTTTTTGGAATTAAATATTTATAAAGGGAAGGTTTGATTTTGGAAATGGGCTCTGGGGTGGGACTTTGCAGGATTATAGGGCCCTCTAAGAGTTATCAATTGTTAAAGTAAGAAAGCGCACAAGCTAGCAAATTCTAAGAATAAATTCACAAAAAAGCTCAAGTTTACAGCGCAGTGTATATGTTAGAAATTTCATCATGTGATCAATGGACAGTATTGCAATTGATAAAAATCTTGCTTACTTACCAGTCATACAGTTCTATTTTGGAGCAAATTTCGAAAATGGTTAATTTCATTAACACTTGCAATTTTAATCCGCAGACAATTATACAACAATAAAATTATAAAACAAAATTGCTAGGAGCCAGAACCGAATTCTAGAAGTCTGGCGCGTAGTCAAGTATCCTATCTCTTTGCACAGATGCGCTATTGATAGCCTACGGTGTTATTGATAACATGGTGAAATATCATATTTATAAATTCTGCTGGTAACTTGAAATTTTATCCTAGAATTAGCTTACTAATGCGTTTTCTTACTTCGACAATCGATTACTTTTAGAATGCAGTACAATCCTACAAGGCCCAATGCCAAGGAGTTTGTAATATTTATCTAGGTCGGTTATCTTGGGAACTTCGAATCGAAAATGATCGCACAGCACGGTAGTGCATCGGACCAAGTTTCAATTTACCATACCACATTTTAGTGTGTGGTAAAGAGATATGAACGCAATAGCTAGGCGGCAGACATGCGGAAAGCCTAAGCTGCCAATTGCGCCACGACTATTCACACTGTCACAGTCCAGCTCTTAGTATGAAAATCATTATTTGACGACCTCTCGAACTAAAGTCTGCTAGAGCTAAAGCCATATTGCTGTACTTAAACAAATGGTTTAGTAATATCAAGAATGGGTCAGCCCATTTCGGTATCACAATGGACTTTATGGTCTAAGTGTGTCTCCCCAAGAACAGCAGGTTCCACCAAGCATACAGAACGAAAACATATGTAATAAAAATTGTTTAAGAATTTTCTGTCAATACAATAATAAAGTTTCCTTATAAAAATACAAAACGAATTTATATAAAAATAAAAGTTGTTTTTTGTTTAAAAATTCACCTTCACAAAACTACACTTAGAAAAAGTATCTAATGCATCCGTATCTACTTGTATTACTTGTATTGTTTTGAACATAGATAACAATAGTGACTTCCTTCCGATAAACAGATAGTTAACAGTTTCCGGTGGAAATACAAGCAAGGAGTAGTACACACAAATATATATATTTGATATAACAATAATAAATAAATCTTCATGAATGCAATTGTATTCAGAGATTTTGGTTTGTTTACTTTTTATTTTTTTTCCCGTTTATTTTATCGAAGCAATAGCAACAAGATTTTATTTTATTCAATAATTTTATTGAATAAATGTATTAACAATGATATAATGCTTTTAATTAAGTGGTCAAATGCTAAACACCGTGATCACTGGGAAAAAGTACCGCGACAAGAGATCGGGAAGGTACAGCTTCAGAGTACAACCAAGAGGCTGTCTCTCGATGCACTGAGGCTGAACAGGATGCAACTGCAAAGGGTTACCGGATTCATTACCGAGCATTATCCCCTGCGGATGCATCTACATACAATGAGACTCCATAACGGGTCCATTATGTGCAGATTATGTGGCGAGGAGGAGGAAACATCCAGCCACATTATCTTTGACTGCAAATCTCTGGGTTACAGATGATACAGGATATTCGGTGCATCTCACCCCGAATATATGAACCTTCGGGAGGACCTGATAAGCAAGGTCCAGGCTATTGCCAACATATGGGAGAAGCGAGTCTCGTCAGACTGAGGTAGAAGAGGGAGCACAATCGACCATAAGATCGAAGTGCAATATTTTTTAACCCGATATTAATCAATCAATCAATCAATGCTTTTAATTATACCCTATCAGAGCTTTAACTAAAATTGTATTTCAAGATTCAAACCGAAGGAGTCTTAAAACTATAGCTCCATAATAAAATGAATTTTTGT
Organism: Nineta flava; assembly: GCA_963920215.1. NCBI lineage: Eukaryota > Metazoa > Arthropoda > Insecta > Neuroptera > Chrysopidae > Nineta > Nineta flava. The sequence continues at coordinate 34,487,525 of OY986044.1, read as the reverse complement.
GGGCTTCGAGTTGCGACAAAGATATTCACGTAATAAAACTTAAACCACAATACTTGTGGAACAAAGTTGTATATTAAGAATTTTTATTTAGAGGTAGATTGTAAAGGCTGCCCTGGACGGGCTACACTTCGACCACAAGGTCCATTGTGATTCCTTAGGATGTGAGGATGTGAGTAGAGTGGAAGGAATTTGTGAGTAGACTAGGAATTGGTAGGATATGCGGCTGCAGCCGACTATGATAGGAACTATGCCGATATTCATCTGGAGTTCGTGAAGGAAACTGTTTAGTCAATTAATCGCCCCTTTTTTTTTATAATTGACAAACTGCCGATGTCGGGATTCGAACCCAAACCTCCCAGTTTCCAATTACTGCATACTGTGCAGACATGACGCCTTAGCCGCTCGGCTACTCGGCTATTTTTGTTTAAATTTAGTATGAAAAAAATACTGTTTAGATTTACGACGCTTAGATATCGGTATTTCGATGGCAACGTAATATTTCGCCAGAAGGATTACGAAGGATTTTACGAGATGAAAATTTTATCTTTCTTTTTTGCGTACTTTTATTTGTTGTTTATGTTTCCATAAAGAGGGGAGTCGCAAACCTTTCAAAGGCTTAAAGCTTATTTTAGGAATTCCAAAGACAGCATTTACAAACAAGTGAGCAACGAGAGGATAGACGTAGAACATCGTGATCACTGGGAAAATATACAGCAACAAAAACTCGGGAAATACTGTTTCGGAATACATCCAAGAAGCCGTCTCTCGATGCACTTAACCTGAAAAGGATACAAATTCGAAAATTTACCGGATACATCACTAGACATTATCATCTACGAAAGCAGCTGCACACAATAGGACTTCACAATGGATCCACTATGTGAAGACTTTGCGGCGAGGAGAAGGAAAAATCCAGTCACAGCCTCTTTAATTGCGAATATCTCGACTACAATGCAAATACAAGATATTCCGTGCATCTCACCCTGAATATATGAACCTCCAGGTAAACCTGATAAGCAAGCTCCTGGCCATTACCAAGATATGGCAAAAGTGAATCTCGTTAGACATAAGTAGAAAGGGAAAGCACAATGGACCATATATGGTAGATTGTAAAGGATGCCCTGGACGGGCTACACTTCGACCATAAGGTCCATTGTGATGCCTTAGGATGTGAGTAAACTAGGAATTGGTAGGATATGCGGCTGCAGCCGAGTATGATAGGAACTATACCGATATTCATCTGGAGTTAATGAAGGAAACTGCAGAAAACATTCTCAAGCATAGCCGGTTACTTCGTTCTTGCCCTACGCCGACAGTTTAGTCAATCAACGGCCCCCTTTTTTTATTATAATTGACAAACTCCCGATGTCGGGATTCGAACCCATAACCTCCCAGTTTCCAAGTACTGCATACTGCGCTGACATGACGCCTAAGACCGCTCGGCTACTTGGCTGGTGCAATGGGCCATAAGGTCGAAGTTTAAAACTTCTTATACGCCTATCTGATTGATATATCTATCTATCTATCTATTCTGCTTCTATTTGTTTATTTTAGGCTTAATTTTATTTCTTACGAATTTATTGATAACAAACTTTGCTGTCAAACTTTTCTTCCTTCTTGTTCCCCTTTTGCCTTTTAACCAACGTAGTGTTTCAAATACCTACCAAAAGGGTGCGTACAGACAATATGAATAATATTGTAACCGAAGGCTAGACATTCAATAAAACATAATACATAAAAATAAATAATGAAAATTGACATGTCTATTAAAATTATATGAAAATGGGTGTCGATGTGAAAATTGATTTTTATTACTGAATAAAACAATATACTACCGATGATATATAGTCATTTTCACATAAATTTAACGCCCTGCGGGGTTGCAAATTATGTGTATTTATTCATTGAATAATGTTTTTTAAATTGAATTGTGCTTGGATTTATTGAATACATGTAGGTTGACGTTCCATGAGCGTAGAATCAACATTTCACTTGAGGTAATAAGGTGTAAGAACAACAACCAGTTTGAGTGTTCGAACTGTTAAAGGCGCTCTGCACGGATCGAAAAGGTTGCTGGTTCGTTTCCCAACGGTGGAATTTTGTCAATTAAATTAATTTAAAAAAAATTAATGGGGAGGATAATTGACTAAACTGTCGACTTGGACTACCAGTCCAAGTAGCCGAGCGGTCTAAGGTGTTATGTCTGCGCAGTATGCATACTTGGAAACTGGGAGGTTATGGGTTCGAATCCCGACATCGGCAGTTTGTCAATTATAAAAAAAAATTGAAGGGCGGTAAATTGACTAAACTGTCGGCGTATGGACAAGAACGAAGTAACCGGCAATGCTTGAGAAGGTTTTCTGCAGTTTCCTCCACGAACTCCAGATGAATATCGGCATAGTTCCTATCCGAGTCGGCTGCAGCCGCATATCCTACCGATTCCTAGTCTACTCACAAATTCCTTCCACACCACTCACATCCTCATATCCTTCGGCATCACAATGGACTATATGGTCGAACTTGTAGCCCGTCCAGGACAGCCTCTATAATCTATCTATCTAAACTGTCGGCGTATTAATAAGAACGAAAGTAACCGGCTATGCTTGGGCAGATTTTTTCAGCAGTTTCCTTTCACAAACTTCAAATAAATATCGGCATAGTTCTTAGTTAAGTCGGCTGCAGTCGCAGAACGTTACCCTTTAAATTCCTTGCCCTTTAGAACTCGGTAAAAAAGGTCTAGAAAAGCCTACTTGCCAGTCTTCGACCTCACCTCTGCTTCTACAACTAAAAACATCTTTCTTGAACAATGACGTCATAATTCTATAACATTTATTGTACATACGCTTAATAAATTCTACACCTAACTAGCTGATACCCGCCCGCTTCGCTCGACCCGGCACGGCTGCGCATGATCAATTACTACACTTTGATCTAACCTGATTCTTTGATGATTGATGGAGAATCGATGACATACAACAGCCAAATATATGGTTCTATCCACACTATTACAATACCTCATATGTGAGAGTTTAAAAAAAATTGTATAATATGTAACTAAGGTGATATGTAACTTTGGTGTATTAATTTAAAATAAAATACGTAAGCCATAATAGTAAATTTTTTCGAAATATCTTTATTATTTACACATACGAAGTTTTAATTAGGATGTACTATACATATAAACCTTCCGTAAAAAATCATCTACATGATGATGAAACACGTTTCAAAATCCATTGCGTGGTTTAGAAGGAGTTAGCAGATAAACAGACAGGCAGACGCGGAAGGCGACTTCCTTTTATACTATGTATAGATGTGTCTGTAGCCACTCTAACGGCTACAGGTCGCCATGAACATAAATACGATAAAAGTTAATTAAAACCTATTACTAAAACACGAGTGAGGTATTTTTTCTCAATGACGCAAAACTCTACCAGAGCCATCAACCCCCCATACTTAATAATATGTTTTATTAAGGCCAACTACACCTACCATTAAAAATCTTTCCCTACCATTCTGAACTTTGACTTTTTGGACTAATAAGCAGTATCTTTTACACTTCCTTTTACACTATGTATATATTTAATATTGTACTGCATTATTATGGTATCATGCGGTCTTCAACAATATCCGCTCCTGATTAGTAAATATGCAATTTCAGACGGATAATGTGACACATTTATGTGATTACTGTCGTTGCCGTAAGGGTTCAAATTATAATAATTTTATATGAATTAGAACACGACTATACATGAAGACACAAGAGAAAACGATTATTTTAGATAGATAAATGAAATATTTAAATAAAATTAATAGTAAAATTTACATTTATCTCTCTGGCGAATGAATTTGCACTTCATTTCAGGTTCTGTTATTCTTTCCAACGAATACAAAATATATATGTGTACAGGTTGTTTAAGAAACGGTGACTCTTATTGCATTCAAAACAAAGAAAGCTTGATGGGTTTGGAGTATCCATATGAACTAATACCGTTTACTCTAATAGATTGATTCGTAAAGTTTTAGAGTGCATACGATTTTCGGGCAGTCACAATAAGATAAACAAAGGCGTGAAGTTTTGCTTACTCATTTCATTACATTGATTGGATTTTGACCGAAACAAAAACAAATCGTTCTTTGAAATGAAAAGGTCTGCTAACCTCTATATGATCTAGAATACGGTATTAGAAAAGTATACACTCTCATCTGTCAAGGTCTACCTGAAAAATCCTGAAGTGGCTTTAATTGGTCCATTAGTAGGCGGTGAAAATACCCATCTTTCGGTGTAGGATAAAATACTTAAAAAGTAAGGTTCGCATCGAAATTTATCAAGAAATTTATCTTTGACCAATCGACAAGAGAGAATTGCAGAAAAAAATTTGGAACAGAATCTTGTTTTTAAGTCTTCGATTTTCGTTTGTACAAGTTAAATAAAACAAGTGAAAATAACAACTAACTGAGTTAATTGCTAGTACCCGGTATAAAAAAGTTCATTACAAAAGTAGTTTATTTTAAAAAAGGTTTCAAACGAATTCAAAGACGGACAGTTTTGCCCATTTTTTCCATTTTATCGTGTCCACAGACGGACAGACATGCGGTAATGGCCCTATTCCAAACATTTATGTCTGCGATCCATATTTTCAAGCGTTACAATGTCGGGACTAAACTTAATTTACCCTAGTATATTTACATATACCGTGTATTCAAATGTGAATAAAAGTCAAATTCGTGTAAAACTGAAGAACTTTTGTTTAAATTTATGTTTTTGATACTTTTTAAACTTTGACAAATTTGTATCTTTTGTAGCTTTGTATTCTAATCTTAAATGGGTATACTTTGGACTCGAGACCATTCTTAAGATAGAGATGTTTTTGCTTTGAACAAAAATTTATGTTAGCATCACCGCCTTTAATTTTTTTTACACACTGTACATTTATGTATCAAAGTATACAGCTAGATTTAATAGGATGGTAAACCTAGTAGTTTTGTCGTTGATACTTTAGTGAAAATAGTGATACCCATATTTATAGTATAAATTGTTCCTGACACCCTTCCTTCCCTCGGCCTGACAATCTAAATAAAGTTTATATAGGTTTCATTTGTTGTGATATTTTGTAAAGTAAGTACTTACCAATAGTACTCAAAGCATTATTTATTTCGCTTGTGCATAGTAATAAATTAGCTTTGTTATTATAAGGCTAGCTAAATTTTAAATTATTTTTGTCAAAAAATATGACAACGATGACATTCTAATAGTACTGAAATTAAAATTAAATAATCAACCAATTATAGTTAAGACGCCGGAATATTTATCGGTCTCTGCCGATATGACCACCGATTGTGCTACGAAGTTAACAAAGACTCTTTAATATCTAATATACCCAAAAATTTATTTGACGATTTGGTGTATAAAAAACTATGCTACGGTAAGGGGTGTTTTTTTTCCACCGCAGTTTGTAAAAACAAGAGCCAAGTTAGCATCCTACGAAATTCAAAAAACATAGACTAAAGCTTAGTTATCTGATGAATTTTGTTTCTTGAATATTTCGACTCGAAGATAATAAATATTTGTTTTTGCTAGAGTTATTATGAAAAGTGGGTTTTGAAAATTTGATTTCGATATAAATATGACTATAAATCTGATATAGTTTTGTGTTTCAAATGTATAATTTATATCAAAATTATTATAATTATTTAAATTTAAGATATTTAAGTTCCTGCCTGTGTATTGTTCTAATAAAGGTCCTCTTATTCAAATTATGTGATTTTGATATCATGCAGTTAAGAATATGAAACTTATGCAGGAGCGCTTGATAAGGGGACTTGATAAGGGGACACCCTGCACTGTAGTAGAAAATAATTCTCAGTAACGTTTTCGGAAGTCTTTCAATGTTTACGTTTTATTCGATAAAAAAATTTCTATATCCCGGAAACGGCGAAACATTCTGGAAATTTTATCGCATAAATGGTAACTTTTTTCAATTAGAACTCTCTATTTTAGAATTTAATCAAGATGAAAAAATTCGAACATGCAAAAAATCTGTAACTGTTTTAATCATATTTCTCCAAACAATTTCATTTCGCAAAAAACTTCATCAATATTATCTCTTAGAAACGAAAATCTAAATGGTTTTTACCGGATCTACAATACAATTTGAAATACCTTATGAATTTAGATAAAATTTTATTTTCATAAAGTTCAATATATTTCTATCAATCTTCAAATATTATTATGAAAATCAATAAAACATTTTCACTGGAATATTATGGAAAAAATATAGAAATTGAAGAACTATTTTTAAAATGTTCTCAAATTTGCTTTCATATATATTATCGTAAGCTACAAAGTGTTGTAAAATTATGTATTTTTTCTTGTAAATTGTAAACAGTGATTGAACATTGATCCGACATTATTTTTGGGAATATGACCTCCTGAAAAAGTGTAGAAAAAAACTGTCTTTCCTAAATCAAAGTCTAAGATCGGCAGTAGTCATCAAGATATGTTTAATAATTTAGCTGAACTAGGATTTAGTAATGTTTTAGTATGATACAAACTTTTAAGAGAAAAAAAAAGTGAATGAGTGAGAAAGTTATACTTCTTTGGCGTGATAAAAACAATTTATTACGCATTCAATTAATTTATGTGAGTCGGAAGAACGATAAAATTATCCAAGAAAGATATTAAGTATACTTAATGGAGGTTAGCATATAATTACTGAAGGTTCTATTGAAAACCAGTGAAACAGTCGCACTTGTAAAGGCGTTGTGTGTACTTGGAACTCGGAGGTTATGGGTTCGAATCCCGGCATCGGCAGTTTGTCAATTATTAAAAAAAAGGGGGCAGTTAATTGACTAAACTGTCGGTGTATAGACAAGAACGAAGTAACCGGCTATGCTTAAGAAGGTTTTCTGCAGTTTCCTTCACGAACTCGAGATGAATATCGGCATAGTTCCTATCATAGCCGGCTGCAGCCGCATATCCTACCAATTCCTAATCTATACACAAAAATTCTTTCCACTCCACTCACATCCTCACATCCTAAAGCATCACAATGGACCGTTTGGTCGAAGTGTGTCCTGTCCAGGATAGCCTCTACAATCCATCTATCTATCCAGGTATTGAAGATATACTATATGTTGTATCAATTCCTAAGAATATATACTATTTTGTTTTGTATGGTAGTGCCATTTAATACCAAAAACATTAAACTCTATTTAACACCTAAAACTGCCATTTTTCATATGAAGGAATTTAAAATTAGACTCTCACATATGTTTCCCTTCCTACATCTTCCCGCACCTAAAAAATCTTCATTTGAATTTCTCATATCTGGCAAATAAAGCTAGATTTTAATTCAAAAAGCTGTGTCTCATATTTTCGTGAATACTATATCGAATCTTTTCTTAACTAATTCTCAGAAGTACATTCTGTTGAGCACAATCATCGCCTAAAATACTATTTTTGCAATCCTTTGTACATGATATGAAGAGTTATCATTGGATCGATGATTTAAAAATTTAATAAAAAATATATTATTTTCTAAAAATAATAAAATAATATTTCGCTTACGATGATGGGAAAATAATCATTTGGTAGATTTTGCTAACACATAGATATTTATATTGAACCTAGATGGCTATGGTAAGTTGAATGTATAAAACTCACACACACAATTTCAGCTTTTTACTATTTTTCTTAGTTTTTAAGTGATCGTGTTCGCTGACAGACCGACATGCAGAACGGAAATGGATTAATTATGTCACTTTTACCAAAACTTCTACGCGAATTGCAGAAAGACTTTACTTTGTTTAAGTTTTAAGACTTTACTTTGTTTCACAAAGAAAATTTAAGTTTACACGAGTTTACAATAAGTTTACGTAAGTACGGCTCGCGATGGTTTCACAAAGTAAAAATAAGTTTACACGAGTCAGACCCGTGATTGTTTCACAAAGTACAAATATGTTTACACGAGTCATGCTCGTGATTAATTCACAAGGGGTTAAATAAAAGTAAATGTTCTATTCAGTTTTTTTGTCAATTCAAGGATTCCTGGAAAGCTTTTGTCGATCCAAGTTTCGTATTAATATCTATGTAAAGCTTATCATATTGAAATAAAATTGTCAAGTTTGTATTGGGTATATAATTTTTTTATATCTAAATTGATATTTTGATAACAAATATTATTGTATGTTATTTTAAACTTTTTGATATATTGATAATTGAATTTAATGTTCAGAAGTTCTATTTGAAATCATATTAACTTTTTTATAAACGATTATTATGATTATTATAACATATAAAATTGGTTTCTAGCATGTTCTTGTCTGGTTTCAGTATTTCGAAATAATATTGATTCGATAAACGACTTTGATACTAGCTGACGTGAATCACCAATAACCTTAAAATGGTTTGTTGTGAATTATCGGAAAATTATCAAGAAAATATCGTATATGTACTTTAAAATTATGTTATTGCTATATTCCCTGAAACTATCATTTCAAATTGCCTTGATATAATAACTTTTATACTTGGCTACAAAAGTTGATGTCATTATATTTATCAAAAATTTTATAATTGAGTTGTGACTTATTGATTCGGTTTTCGAAAATATGCTCCGTATAAAAGTTGTTCATTAGAAATATAGTTACAACTTTTATTTGAAAATTCTGTGGTCCATGATATACATGGCCACAAAAGTAGCGTTCATTTTTCAAAATGTTATAAGAACTTATTCGTTAGATTTTCGAAAAATTGTTTCGAATAAAAGTTATTCATTATAAATATACTAACAACCTTTATTTAAAATATTTTTGCCAATAACCGAATGAATAAGGTATAAATCAACTAGAAAATTTTGTGGCGATACTTTTGTGGCCCATAGTACAACAAAAGAATGCTGCAGACCTTGTTAAAAATATTATTTAATATATTGTGTGTAAACTCACACTTTTTTGGAAGTGTACAGCAATTACTACTTCTGGTTTCAAACCAGTTCAAGTAGCCGAGTGGTCTAAGGTGTTAGGTCTACGCAGTATGCCTACTTGGAAACTGGGAGGTTATGGGTTCGAATTCCGACATCGGAAGTTTGTCAATTATTAAGGGTACAAAAAAGGGCGGGTAATAGACTAAACTGTCGGCGTATGGACAAGAACGAAGGAACCGGCTATGCTTGAGAAGGTTTTCTGCAGTTTCCTTCACAAACTCCAGATGAATATCGGCATAGTTCCTATCATAGTCGGATGCAGCCGCATATTCTCCCAATTCCCAGTCTATACACAAAAATTCCTTTAACTCCACTCACAACCTCACATCCTTAGGCACCACAGTGTAGCCCGTCCAAGGACGCCTCTTCAATTTATCTATCTATCTTCAACAACGGAATCTACAGAAAACAAAACATTCTCATTCAGTCTTTTTCTGGGACAAAATTTTTTGACAAATATTGTGGCAACAACAATTTTTCATTCAATAGCTACTCGCTTATACAGCTTGTGTAAAATTGTCTGACATAATTAAAGAGAACTCTCGGTTTTTGAAATTGCCCAAATTGCTAGATTAACTCTCTCAAATTTGGTGTATTTCTCACCCTTATTACGAATAATTGATTTAGGAAATGAGGTAAAGAATTTGTACACTTTTCTGAACCGCTGCAGAGATATATCTATCCTTTGTACACAGTTTTCTACTGATATTCCCTAACAGTGGTTACTTTGAATGACTCTATTTATCCTGTACCCTATAGCCTATCCTATACCCTATCCTATACCCTAATAAGGGATACCCTATTTATCTAATAACTCGTTTTAGATGAATAGGGTATCCCAAAAACCGTCCATTTAATTTTTGCTGATTAATTTAGCATGCTGTATATATTTTAATCGTTAATAAAGGAATAATTTTTGATTACTTTGACAAAAGGATAATTCTTGAATTATTATAACAAATGTTAAACGATGGATTAGTATACGATAAGCTCTGTCGGAATTTGAATATTTTATCAGTGAAAATATAAAAATGAATGTACTTCGATACATTTACATAAAAAAAAACCCATTTGAATAATCGCTTTAAAAGAAAAATATCCTTTATACGTATTTTACATATAGTAGGCCTGTTTTTTTATGGCATATGATAGGTCGGGAGCTAGTGAAAATCTGTAACAATAAACTTATATGATATTTAAATAAATCTGTAGGAATATATCTAGATATCCTGGTATATTGGATCTGAATCCTACGTTGTAAAAATGTAGGTTGTAAAAGTTATGTTGTAAAAATAAAAGACAATAGTTTTGACTTTCAACTAAAAGTTTATTTTGTCTCAATATTTAATAATCAATGAGTTTGTTCGTAGTTACCAGGTAACATGTTTCCCAGGAGGGAAACATGTTCTGTACTCTAAGGTGTTTAAATATTGAAGAAATCTAAGATTTAAAATCGAGTACCTTACAAATCGAACATTCAAAGAAGCCTTAAAATACAAAACATCATCAGTTTTGATTTTATTATCGTTAATATTGGGGACGCCTGTAGTTGAGAAATCAGGATCCATAGGAGAGCCAATTTTATATTTTACATAAAAATGGGATAACAACGTAAATGTAAAATTAGAAACAATTTTGTAACTGCAGAAAGTCGTATTTTTATTAACCACCCTCCAAAAAAGGTGAAAAAGGCCATAAAAGTTTAAAGCCTATGTTTGCCTGGGTATGTATCTGTGACATCGTTTTTCCCAAACAGAAAAACCGATTTTAATGCAGTTTGTTTAATTTGGTTTAATCGGGTCAGTTCTAAGCTATGTTTGGTGAAAATCTGGTCGGCCATTCAAAAGTCATGAACTCTTTTCGTAGTTGGTGTAGGGATTTTTAAGGAGTGAAAGCGCTGTGAAGTTATGAAATAAACAACAAAAAACAAGCCTTCCTGGAGCTTTCGGACATAAAATATGCTTGGACTATAGTTTTATCTTTATGGTTCTTCGTGATATCAATTCTAGTCCAGAATATTTATGCTATCACCTTTCGAATCATTAGATAATGACGAGTAAGCTTCTGTAATCTTATTTTCAACTTGCAAAGAGAAAAGAAAATATAAACGTCTTGGTTTTTGATTTAACGATTTATCAAATAAAATCTCTCATTTATTTTTACTACGAAATAGATTCCAATCGAGGCGATCACCTCCCATACTATGACGTACGTCTCTGGAAGTAAATTGTTCTGTCAACACACTTCAAATATAAATATTATCTGTTCATTCTAACTGACTGAAAAAAAAAGAGTACCTATATAATTTTTTTAAATAAATGAGTTAAGGTAAACGTGGTTGATATTTGGCTAATACCATTTTAAGCTCTTTTACCTACTTTTTTTTTGTTATTTTTATTTAAATAAATTACTAGTTTGTTAAATATTATTTTTGTCATATATTTTCCATCCTGAAATGATTTATTTCAATGATTTGTTTTTATTATATCAGATGATGAGGACGTTAAAAATTTAAGTTTTGATAATATTTTTTAATCAGCTGTGTATTGTGGTAGAAATGACGTCAAAAGTTGATAATAGGTATTATTCATTCGGCTTTCGAAAACAGTTTTCGAATGAAAGTAGTTACTATATTTATGATGAACAAATTTCATCCGAAACATTTTCTCGAATCAATAAGGAACAAATCAATTATACAATTTTTAAAACTAACATCAACTTTTGACGCGCCTTGTAGTATGGGCTATAAAAGTACACAATTGTACGTAATTTCAGAAAAAAAATCTTGAATTTGGATAATGGACCCATTCCAATTTCAGATTTAATATAATTAAACTATTTCCAAGGTCAAATCAGCCCATATAATATTATAACGCTATTGGCCCAAAAATATCAGGTGGTCAACACTGATTACTGCTAATAGTAGCAACTGATTGGCCCATCGCACACTTAATCCTTTAATTTGTTAGGTAACTCAGTTAACCCATTAGTTAATCCGTCAATCCGATTATACAAAAGACAAAAACTTTTTTAAATCATTGTGAGACACACACCAAATTAGCCACGAGGAACATATCTTCGATTCCACATCCCGGAGATAGTTACGAACTAAGTCATACTCCTAGTTGAAATACGTATTTATAAAATACAAATAATTGATTTAGGAATTAAGGTATTTCCCAATTATTATTAGGTTGTCAAGAACTTCACGAAATTCACAATATTAGTAAAATGAATCCTCAGAAATCAGCTGAATTTTTTTTGAGAATTTATCACCATGGCATTTTTGAGAAAATCGTTATGTAAGTTGGAGAAATTTAACAGGCATCTTCATAAACATAGTGAAATAAAATGCACGATTGCGACTGTTTTTACTTCGAACTGTCTCAACATAGTCACGGTTGTTCTGAAATTCGACACATACTTTTTTCAATTCCTTAGAAATATTTTTCCTTAAAACTTCGGGAGAATGACCGTCGGGTTGTTAAGTTTTTTGATAAAATATGCGTAAAAAAGAGCATTTTTTTCATGTCCGCAGCAGAATATTATATTTTATGGTTCAGTTGACATCATGAGTACCGGCGGGCTGTTAGAAAGACGTTTGAAATTATATACTAGTATATGTATGATGACTATTATATGTATGATATGTTATGTGACGAATGGGAACACTGACGACAACGGACAGCTGCTTTCGACAACGCGCAGGAGTACCAACAGATTTTTTTTACGCATATAATGTTTTATTTAGTTCTTTTCGCGCGGGTACCCGATCAGCTGATATAGTTTGGAAATACCTTAAGGAAAAACATGAAATTTAATTTCAAAGTTCTCTTTGATTATCTGAATAATCTTTATAGTTGATTTCGAATATTTCAATATAGTTGAAAATTTCAAAAATATATTTATTTATTTAATAATACTAATCAGTGTTTATAAACCAAAATAAAAATCATTCTATAGATTAATTCAATAAAATAGACAATACTATAATTAGTATTTACCAAAAAAATAAATTAAAATTTAGTAGAGAGCTAGGTACTTACCAATCATAACAATACATGGTACATAGAATGAAATACAACTGGATATGACAGCATAACTTGGTGTTAAATCCAATGCACAAGTTGGATAATGTTGGCCATGTTCATCATGATATACTAATGGTTGTGGTGGTCGATGCAAACCCAATGAGATTGGTACAAATGATATTAATGCTGCTAGTAACCATATGGTTGCTATTGTGGCAACAGCGACCCGTCGTGTCACCCAACGTCCATATCTATAACAAAATAATATAATATCAATTCATTATATGCATTGCTTTACTTTAATATTGTAATTAAAGTTACAGATTGTGGTCAAGCTTATTTTGTGCTTTTAGTCCTCCTATTGAGTTTCTGTGTGAAATATGAAATATGAATTGTGATTATTTATTTGTTCGGTAAATTGAATTGACATAAAACTAATTAATATACTTTGGAGAAAATAAATTAATAAGTAATTAAAACCCATGAACATTATAGTCCACAGTACAGCACGGTTTTTTGTCAGTAGCTTCCTTTCGACGAGACGCCTAACTTTTCTCTCGCGAGAATTCTCGATGATAGTTATAACGAAGCGCGTAAGAGAGTTACTTGTTTGTTTGACGATAGCAAAAATTTTATCAGTAACATTTAATTTGTTTGTTAAATTGAGAGATAATGTAATAAAGACTTCAAAAAAACGTGTGTCCTACAAAATGGATGGTGTGACAGACAGCACCCCTCCCCCCAACATGTTCAAATAATGGGGTATACATTGTTATTACTTGGCGCTACTTAAATAACCGTTACTAGGCGCGATAGAGTGTATTCACGATAAAAACAATATTAGTAGTCTTTTATGAACTAAAGGTTGAAGAAATGATACCTATGTGTATAAACGTTGTGTGTCATTGAAATAAGAAAACATTTTCTAATTTATAAATGAAAATTTTACATTTATTTGTTCAGAACGTAGGACTGGGAAATTGAACCACTGAATCTGTAGGCCAAGGTGGCCATCAAATTATACATACCATTTATAATTAACAGCAAAAAAATTTAAAATAAGCATGTTACTAATAACTATGTATACCCCGTTATTTGAACATGTTGGGGATGGGGGGGCCTGCCTGCCACACCATCCATTTTGTAGGACACGAGTTTTTTTTAAAGTCTTTATTACATTATCTCTCAATTTAACAAACACTTTAACTGTTACTGATAAAATTTTTGCTATCGTCAAACAAACAAGTTTCTCTCTTAAGCGCTTCGTTAGTCACTATCATCGAGAATTTTCGCGAGAGAAAAGTTGTGGGTCTCGTCGAAAGGAAGCTACTGACAAATATTTAGCCTGTTACTAATCATTAAAAAAAACCATGCTGTACTGTGGACTATTAGATAGTGTTGAATTATTTGCATTATTACTTGGTATCTTAGTTGTAAGAGCACTGCTTCGGAAGCTCAGAGGTCGTGAGTTCAATACCCATCCAAGATGTGTGAATTTTCAAACACTGTTGGAAAATAATATTCTAGATAGTTTGTGTAATAGAGCTTCGAGTACAAATCAAATTAAAAAAAATTCTCAAATATATAATCGAGTATCATAAAGGTCTCACTCTGGAAATCTGGATTTAGGGTTTTTGCACCTTGGATATGTAATGGGAAAAATACTTTGTCTGTGATGTTAACTCTTTAGAATGGGCCTGTGAAGTGTGAATCTATTTGGTCTGAGTCGGCGGGTTTTTGGTATATAATGTTAGGGAATCTTTTGCGTATTAAAGAAGATCCCAAAAGAAAAATATTCAACGCTGAGATCATGTGACAGCTCTCTTCGGCCTTTTGTCTTTGGGATAATCTTAAGGATTGAGTGTACAATATTAAAAACAATTGAGAATCTCAAATGAACTCATTGTAAGTCCTCATTGATTAGTGAGCCGTATAAAATTTTTCAAAGATTGCGAAAAACAGTTTTTACATAAAACTGTGAGAGTCCAAGTTTGTAAGAAAAAAATTCCTACAAAACAGATCTTATGATATAAAAACTACCACCTTAAGTAAATTGTAAATATATAACAGATAGTGAGAAATTATATGCATTCCACGACCATAAAATCTGGTAGCTCAGAGGCAGAGCGTTGGTTTAGAATGCCAGAGGTCGTGGGTTCGATTTCCATCCTAGATGTGTATGATTTTTAATATTAAGTATTTGATGACAAAGATTGTATAGATATATTATAGAGGCTGCCCTGGACGGGCTACACTTCGACCATAAGGTCCATTGTGATGCCTAAGGATGTGAGGATGTGAGTGGAGTGGAAGGAGTTTTTGTGTATTGACTAGGAATTGTTAGGATATGCGGCTGCAGCCGACTATGATAGGAACAATGCCGATATTCATCTCGAGTTCGTGAAGGAGTTGAAGAAATTTTTGTGTATAGACTAGGAGTTGGTAGGATATGCGGCTGCAGCCGACTATGATAGGAACTATGCCGATATTCAACTCGAGTTCGTTACAGAAAACCTTCTTAAGCATAGCCGGTTATTTCGTTCTTGTCCATACGCCGACAATTTAGTCAATTTTTTTTTCTAATAATTGACAAACCGCTGATGTCGGGATTTGAACCCATAACCTGCCAGTTTCCAAGTAGGCATACTACGCAGACATAACGCCTTAGACCGTTCGACCACTTGGACTGGTAAGAATGTTATAAATAAATTTTCTATAAAATCTACAACAAAAAGAACACATTTTAATTGTATAAGATAAAATAATCGCCAAATGATGAACGTATATGGATGGAACTCTAAAACCTTTACTAAAATAAATGTTTTAACGAGTATGTACACATGAAACTTGTTGTTATGTATTCTGTTATGTTTACAGACTCAACATTGCCCCCCAACCTCACCTCGGTAATGTGTATGTTTACTATGTTGTTGATTGGTGTTTGTTGTCTATACTGCTTTGTCTGTGCAATGGTTTGTAATATATTTTTTCTACCTTTTTTTTTCCCTCCTATTTATTATTGCTCGACACAACAGTTATGACAAAAAAAAAGGTTACTGAAGATTATCATAAAAAAAAATGTACATAAAAGAAAATTGTTAAATTTGTACTATTTTTATATTGCCACATAGTAAAAACTCTTGTTGGTTGGTCGAGTTTTTATCCTTATATTGTGGTGGGTATTTGGTAAGGTTCCGTTTCCATAGAAAATGAGTTGGATGTTTTTAGTGTGATGGGATATTTTAATATTTTTTTCCGAGCAGTAGGTATATTTAATTTTACTGAATTCATGTTAAATTTTTTCTGGTTACGATAATATTTATTATGGGGTTTTTCGATTTTAGAAAATTTAATACAATTATCGATATTTGTGATTTTTTTTTTAATGATCAAAACGAATCAAGTTATTTTAAACTGAATTTCATAATACAAGAAGGTCGACTTAAAGGTAGGCTTAATTCCCTTCGAACATTACGGCCTAACACTCAAAATCTTATACATTATGATATATATAGATATATTGTCGCGGCTGTCTTGGACGGACTACACTTCTACCATAAGGTCCATTGTGATGCCTAGGGATGTGAGGATGTGAGTGGAGTGGAAGGAATTTTTGTGTATAGACTAGGAATTGGTAGGATGTGCGGCTACAGCCGACTCTGATAGGAACTGTGCCGATATTCATCTGGTGTTCGTAAAGGAAACTGCAATTGACTAAACCTTCACAAGTTTAGTCAAATAACCGCCCCTTTTTTTTCTTTAATAATTGACAAACTGCCGATGTCGCGATTCGAACCCAGAACCTCTCAACCCCCAAGCAGACATAACGCCTTAGACCTCTCGGGTACTCGGCTACAAATCGTACAAATGTACGATAGTAGTCCAAGACCTCTCGATTTCCAGACCAGCGGTCTATCACCTGAGTTACTGAGATAGGATTGCCCCATCTGATGCACAATTATTGATTAAATGTTAAATGGGAAATGTCGTTAAATATTTTCATTTTGAAACTCAAGCCTTTGTCATAGTCAGTAAGGTAGTATACAATCTGAATTAAGTATCCAATCTGAATAGCCACTTCAAAGTAGAAAACTTATCTGGTCCATTCTGAAACGTGTCCAAGTCACGGATGTCAAGCCAAGTCACACCAAGTCACGGAAAACTTTCAGATTATGTCACCTATATGAATAACTGCTCCGAGAACTTCTTGAATGTTGGATAGCTGAAATTTTCTATTTAGATAGTCATAAACGTTTACAAAAGACCCAGAGACTGGTTTCCTTTATATTGTAAGATAGACTGCGATTTGTCCAAGCCTTTTTTATCTTTGCAATGATGACATATGGTTACTAAAAACCACCGTATATGGAAAAGACGAAAAAAAAAAGAACCTGGCGAAGATATAGAGACGGTTTCCAGAACTTTACCAAAAGTGACTGGCCTCGAGTACTTCGAGACAGAATGTTATGAAACTCTTTTGAAAAAGCCGTTACCTAGTTATTGGACTAGATTTGGGATATAATTATTTTTATTAATTATCTATTGATTGATATATATGATTATTATTTTAACAGTATCCAATTGGAATTGAATGTTCACTTGTTTAAAATATGACACTGACATAAAAAGAGTACGCTAGATAAATTTGGAATAACACTACGAAACCCTTGAAAATTCAAACATACACAAAGCATTCAATATATAAATGTCCATAATATTAATATAGATAGAAGACACACATCTCAATCTATTCCAGAATTCCCTATTCACCTGGCTAAGCACTATATACTAGAGAAGAAGAAAAAATATCAAATAAAATTTGATTATGACGATATACCCGACGATTTGGTTGTTAACCTTTTTGTCTGAGCGAGCAAAGATTTAAATATAAAACAGTTATTTTTCAGATAATAAAATCTGTAAATTTAAGATTATTGTCAACTGTGCTTATTTCTATTAATTTATTATAATATTTGGGTCAAATAAGAAACTATTGTAATCGAGACAGAACAAAATCCTTAATTTTTCGTTTCAAAAGATGTAGTTCGTCGTCTTTGCCAAAGCTATCCGCCTTATTTGATTGGAAATTTGTAAATATCCTGTAAGGTTCGAGGTAAGATTTAAAAAATTTCTTGACAACCAGATTTTTCTCTTGTCGATTTGTAGTTGTAAGACAGCTAAAGGTTACAGGCAAGACAATTCTGTTCCTTTGTAGATTTATGTCGATTATTTTAAGGTGTTGGCGGATTTTTAATCCATTCTTTGTATACACCCTTAAATTAATTAGGTCGTTGTATCCAAAGTAATCAGATTATCAAGATATTTATCTTACGCTGCTAAATAAATTTTATCCAATCTAGAACAAATTTGGTACTGTCAATCGTTTTTCACGGAAATTTTCAAACTTGGAAAAAAAAACGGTGGGTATATCAAAGACAAACTCTAGGGTCGCTGTGATCGCAGCGATCGGAGTCTCTGACCCCAGACCCTCTTTTACCGTTAGGCGATACGTTGAAGAACACTACGTTTTGCGACGTTTTTTCTAAATATTTTGAAAACCAGAAATAATTCGGCAGATAATTTGGCCGAACACTACAACTATTGTTCAAATATTTTTTTCGATAGAGATCTCCGTTCAAAATTTAACCCTCTTTTTTGAATTCAAACTTGGATCCGCCCCTGTTTTTGCATCCTTGACAATATTTTACTAACTTGTGTGGAACTTCCGCATCGAATGGAAATATCCGCAGCCTGATCAGACCATGAGAAGTGCCTCATAATTAGCATTGGACGTGAGTCAGTCCGGAAACTGGGGAGTACAGTTTATAGAATTATCTAGATTTGATGTAACTCAATCCAATTTATGTAAAGTGAAGGGGAAATAAACTCTCGTGTAACTCATTTTTCTTGAGCGTTTTTTTTTTGTTCAACCGACATTATTGTAATGTTAAGAGGGTAACAATTTAAACACATAATTTAACTACCCTTAACAAAAAGCCACCACTTTTTTTTCAAGTGCCGTAAAAAAACAAACGATATAAAACAGTTTTTATAATTCATATATGGCTACAAATTTTGAACAAATTTAAATAAATATGTCGACATTAAAATGTTTGAAGTGGGTGAGAGAGACTATTCGAATTAACAAATTTTATTGTTTTAATTTGTAAATTTTTTTAGATTTTTTTTTGAGAGCATGTCGGAGACAATCTAATTGACAAATAACGTTTTAAGTTCTCATTTGGGAAATTATTGTTATGGGTGTGATTTTTCGGACTGAAAATTGAAAATTTCACAATATCTCCACATTTCGTGGCCCTTAAAGTCTAAATACATCGTTTTTAGAGAGATGCCATTTTCCCGTCTCGAATATCTCAAGAACAAATAATGATATCGATTCTAAACCAATTTGAATCGCTGTATAATTGCATAATAACAGCTGATAAGGTTTGAAAGAAATTTGAATTGGCGGTTTTGTTTTATCACAAAAAAACTACAAAAAAATTGTTTTAAAATGTTTTTGGTCTCATATGTCTCGAACGATATCGAATCCGGACTAGTTTCATTCAACACATGATTGCATAATGATCACCTTCTGAATAGTTGAAATCATTATATTTCAATAGATTAAGAATGTACATACAGCGTCAAAAGCCAAGCTATCATTTAAAAATTTTATGATTGATTTATGCCGTATTTATTCGGATATTGGAAAAATGTTTCGAATAAAAGTTGTAAGTATCCTTATAATGAACAAATTTTATCCGAAGTATTTTTTCGAAAACCGGCTAAATAAGGTACAAATCAATTTTAAAATGTTTAAAAGATAGCTCAACTTTTGACGGTGACTACACCATTGCTTGTAGTAGACTGATCTCTTGATTTTCAAGGGCACTAGATTCGAACTAGGCAGCGTTGGTAGAGCAGTTGCACCCAGTCTCTTTATTTTGCCTAGGTACTTAATGTTGCCTCATTAACTTAACAAAGGAAAAAATAAAGAGTTATTAAAGTACGTACCTTAACAATGTCTTAGTATAGATTAGCTTTTTATAATGTTCATGAACATTAAAGACCTGGTACACTCCTGTTCACAAAAATTGAACCAGTAAGTCGCATTCTAAGCGTATATATATTACTAAATATATGTATAATATTACATACAGAAACGCAACATTCTATTCAACTAATTCATTTTTATTGAACGAGAGTGTATATACTAATTTGCATTTGATAGAATGAGTAAGCGATATTTCTACATTCATCTATATCTATAGATTGCATTCACGTACTTACAGACAGTTTTCAAAAGCATTTCTAATAGAGAATCAATGTTAAATAAATAATTAAAATATTTACTATAAAACCATACATACACATACATACTCAAACTGAATGTCTGGACTGGAATATTGGGTGTGCATATTATAGGACCATTCTTCATTGACGGATCTTTAGATTCTCAAAAATATTTGAGTTTGTTACGAAATAATATTTTGCCAACTGTTAGAGCTCTTCCTAATTTAGACCTGGAATCTGTATGGTTGCAACAAGATGGTTGCCCTGCACACAATGTCATGACAGTAAGGCTGTTCCTGGAACAAACATTCCAGGAACGTCATATGAATGGTTTTGGCCCCTTCAAGTGGCCAGCCAGATTGCCAGATCAATCTCCTTACGACTTTTTTGTGGGGTTTTCTCAAAACACAGATCTATTCGCGAAATAGGCCTAAAAATTTGCAACAATTAAGACAAAGAATTGTTGACAATTGTGCGAATATTTCTCCTCAAGTGCTCCTCAAATTGACTCGGATATTGTTTAGCAAATAATGGAGGAATATTCGAACCGTTGGTTTAACATTTTTCTTTTGTCGGAATTCTATTTTTTTTCTTTTTGGGGTTTTATTTTTCTTTTAATTTGTGTGGATTGTTGTTTTATGTTATACCGTTAATAGAATACTATCATTTATTTTCAAACATTCCGCATACAAAGAATAAGGGATATTCATAAAAGAATTTTCAATTGTTAGAAGTAATGCTAAGCTTAAGAAGACAACAATGAACATATCTAAACCACTCTCATTACATGTTAATGCATACTGAGTACAAAACAGTCCAGCAAGCATACTAAACAAACACACTAAAGAGTACCCCCACTATTTTTATTTCTTTATTAAGCATATTGTGTATAGTAATTATAGTAAATAATATTTAACATTGATTCTCTATTAGCAATGCTTTCCAACGCATACAGTATAGCTACTAGCTTCCTGGATAAAAAACAGGACAAAAAACATCGAATACCTTAAATAAATAGTTGAAAAGTGTTTCTCTGACCTTGCTATATTTCTCTTTTTGTGAAGAATTGAATAGAATAATTATTTCGTTAAAGTACTGAATTCGTTGTTTTTTTTCAATTGTTTTTTTTCTTTCGATTAGTTCAATCTATCACTGATTCCATTAACTTGTGACACATCTGTTCAAATTCTCAAGTATAACGATGAAAAAACGAAATCAATAAATTTGTGTTTTAACAGAATAATGTTGATTAATATGGTTTTTTTTTTCCGATTTGAAAATGTGAAGACATTTTTATTTAATGTGTATGGATTTGATTATAATGTGGATTGAAAAAAATATAATAAATTTGTTAACTGTCTAATAAATTTAAATTAGAAATTGATTTAACATTAATTATTATAGAAAAATGTGTTAGTAGAACACATCAGTTCTTCCAAGAATTCATTATGACCTCATTAAGTCAAAATAATTCAATATCTCAAAAGCTATCGACCAATCAAGTTTTCTGCAAAAAAAAACCTATTTAAAAAATTCCCCACGAAGACGCTACGTTAAACTAGCGAATTCTCTTAGAGGAAGAAATTATAATGACTATCAAATCAAGTTAACTTCCCGGGAACAGTAATGGCGGCCAGTATTGTCGGTTAGAAGTGGCAGGCAGTGAAATGGCCAGAAAGTAGGCTTACACAAGAAGACAGTAATGGCTTACATTACTTGGCAGTCAGTAGCCAGTTTTGTGTGGACATGGTGACGACTTCATGGTCAAAGGATGTGTGAGAACATGACTCTAGCACTCTACTGACGACCAGTACATTTTTAGACACGTCCAATAATGACTGTCACAAGGTCACGTTACCCTATTACTGGCCCTCTGGCGTCCACTAAACTTAAACCTGCTCGAGCTTGGTGGACACCAGTAGCCTATGCCTATTGGACGTTGAAGTGGTAGTATCCTTACCCACGAGGACCGCAGAAGGATAGTTATTAGCGGCCATTTTTGTACAAGTACTACTACCCACTTCTACTGTCCCCGTGTGCAGGGGATTTACCAAGATAGTATACTCAAAAGTATTTATCAAATAATTCGTCTCGTACTTCGTTTAAGAAAATTCGCACTTTCTACGTAGCACAGTAAAAAGTGCGAATTTTCTTAGACGAAGGATTTGTAATAAATATTTAAATAAATTTTCCAAAGTGATGGCTGTAATATTAATTAAGTGTTCGACTATTAAATATTAAGTGATTCCAGATTTTATGTTACCCCCTCTCTCTAAGCCTCTAAGCCACCATTTCTCCTTATCTTGCCCCTTAACTAACTTGGCCTTAAATAAAGAAAGCACACAGCCCTTCCGGAAGAACAAAAAAACTACAATAATATACAATGTTCATTTTGAAGAATTTATGGAATAGTTTTAAATCAATTATCGTTACAATAAATTTTTGGATTAATAGGTATGTAAATAAATACATTATGTACAAGTTTTAAAATAAAAAATAATTTTGTAATATGATTAATTTATACTTAGTACGGGGCTTTAAATATTAAGCATAAAATATTTCATCATGCAAATGTAATTAAATTCAAATACGATAGATATAAATTTGTAGAACAATATAAAAATAAAATCGTTAAAATAAATGTAAGTGGTGGGATTTTTACATCAGAGGTTCTGCACTAACAAACTATTTAAATAACAAGTGAAAATAACAACTGAGTGTAGTTTATTGTCCAAATACCCGGTGTATACAGAGAAAAACGTTTCAAACAATTGTTGTTTGTTTTCAAAAATGGATCATTTTTGTCTTCGATATTACCCCCCTGACGGGTTGAAACTTGACAGTTGTTCATATTGTAGTTATAGAATACACACACAGAATCTTTAAGGTCGTTTTTTTGTTTTTGTTTTATCGTATCTACAAGTAGACAGACAGACACTCGGGTTTTTTTCTATGATAAATATTTTCAACCGTTACAAAGTCGGGACTAAACTTAATATACCCTTATATATATTATATATAGCGGGGATAAAAATAACAATAGTTAATGCGATTTAGTTAACGAGCTTCATGTTAATAATTAAAAAAACAAAACGACTATGAAGGTTTAATTTTAACACAGGGTGCTCACGAATTTATAAATAAATATTAGTAATTTATAAATGTAGTTTGATGCATATTTCCGAAACCCAGACGAAACCCGATTATTGTATTTTGATCATAATTGATTACTTTTTAGTGAACAAAGCAATTAGAAAAGCGACTTTCAAGATTTGTTTACAAACTTACTTATCTATTTATACACTTTGTTAGTACCGGATGAAGCTAATAAAATTCATCCTTGTAATCAGAAATATAATTTTATATTGTAAAAGACAATCGTGTAGTCTACTTCTACTAGATCTTGGACTTCAATGATTAGTAATCTAGGTTACACGTCGTAACAACCAACAAACTTGTATATTGATTATTAAATATGAAGGCAAAATTAAACATTGATTTTAAGTCCACAAATTATCTTTTTTTATTAAACATATATTGATCTAGATTTTAGACAGAACCAGAATTTCTTCGTATATTCCAACACTAATTTCTTGGTATATTCTAATACTTGGTTGTATCAAGATTCAATCATAAAAATCTAACTTTTGAATTTATTTTCATATTAAAATATAACTTTTGTCAGAATCAGGATAAAATTTTATAGAATTATTTAGCTACGGAATCATAATTCGGTAACTCCTCTTCCCGAAATAAATTAAATCATCCCTCGAAATAGATCACCTGATTTTATATAGTGTTATATAACATGTTGTTCGTATATTATTTATACCAATCAATATTATTTATTTTAATCATTGCATCAATTGACTGTTACAAATAACAGGGGTCATCATTAATACAGATCTACAATTTATTTGCTTTTATATATATATTAGGCATGTTTTAACTTTTTATTAACCTCAACTTACTAATTATTGTTTTCCTTTTTGGTATGTTATTAATAAAGACGTCTTTTGATATCTAAATATAGACTAGAACGTAATAAACATGTTATAGAAAGCATTTACTTTTGATGTTCCAAATCTTCGTTGACCATTTTATCGAATCCTTACGATGGAAAGGTTCCTTGAAGTCAAAAATAATATTTTTAGTCGTTAATCTCTATGCATAGACGAATTTGAACACAAGAGCTGAATAACTAAACGCTAAATAAAAAGTTTCAAGTTCCGCTACATAGTAAAAAATATTGGGTAAATTGAAAGTTAACGTTCATTCATCTGAACGCGGCAGATATAAATACGACGAGCTGTAGGAATCAACTATGTAGTTACGTTAATTTATAAGTTTGTCAATTGAAAGTGATTGTAATGTAGTTTTGTATCTCTTATACCGAATTACGAATAAATTCCCTATCAATTTGGGCTGCGACTTCAATTAGTCACTGATCTCTATACTATCTCTATCTACATAGTTCAGTTTCAGTATAAACTTTCACCAAATGATGTTCGCATGCATTCACTATCTACTCACTGATGAGAGTTTGTTTTCAATTCGTATCGATTTGATTTCGTAGGTAGATCGGCAAACTACTTTCTGGTGATGGCCGATAAGTTTAAATTTTTTACTGTGTAGTAGAAACAAGCCGGGCTGTATTTTTTACTCTGTAGTGGAAACAAGCTTTACTCGTCTGATTTGATGGTTTGTTTCAATTATCTCGAAAATTGACCTTACTGACTTGAATAACTGATTGTGAGACATAGGGAAACAATAGTTCCTCCACTGAGTAGCACTAGCCCGTTACCCTTGGTCACTGTCATCCATTACAAGCCATACTCTCTTTGTATCATCAATCAATAAACGATTCAATCAATTAAATAGGGATAAACTTTTTCTAAATGAAAACATACCA
The DNA here is from genome assembly GCA_963920215.1 of Nineta flava. Lineage (NCBI taxonomy): Eukaryota > Metazoa > Arthropoda > Insecta > Neuroptera > Chrysopidae > Nineta > Nineta flava. The sequence goes on along the minus strand of OY986044.1, from coordinate 34,462,305 downwards.
AAAATTCGATTTATATGTTATTATTTATATTTAATACCGTAACGACCAATCAGATTGAAATATGTGGATCGATTTGAGGTGACTAAAAGAGATATAATCTCTATTATGAATGTACAAATGATAATGATACACTGTCAATTGAGACATTATATGACACGTATTGAGTAAATAGGGTTTATTACATTAGTAAAAAGGGGTAACATGAAGGGTGGTAAAACATTTTAATTGACTAAATACTGATCCTCATTTCATCAGTTCAGTGGTACAGGTTATTCAATCCAAATTGAACCAAAATAATTTTAAAAATTTGTATAAATTTTGTTTTCTTAAAGATCAATTTTGCTGGATCCGTACTAGATATGATAGATACTAGATATGATACGCCTTTTTGATAGTATGTAATTTTTTGAGGTTGCATAAATTTCTATTCAATTATTGGTTATTCGGCTAAAACAATTTGAAATGGTCAAGGAGTTTCCACAATTTATTTTCTTCAATAAATAAAAAACGTATGCAGTTTTCTGATGAATAAAAAAATAATACCAAAACAGGTCTAAAATAAACAAGTCCAAATAAATATCATCAAAGATAACTCTTGATATTTAAATATAAATACCAATTTTTACTATGTATTTGTATTTAAATTATTTTATGCAAGTCGGATATCTTTTTGTTTATTTGTTTTCCAATTTTATTAACAATTATTTTATGTATATTTGTGAATCGACTACTTTTTCTAACTATCGGCTGATGAATAGAAACAAAATATACACTTTACAAGGTTATGTGAAATGACTTCCAAAATAGATGAGTGTCAGTTCTTGTATGTATATGTACACTGATAATAATACGAAACCAGTCCAAGTAGCCGAGCGGTCTAAGGCGTTATGTCTGCGCAGTATGCATACTTGGAAACTGGGAGGTTATGGGTTCGAATCCCGACATCGGCAGTTTGTCAATTAATAAGAAAAAAATGGGCGATTAATTGACTAAACTGTCGGCGTATGGACAAGAACGAAGTAACCGGCTATGCTTGAGAAGGTTTTCTGCTGTTTCCTTCACGAACTCCAGATGAATATCGGCATAGTTCCTATCGGAGTCGGCTGCAGCCGCATATCCTACCAATTCCTAGTCTACTCACAAATTCCTTCCACTCCACTCACATCCTCAATCCTTCGACATCACAATGGACCTTATGGTCGAAGTGTAGCCGGTCCAGGGCAGCCTCTAAAATCCCATCTATAATACGAAAGTATTCGATACTATATTTACACACAAAAAAACGTTAAAATACAGGTTATTATTAATAGGTAACGCAGTATAAAGCAAAAAATAATTGAATGGGTAATTGTAAAATCGTGAAGTACGTTGTATTGAAACTAAATCATCAAAATCCTCTTAAAGAAATGTTCAATACAATGCGTCTGACGCTTTTATGATTAACAATTGAATTATTTTGTCTTTTTTAGTGCGTAACTAATAAAAATGTGTATTATAATTTTATTTTTAATGACAATTAGCAGTGGGTTAAAATTAACTTCCAACATTTATTTACAAGCTTACTTTGTTGAATTCAACACAAACGTGTTAATAATCAAATTTACTTGGTATTTTTTACTAGGTTGAGTCATTTGTATTGAATTCAATTGTACATTATTCAGCTATATGCGAAGGGATATAATTTTCGTGAATAATTAATTACTTATTAAAATGTATTGTATTTGTTTTATGTGTTGTTTTTTTTTATCAAACAGTATATAAACCTGATTCGATTTAAATTTTATACGAGTTTTAATTTTAAAGCAGTACTGGGAAAAATTTTTTAAGCTTCTTTGTATTTTTGTTGAATAATTAAATGAGCTTCCCTAAAGTTATGCATAAATATGTAAAAAAAAAAAACTTGTAGCATATTTTATGTTCAATTTTGTGATGTATTTATCAATTTGTGAACGACGTTCTTGTGCTACATATAGTATATTCACAAAATTCTACAAAATCCAATATTTATAAAATTCTACAAAATCGACCATAATATGTTTCAGTATATTTTTATAATTGTATATATTTTTTTAGCGCCGTGTTGATGTTTTTCTTTTAATGTACCAAAATAGTTTGAATTATGCTGTATAAAATGTTTAATAATTTATTTTAACGTTCCAGAACACTATTTTTTAATTCAATTAAATAAACAATAGAATTCAAAGAATACTCTAAAGCAATATTCATCTTGATGTCTAATTTATTTACATGGTTGTTACATGTTTTAGTGTAAGAAATGCTTGCATAAGGCTCTTTTTTAAAAATATGATTTTTAATCGTTGATAACTTTTTTATGTGATCGATATTTAAATTTTTGAAAAAACATGATTTATAGGTTTAAACTTAGAAATATCCAAGAATAAAAGCTTTATCTAATATCTAGTCTCACATATAAACGTCCGTAAATATTTAGTTAAATTGTAAAATAACACAAAACATGAAATGTTTAGTTTTACCTTTCGAAAGGTAAAACTAACGTAAAACTAATTACTTTCGAAAGGTAATTAATGAGAATACTTCTATCTTGTAATATAAAATTCTAAAGTTACATTTATTTAACTAGAAGTCATTTTTAAAACATCGCAGCTATGATTTAAAAATGACTTCTAGTTAAATCAATGTAACTTTAAAATTTGATATTACCAGATAGAAGTCTTCTCAATAATTGGAGTGTAGATTAGCATGAGAACTGGTCGAAAATAAGGGCTAGGTTTGTGCTTGGCTCTTACGCAACAGTCTTCTTCATGTGGAAAAAGGGAAAAAATTACCAAAAGCAAAATGTATTTACATGCTTAACTTTATGGAAATATGTTCATAATATGTTACTTCTCCGAACGCGCAAGAATGCATACTGTCATTAAAGAAATTATCCAGATGGAAAATTAGTGCCAGAACACTATCGTACGTGACACAGGCACCAAATTAGCAACAAGCAACATATCTCTGAATCCATATCCCAGAGATAGTTACGATTAGCTAATTCATACTAATGATGACTACATTGTAGTCGAAATACGTATTTATAAAATACAAACAAATGTTCTAGGAATAGGGGCAAAATTTGAAATATAATTTCAACAAAGAGACTGTTATAAAATCTACCTGCACAAGATCCGTTCTGAGGTCTGGTCAAAATAAATCTCCCTTTTGATGATTGAGTGGAATAAATCTATAAAAGACTGAAACTAAACCAAATTAATATTAGACAACAAGAAGACTGTCAAGCAAATTTCCTGCCCAAGATCGCTTCTGTGGTCGGGTCAGAATAAATTTGCCCTCGATGATTAGGCCAGATAAATTTATAAAAGGCTGAAAACAAACCACATCAATGATAGAGAAGCTGCTTCATAGACAATAGCTGAGGAAACGTCAATCCGATCAAAAACATGAATGTAAAAAAGGGCCGAGTTTTCGAGGAGATACTTCATATAATCGTTGCTCCTTAAAAAGTGATGATATCCTAATTAAAGAGCCGAGCTATTAATAAAGTAAATAGTTAAAATTAAAATGTAAGACTATAAGTGCAAAATAAAATGAAAAAAAAAATTTGGTTGAAATTTATTTTGTAAGTTTTCTTTAGTATGATTTAAAATTTTATAATTTAAAATTTTATAATGCGTAGGAAATTTTATTTTGTAGGAAATCAAGTTTGCTACAATTCATCACCTTATCATTTTTGCTCTAGCTATAATGTGTACAGAAATATTAAGGAATTTAATTTTCAATCTTAAACACATAAATTTAATTTTTGATTTTTCATATGTTCCGTTGGGAAAATTAAATTTTCCCAAAGATTCTTATTTAAAGTATCAAAAATTCCGCGTCGAATGCAAAAAAACCGCACCCTTCTAGCATTTCTGGAAGTGGAGCAACAAAGTTTTAAAAAATCGCACACACCTCTCACTAATGGTATGTGCTAACATTTTACTATAAATATAGAAATATGGATCAATCATAGAGCAGAAATATTTCCTATGTTAATTTTATCAAAACAAAAATGCGAAAGTTTTCCCATTTCCCGATATAAATTTCGTGGGTTGATAATTTTCCTTTCGGTTTGGTCACTATATCTAACTGTATGGCAAATATCAACTTTTAAGAACTAATGGTCTAGGCCCTGGAATTATGATTATGTATGGCCAAGATTTGTGGGCGTTCCCGCTATTTTAAGGTTTTTGAACCAAAATAACTGTTTAACCGTTTATTTCTTAACGAGAAGCAAACACTTGTTCTCTTATAATTCCCTAAATAGCTTATATTCGAAAAACCAGGACTGTAGCTCTTTTCGTTCAGAAGATATTTCGGGGTCAAATCTGCTCTGATATTTCCTGTAGTAATAGTACTGTAAGCGCGAAGACAAAAAACCCCTTAAACTCGGCCTGTCGCACTACCGTGCTCTAGATCTTATAAGTAAGATCATGACTGGACACTCAAAACTCAAAAGACTACCATCCTGCAGGGGAATATAAAGCAATGTAATGTGCCTGGTGTGTGACATATTATGCTTATCTTAAACTTTCTACGCACAAAACAAAAACGTTTTAAATATTCACGAAAGGTTTATTTCAATTGGGTTACAATTATTATTCTTGAACTTGATCAAACAACAAAGTTAAATGTTCATTCATAAAAATCTTATTGAGTTTTTTTTATTTCATCATTCTGATAAACAAGTAAAGAAGAACAAAGAACCTTGAAACAAAAATGGAAATTGAATATTTAATAAAAACATTACCTTACACAACATTACCTTAAAACGTGAAAGTATGTATGTACGAGTATCGCTGAAAGAAGTAAACACCAGTGTAACACTTTCATGTAAAAAAAAAAATCATTTAAGAGAAAAAAAAAACGCGAAAAAGTTTATTTATTTAAATAAAAATTGAGATTGAAAATGAATTGAATTTTTTCTTCTTCTCTTGTCAATATCAATTTCATATTAAATTGTTACCTTATCTTCGTACGCAAAAAGATAACACACAAAGTACGCGGAGCAATTTTTCGTCTATTTGTACAATTATTCGAAATTTCGATATATATATGAAATGTATTTTCAATAGTTTTGAGTAAATATTAAGTATGGTTTCATGTTTTATTTTACACAACTTCATTTTAGAAATACAACATTTACTACAGGATGACTAAGAATCGGGAAATCTTGGAAAAACTGGAATAGTCATGGAAAAAGTAATTTTGCCAACTAAAATGTCGAGGCAATATATTTAGTCTACTCAGATATGTTTTGAATTAAATAAAAATGGGGGGCAGTCACGCTTCTTCTTGTTCTCTTGGAATATTTAAGTGTGAAGATATCTTCAGTGAACTGAGAGAATTATCGAATGAGTTTATACAGATATTATTTTTCTTTATATTGCTTGAGATTCGGATACCAAATAACCATTAAAAAAGGGAAAATACACAGAAGAACGGTTTTTCCTCTAAAATTTTTATAGAGATATCGAAATGAATGTGCTAGCGTAAATATACAGGTTATGATAAATATTTTTCAATAGAAACATACCCTAAGAAAACAGTCTTCGTGTATGTATAGATCTCATGTTCTCGCTTCTCCTTGTTCTCTTGGAATATTTTAGTTTGAAGATATCATCAGTGAACTGAGAGAATTATCCAATTTTCAAGTGTATATGAGTATATATATAGATATTATTTTTCTTGAACTTAAAGTTTTGATACAGTTGATTACATTTCTATTAAAAACTAAATAAATGAGAAAAAAAAGATGATTTTATTCTACTTTTATTATTATTTTTTTGAATTGAATGATTTTCCAATTGATTAACTATTAGGGCATTTAAATTTGTGTTAACCCCATATGTGATGACATTGTTTTCATGTTTAAGTAAATGATTGTTTTTCACAAGGACAAAGCTGTTCTTATTTTTAACACGCTTATATAAGCTCAACATGTATCCTTTGTATGCATGACTTGGATTGGAATTTTATAATTCAGTTCTCATCCACTTCAGGGCGTCTGAATAAGTATGATGAATCGATGCCAAAAATAAAATTTTTTGTATTTTTTAGTTCATATTGCGATAAAAGCGTGTTGTTTTAGTTTTTTAAACTTTAATTTTATTATTAATATCATAACCTTAACCTTCAAATTAAAGATTTAAAGAAAAAGTCTTTTGGTTGTGTAAAAAGTTACATATTATTATTTGTGTATACTTAAAACGTCGCAGTACTATACAAATGTAAATTTCTATTTCGGTTCAGAAGACATAAGCATAAAAGAACAAGCGTAACTTATGTAGTTATCCAATAGTTATCGGACCTCGGACCTCTGGATTATCTGAAATATTTCTATGTCTGCAACTAGTCTAGCAGTCACAGTTTTAATCCCATCGGCATAAAATTTATTATGCATTCTGTATTCATGTAATAATAATAATATCTCTTCATTTAAAACTTATAAGTTTAGTGGGAGCGCTGGTCACAATAATGTACAATACCATACTCGCCAATGTCATTACTTACTACCCAGCGCTTCCACTATCATACTAAAAGTAAACATAATTACTATATAACATGATTTATTAAATAAAAGACATTATTTTTTGCGAATAAAAATGTTTGATGATAATGCTTAGATGTTACATGCTGTCACCTTAATGCCAGAAAGTATGTTGATTATATTGCTTCACATTATTTCATGTATAATGTATTTAAGAAAAATAACCATTAAAAGTAAATATAAGCAAAAGAGATTGAATTCATTTTTTAAAATTATCATCGTAATATCTAGAGCAGTGTTGAAATTTCGATCATCATTACGAACATTAGTCTATTTGTTTTTTCCTGATTCATATCTCAATCAAATTAATCCGAAAATATAAACCATAAACGAATGTATACATTGAGTATTTTCTTTCTTTTATTGATATTATTTCGACCCGACTGCCTTAGAAGGTGGTTTATGTTTTTCGAGTATATGTATGTCTATATATTTAACATATGAGGTGTCGTTAAATTCGTCTTAATTGTCTTAATTGAAGTGACATAAGGTAAATGATGGAATATTCATCTTTTTTCTTGTGTCGGGCCTTCAAACATGATAATTTTTTATAAAACTGATCAAATTCATTATGAAATAAAATGTTCAATTCTCTCTACTTCCAAAATTTATGCTTGTAATTCAAAATAATACGAATTGGTAAAGTTTAAAATTAAATGTGAATTATTGTGTCTTATTTCACATGATGATAATTTTTCCCTTATTGTATTCGAAAAACTTGTTGATTGATCTATTTATGACATGACAATTCATATCACATAAAATGATGGAAGAGTATTCATTATTTTGATAATTTAAAGCTGCTCAAGTATGAGTTTGACTCTCGCATAGAAGGTTCGACCAAAGTTATTATAATAGTCTCATAAATTCATATTTGTCATATATAAAGATTAAAATAAATTAAAAAATTTGAACAAGCATTTATACTCTATAAGAATTCGAATATCAAATCAATATCAATCTCAAGAGGATTTATAAAACCAGTCCACAACATTCTTCAGTATACGGTTGTCACGTATAACGCTGAAAGTGGCAGAGAGGTGAATAACAATATATGAATTATATAAAATTAACTAATGGTTTCGTAACTTAATTGTGTCTTCATCAGCAACCTTTCGGTCAAATTTTATCACTGACTCTTTTTTTGGTTATTTTTGTATAATTTCATGTTTATATTACAGTTTGGCTGATAAAGTCACAATAAAGTAACCAAAGTTTCAATTAATTTGATGTAATTCGTATACTGCTTGTACCCAGGCCCCTGGGATTTTCAGTGTTATTATAAATAAATTTTTGAACACGTTTGTAAACACGTTTGTTTTTTACTATTATTTAAAATAGAAAGAAGACGGACCTGCAAGCGTGTTGTTTGATCATTGGCCGTGTTCAGATCGAGAAAGCCCTTAGTAAGTTGTATGTCGAATCTAGTTTGTTACCAGTGCCCTTAGCATATACTAAGCAACTTGTATTGTGATGCCTTTTTGCTTACTAAGTGCTGTCAGACTGTTCAATTCAATGTGGTGGATTTAATAAAACCTAGTGGAAAACCTAGGTGATTTCTTCTTGAGATTGTTATATTTTTAAATTTTTGTAAGTTACAAAATGGTGGTTTATACTTAATTAATGATTGCATGCATTATTTTATATTACTAAATCCACTAAATTAGGGGAAAATCCCTCAATTTGGAAACTACTGCTGACAAGTTAGTAAGTGTGTCTTGAGAGAAACACGCTGAACACATCTAAATCTGAAACTTGCTATCTTCTCTTCCATAATTATTCAAATGAAACGCACCTTTTCATTGTTATTAAACTTATTGAACATCGACAGGCCTTCTCTGCGGAAGTATACTCTTCCAATTTTATTATTATTTTATTGTGGGTATCACTTAGGTTAAATTTCTCCTCAGCCAGCTAATCGTTACGATTTTCCATACATGTTTTTTCGAGCACTCGAATTTGTTAACTGATTTGCTCCTTTGCAGTCAGAGAATTTGACGAAATGGAACCCTTTGTAAATAATGCATTTTTTTAATAGCAAATAGAGTTAGTTATTCAATGCATTACATTTGTACGAACGTAATAATAAAATTGTCATATATCATTATTTTATCAGTATTTTATTTTTAACATTTCTGTGTAGAAGCATTAAATTTGAAGTACCTACCTATTATCTAAGTGCTTCAGTATCGTGCATGTATGTAAGTATAATTATTAGAGAATATCATTGTTGTAAGGATGTTGGTGCGATGGATTTTAAGGACGTCACATTGAAAATTATTCACTGAAAAAAATAAAATAGTGTACTCAATAATATCAGGTAGTTGGCCGATTATACCTACAGGTAAATGAAAAAATAGTTTCAAAATATTAGTAATCGGTATAAAATAAAACAAAAAATGTACTCTGGCCAGTGACATGTTCCATTGTAATAGGTATACATAGATATCAAACCATCATAGTAGGTAGTTATAATCTAATTGTAAGTTTGAAAAGTGAGTGGATTAATAGTAAAACCAAAAATATACTCTCCCCAGTGACATGTTCCACTGTGATAGGTATATCTAGTTATCCACCCATCATATAAGGTAGTTATAATCTAATTGTAAGTTTAAGCAGTGGGTGCATTAACAGTAAAACCAAAAATGTGCTCTCGCCAGTGACATGTTCCATTGTGATAGGTCTACATAGTTATCATAGCAGGTAGTTATAATCTTATTTAGAATGAAACTGAACTTACGCAGAGATAGTATATATATCAGCGTCTAATTCGAGTCACATCCAATAGCGATAGAAAATTCGTTCGTAATTCAGTACAAGGAATGCGAAAGTACATGAGACAAAACGATGATTAATGGTATCGAATGAAATATTTTCGTTGATTTTCAATTTTTACGTGAAATTAACTTTCAATCCACAAATTTATAAATTTTGTGAAATTAAGGATAATACTTTCAACTACATGTAGAAGATCTAGTAGGTTAATAGAAATAGTGGACAGAGAACTTTGGATGCTAAACTACTTCGATATAAAAAATTGTTAGGTAAAACTCACTAATTATAGAGCCCAGTATTTTTAGTAGCTGCAGTATTTACGTTCAAAATTATTTCTACAAAATTATGTATCACTTTTACAATTAAATATCGATCTAATTAAATGACGTAATAACTTTTTGTATAACAAGGAAAAGTTATTACTTTTTGTCTTGTTAAAGCTGTATAGAGAAAAGCCATGTTGTTACAAATCGGGAATACCCACATCGATATAAAGGTATTACAATATAATATTATGTTGTTGAAGTCAGTCACATATAACAACAACAATACCGGGGTAATAATATATAGATTTCAAGTGATATTATGTGTTGTGAAGTGCACTGAAGTGTTCTGAAGAGTTGTGTATAACAATATATATAGTACACATATAGAGTATATACATTTACAAATATAGTGTGTTTTAAAAGTAACGATGCTGTAAAATGAAGTAAACATTTCATTGTTTCTTTTTATTATGTACGAAAAAGGTTTGGAAATCATTGCGGACATTTAACTTCTCCCCCTTTAATGTAAGATACAATGAAACATCATATTCTCCTCCGAATAATAATTTTAAAAGTATCGGTGCTTTAAAATGAAGAAAACAAAATTATAATATTTCTTCTTTTCTTATTCTTATGTGAGAAAAAGGATTTGAAATTGGCATAGGCCTATAACTTCTCCCCCTTTAATGTGACATACAATCTGATTCACAATTCCATAAAAAAACCACATTTTGATCAGGAGATGTTTTGGAACAGTGATGTAGGAATATATCTGTTATCATACTACTTATAAACAATTTATTCCGGAATTTTTCGATAATTTTGATTGAAAATTCATTTTAAAAACGTCCAGTCGTTTGAATGTTTATGGCTTTACATCATGAGTTCAGATTCTGGTTATTTTCGAAAGTCAAGGACTGAAAAAAAACTATTTTAAATGACCAAATGAATTTTCAAAATTATTCACTCCTTGATCTGTTTGTACATAGGTCTTTTTCGGTATAATCCAATCTTAAATAGAGCTTTATGTACGAATCATCCCGCCTATAATTTTTGTAAAATTTTTTAAATCCACAAATTTATTGGTATAACTTTAATATTTATTACCTGTGGTTTATAATCTTTATGATTACGTAAAAAGATATATTATATACTTTATTTCAGATAAATCTTTCATCGGTATTATTTTTTAGGTTTACCTACGATATTTTCTATACTAGTTCAGTAAATATAACGTACGCTTCATTGACTTTTCCCAAGTTCGATTTTGCAAGGTTTTCGGTTTTATGCGCTACTTTTGAGAGCAGCATTGGGCCTAAAAGTATTTGTCTGAGCTCAAGTTAAAAACTAAAAAAAAATATATATTTCATGTTCATACCCAATGATTTTTTCCATGCAATGGGTATTTTTGAATAATTATCTCGAAAAGTACAAAATGTACGTTGTTTGTTTGGGTAAATTTAATCTTGTTTACAATAAATAAATATATTTTTTTCTGCTAGTCACATATTTTAAGAAAAATTAAGGAAAAACAGTTTGAAAATCGTTTGAAAATATTGCTGAGTATTATCTACTACGCAGTTAGCACTGGTTTTTCAGAACTACTTCACCTTTTGTAAAGTCGAAATTAAATTTCTACTGAATAATACCTTCCATGTTAACTTTTTGATAAAATTTGTATATTTTGTCGGAAAAAGAAACAGTGTTTTCGAAACAATAAAATATAAATTTTTGGATTTAATTAACTATAAAATAATTGCCAAATTATGTAACATCTTCTGTAAGATCTCAACACATATGTCATGCATATGTATATGTGTGTATACTACATACAGTATTGTAATGGGTATAACAACTAAACATTATAACTAGCTCCGTAACTCCAGTGAGTTAGTTACTCAGTTGTTGTCAGTTGTTTAGTTAGTTACTCATCATCATAGTCACTGAGTCCGTGTTACATACACATACATATATCGTTCGTTCGTTCAACTGATATGCTTGTAATGTTAGCATTATGTGTATATTGTATATAGTTAACGTTATTGTCAATCATTATTATCATCATCATGTATGTTGGTTGGCTTGGTTAGTTGTCTTTGTGTGTGTGTGTGTGTCAGTGTGTCGTATTTATTCTATCTGTCTATCCGACTGTCCGTCCGTCTGTCTGTCTATCTCTATTTATTAGTAGGTATATACAATTTATATACAGGATTTTTTAAAAGTTTGTTGATTAGGTCAGGTAAATGTTGTAGACTGTTGTGATATGAAGAAAGAAGAGAGAATATTATTGTTTTATCAGTTAATAATTTTTCAATAAAAGTTTAATCGAAACAGTTACGGTTGTATTTCTGTATACATAACAAAACCAAGAAGACTATCTATTCCATATACGAGATAAATCGAGATAGACTTTTTCGTTGTTTATATTAATCCGTTTGAAAATGATCATATTGGACGAAACATGTCACTTTTGAAATACATTAATTAAGTCTTGATTACATTTAGCGAGTTTACATGCTGCTAGATGACATATAACAAACCAAGAAGACTATCTATTCCAGATAAGAGATACATAGAGATAGACTTTTTCGTTGTTTGGATGGGAAGTGTGTACCATTTTTGAAGTAAGAAACTTAGAAGTTGGTATTTAGGCTTTTGAAATTTGAGAAGAGTTGGATGCTTTTTGAGATATCGCCGATGAGAAATCCCATCGGGCACACGGCTAGTTTTCAAATAAATATAAATACACAGTGTAATAGTAAATTAATTTTTTCACATCCTTACTTAATTTCGAGCCCATAGCATAGTTGTTCAAATCTGAAGCAGTTTTAGTTTAACTAGATGATAAACGTGTGTTTTTCTCAGCACATTCCGTATCTTTGATTTAATATCTAATTTTTTGTTTGTTAATTACTCAAAAAGTGTACTTATTTTTGATTATATAAACATATTTAGATTTAATATTTGTTTATTTGTGTATACTTAAGCGTCAACATAACGATGTTTGTCCAAATTCCTTTCGGTTACGTATGACAAACTGTAGAAGACTTTAGCGTATACTACTCGGACAAATTTCATTGTTATTGAATTTTTAATTAAATTAAATACTGATATGAAAAAATTAACTCGTCAACCAGGAATCGAACCTCGGGCCTCTGGATAACTAGTCCAGTATGCTTCCGCTACACCAAGTCAACCTTAGACCACTGAATACTTCAAAGAGGAAAAATAATGTCTGATCTTCGGATGCTTCAGATAAACCTCCAGCACAGTAAGGCGGCCTCCGCTGTCTTCTGTCAAAATGTGCTGAAAAGGGGAATCTCCATAGCTCTGATCCAAGAACCTTGGGCTGTTAACCATAAGATTCTTGGACTAGGAGATACTAGAGGACAAATTATCTACGATAAAACCTCGGAGAGACCCAGAACTTGCATTTACGCAAGAAAGGACATCAATGTCTTGCCACTGTTAGAGTTTTGTCAGAGAGATCTAACAGCAGTAAAAGTAAAATACAACATGGAGAACGGAACTGGAGTGGTAATCATCGCTTCGGTCTACTTACCCTATGATGCATCTACTCCACCACCATCAACAGAGATGGAAGACCTGATCCAGTATTGTGAGGCAAAAAACCACCAACTGATCATGGGATGCGATGCAAACGCGCATCACACTGCATGGGGTAGCACAAACACAAATACAAGAGGTGAGTACCTCTTTGATTATATCATAGCTAACAACTTAGATATAGTTAACCAAGGCAACAAGCCGACTTTTATTAACAAAGTGCGGAAGGAAGTCATTGATGTAACACTGAGCACTTATGAAATCAGTGGTAAAATCAAGAAATGGCTAGTGTCCGATGAACCATCTGCATCGGATCACAGACAAATCTATTACAATGTGGAGGTAAGAACGGACCAATGTAATATACAATATCGGGATCCGAGGAGAACCAATTGGGACGAATATAATTCGATACTAAAGTTCAAACTCGCCACAATTCCGAAGAAAGTTAAAACAGTATTGGACATTGAGCTTACTTCAACTGAGCTTCAGCATGCAATAATTAACTCTTTCCAAGAAAACTGCCCGAAGGTCTCAAAAGACATCAGCAGGTCGACTTGTTGGTGGAATGAGGGCCTAAGGAGTCAGAGGCGAAGGGTTCGCCAGCTATTTAACAGAGCAAGGAGGTTGGGGAACTGGGATAATTACCATGAAGCCCTTACCGAATACAAAAGGTCTCTGAAGAAAGCCAAAGTGGACTCATGGAAGGAGCTCTGTCATGATGTTGAAAACACATCTGAGGGAGCAAGGCTCCATCGTGTCCTAGCGAAGAAACCCGCTGACACCATCGGCTCACTTCGTAAACCCAATGGTGAGTACACTAGTTCCGCGAAGGATACACTCGAGACACTGCTCCGGATTCATTTCCCGGATTCGGTGACAGTGGACGATGAAAACACTTCTCAAGAGCAGTTTAACCAGTGTCTCCCGCCAACTGGCGAGGACTGGAGAAGATCGGCGATTGCCATTAACCGCTCAAAAATCGAATGGGCAATAAACTCATTCGACCCCTACAAAGCACCGGGACCAGATGGGATATACCCAGTTCTTTTACAAAAAGGAGCAGAGCATCTTTTAACTCTGCTTGGTCATATATTCAGGGCAAGCCTGGCTACGGGTTATATCCCAACCAGTTAGAGTGACCTTTTTGCCAAAACCGGGGAGGCTTAATCACTCCACGGGAAAGGACTTTAGACCAATTAGTTTGTCATCGTTTCTACTAAAAACAATGGAACGACTAATAGGATTTCATTTGACTGAGGGGGCATTGTCAAGAAATCCGCTTCATGCCAACCAACACGCTTATCAGGTGGGGAAATCCTGTGAATCAGCCCTCCACAACCTAATATACAGGATTGAGGAGGGATTCGCAAGGAAACAAACCACCTTGTGCGTTTTTCTTGACATAGAGGGGGCATTTGACAATGCCTCTCACAATTCCATGGTTGATTTTGCAGGTCGGCACGGAGTTGAAGACACCTTTTGTAGGTGGATAAAATCGATGCTGATAGGAAGAAGAATAAAAACTTCTCTTTTTGGAGAGTCTGTCACTGTGAGAGCCACAAAGGGATGTCCACAGGGTGGTGTCTTATCCCCACTCCTGTGGAGCCTGACAGTGAACAGCTTACTGACAAATCTCAACCAAAATGGATACTACACACAGGGTTACGCGGACGACATTGTAATTGCAATCCAGGGACCCTGTGAACGCACAATCTCGGAGCTTATGCAAAACGCTCTTAGAATCGCACAGGAATGGTGTATCAATCAGGGATTGAAAATTAACCCTGGTAAGACCGCACTAATTCCATTCACACGTAAAAGGAAGGTGGATAACATAAAACCACCAATCCTCTTCGGTGAAAGATTACAGATCACAAGGGAAGCCAAGTTCTTGGGAGTAATACTGGACTCCAAACTAACATGGAACCCTCATCTGGAATATATAACAAATAAGAGCAAATCTTCTCTCATGCTTTGCAAGAGAGCATGTGGAAAAGTCGGGGGTCTAAAACCCAAAATGATTCACTGGCTCTACACAACAGTAGTCAGGCCCATTATTACCTATGCTGCTTTAGTGTGGTGGCCAAAAGTTAAGCAGATACCGCGTGCATAAAGTTGTCCAGGATCCAGAGACTAGCCTGCTTGTGCATCACTGGATCCATGAGCAGTACACCTACAGCTGCCATGGAAGTCATACTGGGGCTGCCTCCGCTAAGTATTGTAGTAACAGCTAAAGCGAGATCCAGCGCCTATAGATTGTCTTGTAATAACAACTGGATTAATAAAAATCAGGTTGGACATGCAAGTATCGTGGGAACATCAATTATCTCAGACCCCGTCTTTGAAATGGGCACAGATATACTTCCCAAGACATACTCCTTCTCAAAACCTTTCACTGTAGTATGTGATAGGGCCATGTGGTCGGAAGGAGAACCATCCTACCCAGGAAAGGAATCGTCTGGTATACAGACGGATCCAAAACTGAAGAAGGGACCGGGGCGGGAATCTACGATGAGAGACCAAAAGCAAACATAAGCCTCAACTTGGGGAAATATGCTACGGTCTTCCAAGCAGAAGTCTACGCCATACTGGCTTGCGTCCGTGAGAACCTACGTAGAGGCTACATAAACCAGAACGTATTTATTCTGTCGGACAGTCAAGCTGCTTTAAAAGCCTTGTCTGGAACTGAGATCACCTCAAGGGTAGTCAAGGATTGTCTGGAGGAACTTCTGGAACTGGCAAAACGGAACAATGTTAATTTGATCTGGGTGCCGGGTCACAGTGGTTTCGAAGGAAACGAAAAAGCGGATACCTTAGCAAAGAAGGGAGTCGGAATGCCATTCATAGGCCCAGAGCCTATTTTAGGAATTCCAAAGACTGCATGTAAACAAGTGATCAACGAGTGGTCAAATGCTAAACACCGTGATCACTGGGAAAAAGTACCGCGGCAAGAGCTCGGGAAGATACTGCTTCAGAGTGCAACAAAGAGGGTATCTCTCGATGCACTGAGGCTGAACAGGATGCAACTGCGGAGGGTTACCGGGTTCATTACCGGGCATTATCCCATGCGGAAGCATCTGCACACAATAGGACTCCATAACGGCTCCATTGTGTGCAGATTGTGTGGCGAGGAGGAAGAAACATCCAGCCACATAATCTTTGACTGCGAACCTCTGGGTTACAGCAGATACAGGATATTCGGTGCATCTCACCCCGAATATATGAACCTTCAGGAGGACCTGATAAGCAAGCTCCAGGCTATTGCCAACATATGGGAGAAGCGAGTCTCGTCAGACTGAGTTAGGAGGGGGAGCACAATGGACCATAGGGTCGAAGTGCAATAATTTTTACCCCGATATCAATCAATCAATCAATCCGCTACACCAAAGACTACTGTGACGTAATAGCCAACTTTTTCATATCATTCTTATTTTTATTTGTTTAGACAGTATTACTTCTGTCGAAGTTATTATTAATATTTGTTTATTTGTGTTTACTTAAGCGTCAACATAACGATGTTTGTTCAAATTCCTTTCGGTTACGTATGACAAACTGTAGAAGACTTTAGCGTATACTATTCAGACAAATTTACAAATTTGTTATTATTCGAAAAATATTGGAAAATGTTTTGACAAATTGTTGTTTAATTTAAACAAGTATATCTTCTAGTTAGGCTAAAATTGTCATCAAAACAATAATTATTGAACATAAATAAGGTAATAATAATAGGTTATAGTTGTACATGATTTTGTACCCAATTAAATTCTTACATCACCAGCGTCCAATTATAAAATTAAATTAATGAAACAAACCTATATTAATTTACGAATCTTATTATCGAAATACATTCGAACGATAGAGAAATGTGGTACCAAATATTCAACAACAAGTGGCGATATTCTAATGTCAAAACTAAATCAAACATGATCTTAAAGAGGTTAGTAATTTAAGACATTAAATTGTTCGTATAATGTTTTGATATGTTTTGATATACTAGCAGCCAATAATAAATTACATATGTAATATAATATATAATTGTATACTTATCAGAATTACCCCAAATGGTTCCTAACTATAAATTAGAGCCTACTCGAATTATATAGTATTGCAGAGGTGGGCGGGTGTGTTTAAGTTGGTGTATCAACTTTATATTTGTGATATAATATTATACTCGAAACATATGTTATAATTATCGTTCAAATGGATCTTGTACTGATTGTGTTCAGTATAATGCGGTATTATCAAGTTCGCAATGTATCTCTGTTCAATTAAGTCCGGTCAAGGAGACATTATTAGCTTCACTTGTTTGATTTATATCTTGCAACCGACTTTTCATCCACTTCTACTTAGCTAATTCTTAAGACAGTATGTTCTATTTAATCCTCATGGTATCAGAGAGATAAACAAATGGTGGAATTCGACTGTATGACATGAAATAATAATTATAAAGTTTGGTGGAGGTGTCGTGAAAAATTATGGGAAATTTTTAGTGTTCAGGGAGTTCACTCGTGACAGTCAAAGCAAAAAATATAAAAAAGCATTACGGTAAACATACTTATTACGGATATGTCAATTGAACATATCCAGTTTAACATGTATAGTGTTTTACTATACAAGATTAGTGTTGACAGTGATTATTCAATATTTCTGGGATCGTAGCTGCAAATTATTACTATTAAATTACAATTGATTTGAGGCACTAAAACCTAGAAAGTAATATCATAAAAAACAATTCTGTGGACTAAGACTTTTGTTCTACGGTTTTTCAGTTAGAGATTTTCTAGAAGAAAACCGCACAATTTTGTACACAAACTTGAAGTCAACTTTTTAAACTCTGGACCACACACAAAACAAGTTTCATGTTGACAGGCGGACTGGCGGATAAGCTAAAATGGACTAATTCGGTCATTTTATCAATATCTACTCGTACATCAAATATTCTTTTTGCGATCAATATTTCAACGGTTACAAAGTCAGGACTTAACATAAAATATACAATACACGCGGCATCGCTACCGTTTTATTGTTATATCTTCGGCTCCCGTTATTTAAAAGACTGAAAACCTGAAAATAATTTCCCACCGCTGCCACAGCAAAAAATATTTATCGTTCCCGCCGCTTCCTCTACTTCAAATATTTATTGACACTTCCACCAAATTTCAATTTCAACAAATATTTTCGAATTCTATCTCTTGTAGCGAGGAGATAAAATACATACCAGCTTTTAAGTCTAATTTGAAATTTTCTTTTTGGTTTGAGAGATTTATCAGAGATTTCATTAGAAAGTTTAAACTATAAACGAAATAATGTTATATGAAGTTCATTCAAATGACGAGAACATATTGTTCACCTATCTATTTATTAAGCGTTAAAATATGGATTAATAACAACACTGACTATGACGTAGTCTATACTTCTGTAAATTCGTTTCATTTGACCGTAATTAAAAGACTAATTTGCGTCTCTTCTAATTGACCAATACACAGTTTGTATATTATTCTAAATATGAACTAATATAATATATATTTCATTATATTATAACCATTATTTAGAGTAAATATAGAAAATTTATTATGTAGCTTTATATGATACAGATACTTCATTTAAAATATATTATGTATGTTATGCATGCATATTATATACATATATGTTTATTTTATACCATGACTTTATACTCTAGTTAACTGTGGGTCCAATTTACCTACACTTATTAATTTTGAATTCATAATGGTCCTAAATTGTCGCTACATATTATATATTACCTAGTACATTCAATATACTGTAATATTGATATATTAAAAATAAAATAAAAACTTCATTTGATAGGCAAATAATTCAAATAACATTTAACAATTTGAGTTGTTTAAATATACTTTGACACTGATTCCTTTATTAATACGTGCGCTATTTATAAACACATGACTCGTGTGATTTGCTTGTGAGTGTTGAAATCCACATATACATATATTATATATATATATATATATATATATATATATATATATATATATATATATATATATATATATATATATATATATATATATACATATATATACCCCCTAAATATAAATATAATTTGACCCCAATTAATATTCACCATATGTATCAACACACACACTTTTTACAATACGCTGTTTTATTTCAATTATGTTCAACAAATTTTCACCTTGGTATTTAGAATACATCATCTTCAATGAAAATTAAATGGATTCACTCATGCAATATCAGTACACGGTGGTATTTTTCATGCCCACAAAAAAATTATAAATGTATAACCCAACATATGAGGTGTACCAAAAAAACAAACTTTAAATTTATTATTATTAAATATATATATGAAAAAAAAATCATAATTTAAAGCTCAGTATGGTAGCGTTATACCAAGGATGATACTGATGAATGAGTCAATTTTTTCATGTCATTGACACTATTAATTTGAAGTCAACATTAACTTATAATTCTAACATATTACTATTTATATATACTTAGGTGTCAAAATACCATACTAATGGCAATTTATATTAAGGTTACGAAGACATAGCATGAAAGAATTAGCGTATAATTTATAGAAAAACATGTGATTGATTTTTAATTAAATATTGATATGAAAAAATTAACTCGTGCACCAGGAATGGAACCATGCAATAGTCGTACACATATATATTCTTGTGTACACATATATATACACAAGATATATACACATATATTATATATAAAGGATGTCTCAAAAAGTCTTTACAACGCTTACAACATATACTATGGCTAAAAACAAGATGATTGAGCTAAATTAGCCCCAATAAAAGTTGCCGCTTGGGCAACGCAAGAATACTGTTGTTTAAAATCACTATTTTTATCTAAAAAATACCTGGAAAATATAATAAATCAATTTTTGGTTATTTAATCTTTGTGTCAAAATTGCTGTTGCCAATGATTAAAATTCCAAACTTTGAGTAAACCGTAAGAGTAATCGACTTTTATAATAAGTACCTTTTTTGTAGTAAACACAATACTTCATCTAAATTCATTACCTAAAATCCTTTGTTTCCATGAGCGTAGTAATTGAGGGTTGTGGGTGGTTTTGTATGATAAAACCATACCAAGATCGCGCAATCCGTTCTAATTTGTTTTCTAAAAAAATGATTTAAAAACTGCTTAAGGAGAGTACAGCGCCCAAACGGCACAACTTTTATTGGAGCAAATTTAGCTCAATCGTCTTGTTTTAAATCAGTGTACATGTGGTAAAGCATTGAATCGACATTTTATGGACACCCTATATATATTCAGTATAATAAATATCGTTTCATTGACATATTCGTAGTAAAAAAAGAAAATTTCTCCGTTTACGTATATTATTAAATAGAAAGTAGAGTTGTTAATCGAATTTCCTATTTAAACATGTGATTTAAATTTTAATAGAATTTATTATTATATTTGTAGTCATATAAAATTCCCATATGGCGAAAAACCTTTTCCCCAACTAACACACTTACCTAGAAACCATACATATATACCTATTGATATACATACACACACATATCTATGTTAGGCTCTGGGTAGTAGAGCTTACCACACCTGTTACACAACGAACATACATAATATATGTGTATTTATAATAAATGTGTTGTATATACGAGGAGTAATACAATCGATAATAATACCAGGAAAATTATTGAACCACGTACCACATTTTATTCGATGGTCAATTTTATATAGAGTGTATAGAAAATAAAGATAGATAGATATATCTTAGGGTTTATAAAGTATTGCACGTCGACCGTATGACTCATTGTGCTTTACACTTCTACTTCAGTCTGACGAGATTCGATTCTTCCATATTTTCGCAATAGTTGGGAGGTTGCTATAGAAAATATACACCACAATAACTAGGTGGCTGCAAACAAAAAAATTCGTTACGCAGGAGCTGCGTCAACTTAGTCATAATTTTGGTGTGATCAAAATGAAATATAATATCTGATATGACTTAAGTATTTGCAAAAATTAAATTTATTAATAGCCCAAAAAAAAAACGGTATAAAAACGATTATAGTTTATTGTAACTATGGAAACGATAATCAAAATTATTTACAATAAAATATATTTTATGTATTCGTGTCAAACAAACACAAAATATTAAATATCTCTCTTAATTTAATATTTGTTTATTTGTGTATACTTTCGTGTCAACATACAAGTGTTTGTCCAAATTCCTTTCGGTTACGTATGACAAACTGTAGGAGACTATAGCGTATACCCGAATTAATTTATTTATTAATTTAATTAATAAATTCAATGACAATGAAATGTGTCGGGTATACGCTATAGTCTCCTACAGTTTGTCATACGTAACCGAAAGGAATTTGGACAAACACTTTTATGTTGACACGAAAGTATACACAAATAAACAAATATTAAATAAAAATTTCACTTCAACAGAAGTTCAGTACTGTCTAATAAATATATAAAAAATATATATATTAAAAAAATTGGAATAATATGAAGAAATTGGTCGTTACACACAATCGTCTTTGGTGTAATGGATAGCACACTGGACTAGATATGCAGAGGCCCGAGGTTCGATTCCTGGTTGACGAGTTAATTTTTTCATATCAGTATTTAATTTAATTAATAAATTCAATGACAATGAAATGTGTCGGGTATACGCTATAGTCTCCTACAGTTTGTCATACGTAACCGAAAGGCATTTGGACAAACACTTGTATGTTGACACGAAAGTATACACAAATAAGCAAATATTAAATAAAAATTTCACTTCAACAGAAGTTCAGTACTGTCTAATAAATATATAAAAAATATATATATTAAAAAAATTGGAATAATATGAAGAAATTGGTCGTTACACACAATCGTCTTTGGTGTAATGGATAGCACACTGGACTAGATATCCAGAGGCCCGAGGTTCGATTCCTGGTTGACGAGTTAATTTTCTCATATCAGTATTTAATTAAATTAATAAATCTCTCTTAATATTAGAATAATCGAAAAATGTATAAGGAGTAAAGTTGTAGAAAATCAAATTTGCTACCATTCATTACCTGATCATTTTTCTCAAACTCTAATGTGAACAGAGATATTTAGAATTTTAACTTTCAATCTTTAATTGTAAATATTTCAGTAAATAATAGTGTAACAGAAAAATGATAAGAAACAAAATTACAGTAAAACTTAATACCTACAACTTAACTCCTGATAATTTTTCCATTTTTCAAGTATTAAGGGAGACAGTCAAATTTTGTGATTTCTCCTCCCTCTAAACCCCCTTTCCCCTCGTCCGATTTTACCAATTAACGAACTTGACCTTTAGAATACCAAAAGAGACTCAAATACCTAATTTCATTCCAATCGGAATAAAACTATGACCGCTAGAGAGTCCACAGACATTTTAAAATCGTACATATGTATATATATATATATATATATATATATATATATATTTCAAATTTTAGCGATAGTGATTTTTAACATTAAATAGGTAGGATCGATGGACATTTGAAGAAATTTTTACGAAATTCCAACATTGGTGCAAAAACAATAAGTGCATTTCCTTTGGAGGAAATTCGCAAAAAATTTGGGATATACACTTCCGTTCATAAAAATTGAACCACCAGTAGGTCACATTCTAAGCATATATATTACTAAATATATGTAGATCACATACAATAACACTTAGAATGTTTCAACTGGTTCAATTTTTATGAACGGTAGTGTACCTCTGAATATTGGTAATATGTACAAGAGCGCTTTAGTACTCATCAGTACTCGTTCTGAGCGCTTTCATGCTTTTAGCACTCAGGCTTGCAAGCGCAATATATTGGCGTTCGTATTGAGTTCTGAACGATTACTCTACTCTTGAAAATACCGTTCGTTTTGGCATTATATGTGTTTGCGTCAGTTGACATCAATATTCAATATGGCGGATGAAAATAGTTTAGCCTATTAGTCTTTTTTATACACAGGAAAAAAAATGAATAAATTTCAAATTTTATAATCGATTAAATATTAAAATATCTCATACACATATGCAATGATAACATATCAAATAAATTGCACACTCCCTTAAAAAATACAGACTAAATTAAGACATTAATTTTACGTATTTTAATGGATAATATCCTCACCAATGGAATAATATTACATGTTAACATGAATTTAATCGGTTCACGAGTTTATCTTGAACATACATACAAAAAATAGAAAAAAGTATATAACATAAGAAAAAAAATAAATTGAAAAAAAGTACGTGTTATTTTCTCATAACCCATGATAATTTTTACATCTTAACCCTCCAAAACTATACTTGGATTTACAGTCCAAGAGTTTGAGATAAATTTCGATAAATTTGCTTACATTGTATTTTTGAATTTCCAAAAGGAAGCTAAATTTAAAAAAAATAACTAGAGATCTAATCTTCAGAAAATCAATGTACAAATTCGTTAGTGCCGTTAAGGAAAAAACAAGAATAGGATTCTCTGAATGATAATATCCTATGAATCAAGTCAACAACAATTGAGGTTGGGCAATAAAAAATAAAGATACAAACGAAATGAATATATCTTATTCAGTAGGTATACAGTTCACAATTCATAGTTTGTGAATGGTCATACAGACCGAAACATGCGTCACTACGATCAATTTAAACAAAGTGGATTTTGTAAAGTAAAATTTGAAGGTTATTCTTCAGTAATCGTATCTAATTCTCTTAACTTTCTCTTTACTTTATGAATGAACCTTGAAAATATAAAATCAGGATCTTTGACCAATCGAAAAATGTATTTAATTGATCATTTCTCCAATTTTTATCCCCTTAATCGTCTTCCCAAAAAAATTGGATCATATTTATCTAACTTACTGAACGCCTGATATTACCCCTACGTGTCAAATAATGACCCAATTTAATTCCGCATAGTTTAGATTTTCAATTTCGTTTGATACTTTCGAATAGACGAGACGCTTTAATGTCGTATGATTAAGAAAGAATATGAAATTCATCACTAACTCTTCAACTATGATCTTGTAGTTTTAAAAAAATATATTTTATTGTAAAAATTATGAATATTATCATTCGTGCCATTTTTTTTTTGTCGGAACAAATCTTTTTGCACTTTTTTATAACATATATTTTTTTATTATTTCAACTTACCCACACAATGTCGGTACAATATGTCGGTTTATCTGTGCAGTACAGTGTATCTGTGAAATGGTATTCAGTTTATGTTTTTCGTTGAAATGTCTGTATGTGTATGTGAAGGAATATTAAATTTCTCAAGGGAATTATAAACGTGGAGAAAATGGGGAAATGAACATATAAAAATAATATATACATAACACTATTTTGTTTAATGTACATTTTATGACTATGTACATTCCCGTTCATAAAAATTAAACCAGTTAAAACATTCTAAGCGTGTATGTATTGAATATTATATACATATATTTAGTAATATGTACGCTTAGAATGTGACTTACTGGCGGTTTAATTTTTATGAACGGGAGTGTACATACAATTGACTACAATAGTTGATGTCATTTTTAAAAATTTTATAGTTGATTTGTACGTTATTAATTCCGTTTTCGAAAAACATTTTCGAATAAAAGTTGTAACTATATTTCTAATAAACAACTTTTATTCGAAACATTTTTTCAAAAACCGAATCAATAAGGCACAAATCAATTGTAAAATTTAAATAAAAATATCAAATTTTTGCAGCCAATTAGACTTTTTCCTATGAAGATTTAAAAAAAATCAAACGGAGGGCAGCGGGCTAGTGGGGGTACACATGTTTTGATTTTCTCATTGACATCAACGTTTAGCAACGTCATAACTCAAAAAATTAATGTTTTTAAATTGTTCAGAAAGCATCTTTTTTGGATTGCTTTGGGCTTCATTTCTGTGGATTATTAGACATTTTTATAAAAAGCTCGAATTTTTGATGCAAAAAATAGAAATCACGATTTTTGACGGTTTTTCCGATTTTTCTCAAAAAGTACCGATCCAATTTCAATTCAAGATACGTCCATCGATAGGTTTTTTTGATACCTATAACTATTTTAGTTAACTTTATTCGCAAAAAAACATTTTTTCAATATATTCTTGTGTTGGTATATGCCAACAACTGGTTTTGACCCAAAAATTACTCAAGAGGCTGGTGATCTCCTCCAGTATTTATTTTAATAAATCCTAAAATGATATCAGATACGACATTTCATTTTGATCAGACTTAAATTGTGACTAGAGATATTTATGTATTCTAAGGAAATTCGCTAAGTTCACGCAGCTCCTGCGTAACGAATTTTTTAAATCATATAAAATTTGACATATACGAAAAGCGCCCATCTAGTTTCGTAATATACAAAAAATATTTGAAAAATTATTTTTCCTATGATTTTCATAAGGGACGAAGATCTTACGTAACATATTTTCAAAGTGACCACTTTTTACTACACAGCAATGACGTTATGAAGTGTATACACACATAACGGGTATATTTTTCCGTGTTATGTTTTATTTAGGAAAAAAATGAACATTCAATGCTTTTTTTGCTCACACAAAACATGATTTTATTTGCAATACCAAAAAAACAACTCTATATACTAAGTATATCAACGAAATGTTCCATGTATATGTAGTATTCAGAATACAAATAAAATTGTTAAGTTTATTAAGATTACATTTACAGTTTACAAATAGCATCATTGTATGTTATACGTTGGTTTGTTCTCTGGGAATGTATTAGGAACCTACCTGCCTTCCCAGTTAGAGCATTAAAAAGGTCACCGCTGTCAAATAAATTTTCATTCATGTTGTATAATTGTAGGCGTAATATATATATATATATATATATATATATATATATATATATATATATATATATATATATATATATATATGTGTATCGTTGTAATTGATGTTAATTTGTGTTACTAATTTTAAACATTTAGAATTAAGGTAGAACGATAGCGATACCTGATAGGGATAAATAATTTTATACACGCGTAATAAAAAACGTAAGATCTCTTAACATTACCCTTTTGATTGTAATTTTGGTGAAAATCAGTCAATGAACTAGAAAATTTCTTCTTTTATTATTAATGTTAACATTTTTTTAGCGAGACTATACAAGTATGATTTTATATGGTGAGTTAAATGAAATTTCAGATTAGACCGTCACGTTTTCGGAGTAACCATCGGCTATGTAGTCGGCAATCATCGGTATTTTTTAATATTTTTATACTTTGAATATATAAAGTATATATATAGGAGTAATATAAATTTAGTCGCGAGTAGTGGCTAGAGATCCTTGAAATTATTGAAGGTATTGTTGATAAAAACAAATTGTTTAAAGTGGTCCTAGTAAGTCCATTTCCACATGCACGTCCGACCATCTTTCTGTGTGCCCGCCTGTCAAAGAAATAGGTTAATGAAACATTGTTTATTCCGAATACAATGAAATAGGAGAGTATTAATAGCTGTAGTTGGAGGCCTTTTGTACGGTATTTTATGTACAAAATTTTGATTTAGTTAAAAGCATACGACTACGGAAGGAATTTATGGAAGTAAAATGCCGACGACTATTAATACGTCTCTCTTATATTTTAGTAGGTTCTTTTAAGCAAATTTCGTCTACTAATTTGATCTCCAGAAGGGAACACCTAATAATCATATACATAATAGACTGCTGAAATTACAGCCCTTCCTTCTACAGTCCGGTTAAAATGGAGACATATGACTAGCTGAAAATCTATGGGATTGTTCTAGATCGAAAAAGGGGCTCCATAATCGTGGATTAGGTAGAATCGGTTCATGCAATACGCCACTAGGGAAGAAAATCTCTCTCGTTAAAGCCGTAAAAGATTGAAGGCAAGTTTAAAAAATAAAAATAAACAACTCTTGTGTGAAACTTTTTTTCATAAAGTTTTGCAATAATTGTTGCTCAAACATATGTATAGTAACTTTGTAAACATAGTTTGTAAAAAGTGTGTGTAAAAGGTTAAATGAATAGTTCACGCATTGAACTCAAGGTTATTTAAGCAATTAAC
Organism: Nineta flava; assembly: GCA_963920215.1. NCBI lineage: Eukaryota > Metazoa > Arthropoda > Insecta > Neuroptera > Chrysopidae > Nineta > Nineta flava. The sequence goes on along the minus strand of OY986044.1, from coordinate 34,435,062 downwards.
TCACTTAATTCAGTTGTTATTTTCATTCAACTTTTAGGTTATTGGATTTAGTGAGAAAAAAAAACTCAAGTTTTAAAAATATATCGTGATCGAATAACCTTAATGAATTAATGAATGGCTGTGAAGCTAGTAATTAACTCTGTAGCAACATGTATTTTGTAAATTGTGAATTTTTAACATGTTTCAAATTAAGTTTAATGAAATTAATTAGTCTATGTACCTACACACATATAACTATATGTACAATTTTGGAACATTTTTAATGATGGGTGATTATGTATGGTCGAGCTACGGTGAGCTAGGATGATCATAATCAAATGGACCATCATATAGACAGAGATATGGTAATATTAATTTGTAACATGATTCAAATTAATTCACACGAAATTAATTCGAGCATGTATACATTGTAATCTTGCATGTGCTTTGGAAAAAGTTTGAATGTGGTGGTGATTATGAATGATTATTGTGGTCAAATAGGGCGTGAAATGATAAATCAGAATCCTTGACCATAACTCGTACATATTAATTAGCTGAAATTGCCGCAAAACTATTCATCTTATTCAACATAGTTCAAATATATGATGTTTGTTTTTAATAGGGGACATTTTTGTATATGAACTACGGTTTTAAAGACAGAGCTCTTAACCACACTTAAGAGATTTCACATCGTTATCTCTTTTTATTTTTGAGTTATTGTCCTCGTAGACTGATGGTGAACATGATATCAACACCTGTAGCAAGATTTAACCGTTACAAACTTGCTTTTTTAATATGTTGACCTTGGAAATGAGTTTCAAATTTTAATGCATAAGAAAGTGGAATCAATCTCTCTCTTTCTCTACTCTATCAGAGAATTACATGTTGTGAACGTTTTTTGAATTAGATGTTCCTTTAAAAATGATATTAACGTCTCTGTAGCCAATTCTAATCAACATATAGACCTAAGTGAAGCTGACTGACGCACTCACTCAAGTTTACAAATTCTAAGGCACTTCTAGATGCGATATCTGTTTGAAAGATGCGGTTTTTTTGCATTCGACACTAAATTGATTGAAACCGGCGGGAAAAATCGGAAAACTTCAATTTTTTCATTGAAAACCCCTGGAAATTCGGAAAAACACCCCCCCCCCCCAAAAAAAAAACAACTTTTTTTACAATTCATGTTATGTTATTTCGGGGGACCCCTTGCGAGCAGAGCGAGTCCTATAATATATAGAACCCTTTATGTAATTCATTCACTGACTGACTCACGTTTACATATTCTAGCCCTCTTCTAGACATGATAGAAGGACGCGGTTTTTTATATACGACGTGGAATAACTTCTAACTTCCGAAAAATCGGAAAATTTTGACAACGCACTCCCCCCCCCCTCCGCTTTCTATCTTATATAATTTTTACACTCTATACATGCTAGAATGGTGCCATTTTTTGTTATATGTCAAGGACGCCGAGGCAAGGCGGAAGGCCGTCCCAAAGGGAATGGAGGCAAGACCAAAGGCCTTCCCAGGGGTCAAATAGCCGAACCTCCTTGTGAGCAGAGCGAGTTCGTTGAATATAAATTAATACCAATTCTTTCGCAATAATCGTAGATATGCATAACGCAGTTTCCTTTAAAACATTTTTAAAGGGAAGAAAGTAAACAAAAATATATTTTTTAATACCTTGTTACTAATATAAAAATAAATAAAATCCGGATTTGACAGTAGATGAAATTCTGCGAAAAAAATGTTATTTTTAATATCAAGGTTTTAAAATAGAAAAAATAACAATGTTAATTTTACGAGAGAGGATTTTTCAAGGAAATAAATATAATTTTAAATATCTTGTTATTAAAATAAACGATGGCAAATTGCAGACAGAGTTTTTATGATCGTTTTTGTATTAATAAAAAAACTCTCACAAATTCATCTATAAATTACAATATATCTTGTTTGATAACGATTCGATGTTAGTGGTTTGATTTGAATATTGAATTTTTTTTTTATACGCTCAATATTTTTTGTATTTTATTTTTCTATCATCTACTAGAAAATATCTATTAATCTGTTGAATACAGTTGATAAATGTATGCTCGCGCTCTCGGCTTTGTATTACATGGGGAATAAATAAGTTATTGTAACTGGATGATTGATTTTATCTGCTTGCATATCTCTACAGTTTTATCTGAGTTTTTTTTTTTTTTAAATAAATGATTTTTTTTTTCTTGTTAGGATAATGTACCATCTGGGGCATGTGTCAAGAAACATTTACTCTTGTATCAGAGATAAAATTAAAGTACTTATAAAAAGAACTTAAGGTACTTTTGTAGTACTGGGTATTTGTCCTTAATTATCAATAGTTACAGTAATCCTACTTCGAATAATACTTAAATCCTCTAATATATACATACTTGGAAACTAGGAGGTTAGAGGTTCGAATCCCGACATCGGCAGTTTGTCAATTATTAAGAAAAAAAAATGTGGCGGTTAATTGACTAAACTGTCGGCGTATGGACAAGAATGAAGTAACCGGCTATGCTTGAGAAGGTTTTCTACAGTTTCCTTCACGAACTCCAGATGAATATCGGCATAGTTCCTATCATAGTCGGCTGCAGCCGCATATCACATCAATTCCTAGCCTATACACAAAAATTCCTTCCACTCCACTCACATCCTCACATCCTTAAGCAACACAATGGACCTTATGGTCGAAGTGTAGCCCGTTCAGGGCAGCCTCTGAAACCTATCTATCTATCTATACAGCTCTTTGTGTAACTCACTGACTGACTCACTGATCTATACAAATTTTAACCCACTTCTAGACATGCGAGAAGGATACGGTTGTTTGCATTCGATGCAAAATAACTTCAAACTTACGGAAAACTTTAAATTTACAACTACCCTCCTCCCTCCCCGAAAATTGGAAAAACTCTCAAAATAAACCTTTTTTACTTCTATGCATGCTAGAAGGGTGTCGTTTTTTCCATTATGTCATGGGCGCGGAGTCAAGGCAGAAGGCCGGCAGAGCGTGTAATTTTTATATAAGTATTAAGTATCAAAGTATAAATTAGTTTCATGTTGAGAGCTCTTAGAAATTAGTTTCATGTTGAACTTCTACTGTCTAAGTACTGACTATATGTAGTTCACTCTTCCTGCAATTTAATTTCCGTGACCAGAGGAGACGGCGAACAAAATTGAACCTCAACAATTCCAAGTTAATATCCCTTTACAGTATTGCTAAACTTCTCTGCGATAGAAGATTATCGTTTTCGAACTTAGGTAGTGAATTTGACTCTACGAAAGAGGAATTAATCTCCTTGGATTCCTTTCAGAGCGAGTTCTTAATTCCGAGATCTCTTTTTTTTTGTGATTTTCAATTTAATACAGATTTTGTTTTATATTACGGAGAATATTTTTATTGTCTCATTCTATCTACTAGCAATGCTCCACAAGCTCTATACAATGACACTCGAATCATTATTCGAGTTTTCACGCTACACTAATTTATAACATTACACAAAGCTAATTCGTAACCTTTCACGTGTATGTGTCTACACTGGTACGATGACGTCATAGGGACAACAAATACAGCTCGATAGATACGTAAAGACATGATCTATCTGTTGTGGGATCCAACATTGTTTACGCATTATTAGTTTCGAAGTTATTAACGATTAAAATTTTGTGACCGACCACTAGTGTAACGCGTAAATAGACATTTTCACGTAAAAAAACAGAAATATATATCATTGATCTAATGTACGTGCGTATCCTTATTTGTTTGATAAATATAAATTTAGAAAAAATATATGTCATTATCAACAGATACACATGTTATCTGATTTAAAAAAACAACATATAATCAGAACCTTCAATGAACGGATATTCATGCGGATTTCATCATCAATAAACTTGACCTAATTTTATTTATTCCATATGCTTACACAGAAAAATATGATCATCCTTCAACAGATTCGTTTTAACTTTTTAATTAAAAAATTTATATATAAATTTATTTCGAAATTTATTTTTTTAATGATTTTTTTTTTCTGTATTCCTTTATTTAATATTTTATTTTACATATTTACATTCTATTTTATTTTTTAGATTTTAAATTGGTTTTGAGAGAAATCTAATTTCTGGAATAAATAATATGTCACCTAAATGCGAGAAAAAAAGAACCAATTTTCAATATATAAAAAAAAAATCATTTAATTAAAGCTTGTTTGCAACAATTTGTGTTTTTAATTAGTATCGAATAGTTAATTAAATTGTTAATAAAATTGATTCTTTAATCAAAAAGCAGACATTTGTACATTTATTATTGAAATACAAGGAGAAATTTTTCTAGTGCATAATATTATAATAGAATTTTTATCATGGACAAAAATTGATGCAAAAATCAGAACCAGGTGAACACTTCCAATGGTTGAGCCCATAACAGATAGATCATATCTGTACGTGTCTGTCGCGCTGTATTTGTTTTATCTGTGACGTTATCGTTACTATATTTTTTGTAATATTTTAATTGATGTTACTTAAAATTTGGACTAGTGTAAAGCAAATTGTGAATTAAATTAAATAAATAAAGTTTTATTTAAAATATCTGGTCTACAAGATATTAAGCATGCGCGTGAATGATTACGAATTAACATTGTGTAAAGTTATAAATTGGTATAGCGTGGAAATGCTTAAGGGGTTTTAAAATAAAACATTTGGGTTTGCAGTGTATGAAATTCCAGACATAATTATCAAGCAAAAAAAAATGTTTCGATTTGATTTATGTCTTTTAAACGATATATTTTAACGACAAAATAAACATTCACAACAAGAAAAAAATATCAGACAGATCAGATATAAGATTTCAGACGAGATACTTTTTAAACTCATATCATATCATATTATTGTCTGATTTTCTTTTTACTACTTAGAAAATATTGACAGCTATTTGATTCATGCTATGAATTTTAAATGAATAGTTTTTTGATACAACTCTTTTTGAATGTATACATGTATATATACTATATACCACCACTTAGACTGGTGAGAGAACGTGATTTTTCCACACACTCTAAAAAGCTTCATCAGAATGCATTTGGCGTATAAGTTTTGGTATTATATGTGAAGTGAATATATGGTAAGTACGATAGAAAATATATTGGAAAAATCAAAGATTACTTTAAAAGATATTATAATAATAGGTTTATATTTTTGCAATACTCTTTATTTTCATAATATTGTATTTATTTACCCATTGAGACCCCGCATCTTCGACCCTATCTATTCCTAAATCTTATAAGTTTATTAAAAAATATTTTTGAAACGAAAATTGTTGATATTTTTCACTATATACCGTTTAAATGATTTATTTAGAAATTTGCAATTTATCTATGCTAAGGCAAACAAAATTAGTTTTTTTTAACATAAAATATTCCTATTCCAGTGTAGGACTATTCACGAAGGACTATTTTTCGTGGAGAGATAACCCAATGTTGAAATTTCCAACAGCAACGGTGGGTATTACACCATAAATTCATTAGAATCATTAGAAATTTATATATATGTATACCTATTTTGGGAAGAATAAGTATTGGCAGACAAGATGGATATGGATATACAGTTATCTTAAATACTTAAGTTAACGTATCTAGAACGTATCTAGTAGAATTAAGGGATAGTTCTTGAATGGGTGAAATCGGACCGTGTTACCAGGAGAGAAATTTTCATCTTTTTATACAAAAAAAAAATTGTACATGTCAGCTCCGACACTTGAGTGGAGTTTACTCGTATAAGTTATTTACTATGTAGGAATATATATTAATATGATGTCGCGGTATCCTGGCTCTCTTTATCCTCAAAGGAGCGCTGCCCGAACCTGCAATGATTCCGATACTCGACAAAACAAAAAAAAAAATATATTAGTAAACGATATTACTAAATATTTTGTAATTGGAACAACACGCACGTTTTTGTTTAAAGAAAAGAAAAAAAAAATTAAATTAAACACAAGTTTTTACGAAACAAAAAAAAACCTGATTTTATTGCTTTAAAAAAAAAATGATTATCCAATTTCTTTTTCAACAATTATTTTAATTCTTTTTCACACAATGTTAAATTTCGAATTACTTGATCAAATTACTTGTACAAATTCCAACTTATACTTTGATCTGGATTGAACAACAATCGATATTAAACTTTGATACTAATCGCACAATGATCGATTTAAAAACTCATCGGACAATGGTCGATTTTAAAACTGATTTGAATCGACACTGGTCACGGTTTATATACCCGCCATGGGTCGTTCTAAAATATGATTGTTTTTTTGAATAAATATTCTGTTTTTGACAATATATTTTTGCATAGAGGCTTCTAGAATATTTTAGTATATCAACACCCATGGACGTAGTCGGAGTGTTCAGACTATTTATAAAATTAATTAAAAATTATACCTCTCCTTGGGTTTGACCTATTGTCACACCCCGCTTGGTTGATATTTTAATATCCACTCATCACACACGGCCAGTGCCCATTCAAAATCTATACACAAATTTTATGATACATTCATAACTGTAAGCTAACTTACTTCTGTTTACTTGAATTATCTTGTTTTTACAAAATTATTTATCTATTTATGTTATTTAAAAACATTCAATTTGTATGATTTTGAATTTTTTAAATTAAATTATATGTAATAATTTTTTTTTTCAATTTTTGATTTTTTTTCAAAAATAGAAAACTTTAAATCAAAAGCATCTTATTATCTTTATTATCTTATTAATCTTATTATCATTTTTCGACTTAAAAAAAAAACTTAGTTTAAGAAAAAAAATAAATCGAGCTATATTATTTTCTTTTTGTACTTTCAAAAAAAAAAAAAAAACTCCTTTTTGCAAGAAGAAAAATATTGTTTTGTTAAATATTTTGCATAATATTTTACTTAATATTTTTCTATTAAAATGTGTGTTGGATCAAAAAAATTAATCTCAATAATTTTCATTACAACAATGATAAGAAAATTTATTAATATCCAAAATATAAATTTGCATATTTTCAACTTATATATAACGATTTATAGTGTGTTAGTATAGTTTATAGTTTCTATTTATATGGAAATGACAATAAAAATTTTAATAAAATAATTTTATAGTTATTTTTTAAAAGCTAACATTAAATATATAATTATACAATTATTTTTTCTTAAAATAAATTAATGACCTACGAAAAAGGAAAATTTAATGTAAAATGAATCTGAAAATATATTGTAAAACATGATAAATTCAAATTGAATATCATTGCGTATAAAGTGTTGTTGTAAAAAAAATGTAACGCTTTTTTTTAACACTTGATTTCACTACCCATCAAATTGTCGTACCGAGGGCTTTAAATTGAAAACGATTCTTAAGAAGTAAACTCCAAAATAAATTCAATACCCAAAATGTTCCTTTTTAAAAATAAAATCTTAAGTATATGCCTGGCATTTAAGCAATTAGCTCAATTAGTTGTAATTTTCATTTGTCATATTCTTTTCAATTTCGTCGTAAACATATTATTTCTTACCGCGTTTTCATGAATGAATTTAATTTGTTGTTTAAAGAGGGCAAAGGTCTGAATTAATAACAATTGAAAACTGATTTAAATTTGACAATGATATTACATTTGAAAATTGAAAGTAATTAATTTTCATTTAATAGAGAGATAGAAAGGTACTATGGACCACAAAATTAGCGCTTATGTTTGAAAATATTATAGTTGATTTGTGCATTTATTCATTTAGTTTTTGGGAAAGTTGAATTTTGGGAAATTTTGGGAGAATTGAATTAAAATATAAGACAATGAGACAAAATTTTTAAACAGCTTTTGTTTACTTGATAGATTGATAGATACATCTTAGGATCTAAAAATTATTGTACTTCGACCTTATACTCCATTGTGCTCTCCCTTCTACTTCAGTCCGAGAAGATTCGCTTCTCTCATATGTTGGCAATAGCCAGGACCTTGGTTGCACTTGGTTGCTCTTGCCTCTTGGTTGCACTCTGAAGCAGTATTTTCCCGAGTTCCTGCCGCAGTACTTTTTCCCAGTGATCACGGTGTTTAGCATTTGACCACTCGTTGATCACCTGTTTACATGCAGTCCTTGGAATTCCTAAAATAGGCCCTGGGTCTATGAAGGGCATTCCTACTCTCTTCTTTGCTAAGGTATCTGCTTTTTCGTTCCCTTCAAAACCACTGTGTCCCGACACCCAGATCAATTTAACATTGTTCCGTTTTGCGAGCTTCAGCAGTTCCTCCAGACAATCCTTGACTACCCCTGAGGTGACCTCAGTTCCAGGCAAGGCATTTAAAGAAGCTTGACTGCCCGAGAGAATACATATGTTGTGGTTTATTTAAAAATTGTTACTATAGTTACAATGAACAACTTTTATCCGAAGCTAATTTTCGAAAACAAGAATAAATTAGACACTATTCAAAATTTTGGAAAATGAACGCTACTTTTGCGGCCATGTGTACGTTCATGTATATATATATATATATATATATATATATATATATATATATATATATATATATATATATATATTTATTACAAAAGGGTTTGAAATACAATTGATATATCCATCACATACTTGAAATAATGATGATTACTTTAGGGATTTTCATAATAATGATATATTCGGGATGTTTTAACCTTTTCATTTTCGATTAGTGAGAAGAGTAGTATGAATAGGTTTAAGTTATTCAGTTACATATAAATGTGAATGTTTTTTTTTCTATAAATTTTCTTTTCAAAGTAATAGCTCTGTAAATACCTATCAACTAAATAAAAGATGTCGTCTGGATATATTTCCAAAATTAATTAAAATGTACTCCCATTTGATTTAAGAATTTTTACAGTTGGTTACATAATTTATTTTCAATTCTGTTTTATCAGTGACCGCCGCATTTTAAGGGATGCGTTACTATTTTATTAAGGCCACAGTTTTCGTGTATTCTCCCGAAAAAAAGTAGTGATTTCTACTTGAAAGTTATTGAAAGAGTCAAGCTATTGAACAAATTTTCATTAGTGATATTTTCATTAGTGATATTTTATTTGCCAAGTTTATATGTAACGACATATTAAAATAAGTAAAAATAACAACTAACTGAGTTAATTGCTTAATTACCTGGTATACACTGAGTTAATGGAAATAACAAATTTAACAAAAGAAGTTTGTTTAAAAAAAATACTTTTTGTCTTACCGTTTTAAAGAAGGATATTTTGTCCCCTGACGAGAGGAAGCACTGTCTGATTTTAATCATTCATGAACTTTAGCATACTTTTTAGCTCTAGATAGATACATATATAGATCGTAGAGGCTGTTCTGGACGGGACACACTTCGACCATAAGGTCTCTTGTGCATACATATTAAATTTCAGTTCGTTATCTGATTTCGTTTTTCAGTTATCGTGTCAGCGGACATGAAATGAACTAATAAGGTCATTATATGGACGTCTTGGCCAACCAGTTTCTTCTGCGATCAATATTTTCAACCGTTATAAAGTCGGGACTAAACCCGTGTACGAGTAAATATCTTTATTATTATAAAAAAGTAAAAGTCTATTTATTTGTGTGTTTGTTTGATCCAGCATCACGAAAAAACTACTCGACCGATTTTGGTTATGATTATGATTAAACTGGCATCTCGCTACGAGATATAAATCTTGAAAATATTAGCTGTTATAGAAGTTTGGTAGAAGCGTAGATAAATATTTTAAGTAGTGGAAGCGTCGGAAAATTACATGGAGGTTTTTAGTCTTAAAATGAATGTATGGAGGAAGTATAAAAATATAATGCGAGCGAATCTGCGGGTATAAGCTAGTATATTATATATTTGCTTGTATATTTGCTTGTAATTAAAAAAACAAGTATATTGACAATTAAAAAAAAAAATTTTAATTGTATTTTTAGCGAATTTCCTGAATTGGTCCCATACCGAAGTCAAAATTTCGCAAAAATGGCTTCAAATGTCCATCGATCCTATCTAGTAGATGTCAAAAATCACCATCTGTAATCACTCTAGCGGCCACAGTTTTTGTTTCATTTTATCGGAATGAAATTTGGTATTTGAGGCGCTTTTGGTATTCAAAAGATCAAGTTCGTTAATGGTTAAAATCGGATAAGGGGAAAGGCGGGTTTAATGGGAGGGGGAAATACAAAATTTGACATATCTCCCTTAATATTGGAAAAATCGAAAAATTTATAAGAAGTAAAGTTGTAGGTACTAAGTTTTAGTGTAATTTTGTTTCTTATCATTTTTTCAGTTACATTAATATTTACAGAAATATTGACAGTTTAAGATTGAAAATTAAATTCCTTAATACCTCTGTACACATTAGAGTTTGAGCAAAAATAATAGGGTGATGAACTGAAGCAAATTTTATTTTCTACAACTTTATTCCTTACGCATTTTTCGATTGTTCTAATATTAAGAGAAATATTTTATATTCTGTGTTTTCTTCTTTTTTATAACCTCCCCCACGGCCCCATTCCTCTCAACGTAAGTCATTTATTAATAAAATTGGACTTGCAAATACTAAAATCATATACAACATTTCATTTGATCAGACTAAAATTGTGACCGCTAGAGACTGATTTATGTATTCTAAGGAATTTCGCTAAGTTGTAGCAGCTCCTTCGTAACGAATTTCTATCTCTACTGTGAGTAAATTTATTCAAAGTGATTCAGTTAGTTTATAATACTCGGTAAATATTTGATGAAAGTTCGGAAGAATATTGGACGATATTAATTGTGTCCATCAGCTTTAAGCAAACTAATAAGCACCTATGTTACACTGTGAAGAACGAAACATCGTCTTTAAGTTGACTTGTACCATTTTCTTTGGTTAAATATCCTATATCCGTATCTGTCTATACATGACCAAAGGATTTCCTAATATATGGTGTCAATATCGTCTTAAAATATGATGTGGTATCATCATAATATTTTGATATCTGTCATACTTAAAATCAAGTAGAAATTTCATAGCCCATGATTTTGTTTTATTGGAAACAAAGATACCATGCAATTTTCAATGTGATAACAATCATTTATATGAAAGTATTAATCGAAATTTGATAACTCGAAAACGGAAAGAGAACAAGGTGAAATTTTGTGGCTATATAAAACCGTTAGAGACGATTTTAAAGCAGATACCAATCTTTTCTGAATAGTTTTGCCATAATTTAGGCTCAAACATCTATAATTGCTTTTGATTACAAAAGCATATATGTATATAGTTCCTTAATGCACTTAGTATTTTTATACAACTTTTGTGTGTGGAAAAAGTATATAATATACAGTTCACGCATTGATAATGAGCTCAGTATATTGTAACGATATTAAATTATCACCATAGTTAATATCTTACATTTTTGATTCACGTACCATTAATGAAGGGATGAAAGCAGGATTTAATAATGATTTTTGTTTAGATTAAGATTATTATTTGAAGGTTGACCAATTTCACCAGATTTTAATAATATGGTTGAATTACTACAGTGGCACTCACCCCGGCACTGGATATTTCGGAATAATGTCTATTGCCGATATCCTAAAACATATGGTTTGTTAGCGAACTTAAAGCATCTTATCATCAATTAGATGATATTCCTGACATCAACAAAGCTTACCTTAGTTCAAATAATGATTCAATTTCACTCTCTTGCTAATTATATCGCATATACGACGTTGACAAATTAGTTGCTAATTCGAAGAATAATTAAATTCAACAATCAAATTCAGTAAAGATTATTATATATTGTTATACGTTTTGTGACAAATTTATTTTAAATTTCTGTGGGTAAATATACGTTAAATGTTTCTTGTAAAGTTTATTAAAATATAATCTTTTTAAAAATTTTTTTTGTTAAATATTTTCTAAACCATTTAGTTATTTTTTGACAGGCAGCTGATTAATTTTGACAGTGTATTTGTTATGATATGAATTCGAATTGTTACATAATCAGTGTGACAAACTTTTAAATACTAAATTATTTAATTTAGTGAAATAATAAAGGCGCGATAATTTTATTAGCCACCAGTCATTATTAGTCACCCTGTATTTAAGCCGAAACTGTTGGAAAAATGTATGGAAAAATGTTTCAAAAACAAAGTATAGTTTAGTTTTTATGAGAATATATTTTGTACTTACAGATTTTCTTTATGTCATACCGCTTAAAAGATAAGTTTTGGCCTGAGATGCATATCTCAAAGATATTCATATATGTAACCTTTCCAATTATCTGCCATCTAGTAAAGCTCTATCAAGAGTGGTTAAACCATTTTAATATGACGTAGAAACAAACTGAAAGATAAGACAATGAGACAAAATTTTTAAAAACAGCTTTTGTTTACATGATACTAACCAAATTGAGATTTATTTCGAAAATATTTTCCATGTAAAGAATTTATCCTATCTGAAATTTTATTATAAGTGTAGATTTTCTATAAAAAATATAGTGAAAGATTGAAGGAAGCTCAGGCGGTTGTATCCTAAGAGTTGATAATAGAAACGTTCTTGTCAAAAAAAATTTATTATTTATGTAAAGAATGTAAAATATGATTTTTATTTCTCGAAAAAAAAAAAAATTCCTTTTTTACTAAACTGAAAATGAAACCGTGGATTAAAATATCTTGATAAATAACATAGAAATTTTTATAAAAATACACTCAACTGGTAATCCTTATTTTAATTTTGACAATATCATGGAAAAAAATCACTTTTTTTTTTGCTTATTTAAATAAATAAAAGTTTTTTTTTTTTGGTTTGTTTTGCATTTTTTAAAAGTATTTTTAAAAACAGAAAATACGAACTTATGGTTAAATTTAATGTAGCATACATAACTTTTAAGTTAAGATCTTATATTATATTCATAAATATATTGTTTGGAAACGGCAAACCCGTAGAATAAACAACGGTGCTTTTTTTTATCCAAATTTTTTGCACTTTCATTTTGAGAAGAACATACCTTTTATTCTTGTACGAGTTCTAGCTTTTACCCACGGCTTCGCTGGCGTTTTATTGTTACATCTCTGGCTTCCGTCATTTTATTACTTAAAATATCATGAAAATTTCCCACCGCTTCCACTACGTCAAATATTTATCGACACTTCCACCAGATTTCTGTTTCATTTAATATTTTCCAGGTTTATCTCTCGTAGCGAAATAAAATACAAACCAGTTTTTAAGTGTCATCTTAAACATAAAAACTTCTCTTTCAAACATAAACATTTTCATCAGAATTATTTTTTTTTTAATTAACGTTTCTTTTTCGAAAAGTGTTTTGAGTTCTTTCTCAAGAATAAAGAAAAACTTTCGATTTTGTGGTATTTGTCTATATTTTAAGTGTGAAAGAAACGCTTCCCAATAATCTAAAAAGTTGATTTTTGGTAGGAAGATAGGGTTAGGCTGAAAATACCAAAATGTTCCTTTTCTAAAAATAAACAACTTTTGTTTCATAATTTTTATTAATAAAGTTTATAGATTTGTCTTAATTTATGATCAAACATTATCAATTATTACTAGCAATGTGCATGTAGCCACTCTGTGATCAGTTTTATTCCGATCAGAATGAAAATTGGTATGTGAGGTGTTTTTGGTATTTTAAAGGCTATACGTTAATGGGCAAAAGGGGTGCTATATTATGTATACTAGGCCACAAAAGTTAATATAATTTTTTGAAATTTTATGGTTGATTTGTGCCGTATTCCTTCGGTTTTCAAATAAAAGTTCTTAGATAGATAGATACATTTTGGGGTCTAAAAAGCATTGCACTTCGACCTTATGGTCCATTGTGCTCCCCTTCTACTTTAGTCTGACGAGATTCACTTCTGCCATATATTGGCAATAGCCAGGCGCTTGCTTATCAGGTCTTCCTTAAGGTTAATATATTCGGAATGAGATGCACCGAATACCCTGTATCTGCTGTAACCTAGAGTTTCGCAGTCAAAGATAATGTTCGGTTCACAGTCAATGGACCCGTTATGGAGTCCCATTGTGTGTAGATGCTTCCGCAGGGAATGATATCCGGTAATGAATCCGGTAATCCTCCGTAGTTGCATCCTGTTCAGTCTCAGTGCATCGAGAGATCTCTTGGTTGCACTCTGCAGCAAAACTTTCCCGAGCTCTTGCCGCGGTACTTTTTCCCAGTGATCATGGTGTTAAGAATTGGACTACACGTTGATCAGCTGTTTACATTTAGTCTTTAGAATTCCTAAAATACGCTCTGGCCAATGAAGGATATTCCGACTCCCTTCTTTGCTCTTTGCTAAGGTATCTGCTTTTTCGTTTCCTTCGAAACCACTGTGACCCGGCACCCAGATCAATTTAACATTGTTCCGTTTTGCCTGCTCCGGCAGTTTCTCCAGACAATCCTTGACTACCCTTGCGGTGACCTCAGTTCCAGACAAGGCTTTCTTACTATAAAAGTTCTTACTATATTTATAATGAACAACTTTTAGCCGAAGAATTTTTTCTAAAACCGAATCAATAAGGCACAAATCAATTATGAACTTAAAATATGACATCAACTTTTGTTGTCCATATGTGGGACGTTATATCAGACATCATTTTGGACCTATTTTTATATCTTACTGTTGGAAATCTCGATGGTCTTGTTTCCCGCCTGGTTAAGCTTGAAAAATATCTACCTAGACTGTATAGTTTTTGAGAAATTTTTGTACATCTGACAGCGTACATGGGACATTGAGTGAAATTATACTTCTACAACATAATTATTCAAATATTAAATCGGATTAATTTTCTATACACATGTGATACCCATAAATAAGTATTAGCTTCCCCATTATGCCCCTCGTATGTGTATGTACTCAGAATAAATACTTAGCTTATTGATTTGCCAATGTTATTAATAAAAACCAAAATATATTATTCCGGGGGCTAGGGCATCTTTCGTAGCTGATTGAGATCTGTAGGTATACACCAAGATATTTAAGTATATTCTACATAAAATCTGCCTATATTTTGAATGCCAAGTTTATTGGTGATACCAGCCAAGTAGCCAAACGATCTAAGGCGTCATGCCTGCGCAGTATGCAGTACTTGAAAACTGGGAGGTTATGGGTTCGAATCCCGACATCGGCAGTTTGTCAATTTTAAAAAAAAGGGACGGTTGATTGACTAAACTGTCGGCGTATGGACAAGAACGCAGTAACCGGCTATGCTGGAGAAGGTTTTCTGCAGTTTCCTTCACGAACTCTAGATGAATATCAGCATAATTCCTATCATAGTTGGCTGCAGCCGCATATCCTACCAATTCCTAGTCTACTCACAAATTCCTACCCCTCTACTCACATCCTCACATCCTAAGGCATCACAATGGACCTTATGGACGAAGTGTAGCCCGTCCAGGGCAGCCTTTACAATCTACCTCTCTACTTATTGGTGGATACAGTATGAATCTAGGCAACCTATGTATTTCACTAAGGTGACTAAGCATTGCAATACAAGTACACTACACCTTGCACAAATACACTACATATTCAAGTCAACAGCAACGTTTTCTCGATGTATTTTGGTCTGCTGAACATGATTTTAAAGACGATACATTATTGTAAACAATTTTTATAAACAACTAAATACAAAAAAATGTTTTTTAAATATTTTTTTTACTGGTATCTACCTACTTTGACTAAGTTTTCGTAAAAAAAACCTTGTGATTTTTTCGTAAAACCCATAGTTTACCCGGGAAAAATTCTCAAACCATAACCATTGGTAAACTTTACCAATTTGATCAATATTAAGAAAGATATTCTAAATTAAGCCTTTCCTCCTGTCTCAAAAATCACCTTTTCCTATTTTTTCTACTGGAACGTCTAAAAGAACGTCTTACATTCACAATAGCTAAATTTTCTTCGGAAATTCGCTGCAAATACTGTGAGAATTTTTTTCGGGGAACTAATGAGATTTCAAAAGTATCAGAGAAATTTTTGTGCCATGTTTTTCATTTTCATATTAGTTTAACAAAAGTGTTTTAAAGAAATCTTTACAGATTATTCTCTTTGGTTTAGCATTGGATCACAATCGGCTATAAAAGCACCCTGTGCCCCCGGAATATATACACAGGTGGGTTTTTCTTACGATCCCCATTCATTACATAAAAAGGGTTTTTACATAATGATATACACACACATACGACCTATACGGTGTATAGTGATATACATTACATCTACTTAAGATGCTCTGTCGTAAAAGCATTCATCAGTGAATTGGTGTAAAATATGGTTGTGTAGTACTCTCGTACAGGGAGAGAGTAACCCTAATAGTCGTGTTTGGAACAACTAAGTCCTTAGTATACTTAACATAAGTTAGTAAGTATATCTAACTTAGTTTTATGCCTGGACACTTGGCAGAAACTAAGCAGCTAAGGCTTATTTCACACCAACCCGACAATCGTATAAACGACATTTCGCTGTTCACATTACTTAACTTAGATATATTCACATATACCCGAGTAGCAGCCCAACATGTCAGGCCGACTCAACCATCTCCACTTTTTTTCAATTTTTCTTCAGTTGCTAGCTTGTATCTTGTATTATAGACGTTTAAAAAAAGAAGAAAAAAATAGAATGCAATGTTCTTTTTGGGGAGTAGAGAAAATATGAAGATAATTTTTTAATTATTTTTGTATGAGTGTTGTAAGTTTCGACGACCTTCTCGCACGGATTGAAAGCACTATTCAACGCCAGAAAACCTCATTCAGGGAATGTATCCTGGCTAAACATATGCTGAACTGCAAAAAAACAAAGTGCAGACTAGTGTACAAACGGACCAGTGTCGGGTAGATGTGAAGTGCTTCATTTGTTTCAAATTAGGCAAGTGACGCGACAGCCGGCTACAGTACTGGTGGCGGGTCTCCGATCGTCGTCACTTAAACCACTACGACACGATGTCGGCCTAATGTGATACATCTCATTACTTTTTAATCCCTTGCTTCGTGTACCCGCAGTCGTTTACACGATTGTCAGGTTGGTGTAAAATTAGCCTTAGATAGTGACGCCATTGTGCTTTGTAAGTACTGTCTGATTAGGAAATTTTCCCCTTATTTTAATGAATTTAATAAAACTTAGTAGAAATTTCTAAGTAATTTATTCATGGGATTGTAGTATTTTTGTTTTTTCAAGTTTAATATAACGAATCATAATAAAAAAATGTTCATGTATATATTTATGCTCGACACATGATGCCATGCATTATTTCATATTATTAAATTAAATTTTGAAACACTGCTGACAAGTTAGTAAGTGTGTCCTGACCAGTCCAATTGGTCGAGCTGTCTAAGTGGTTATGTCTGCGCAGTATGCCTAAGAAAAAAAGGGGGGACGATTAGTTGACTAAACTGTCGGCGTATTGACAAGAACGAAGTAACCGGCTATGCTTGTGAAGGTTTTCTACAGTTTCCTTCACGAATTCCAGATAAATATCGGCATATCCTACCAATTCCTAGCCTATACACAAAAATTCCTTTCACTCCACTCACATCCTCGTATCCTTAGGCATCACAATGGACCTTATGGTCGAAGTGTAGCCCATCCAGGGCAGCCTCTACAATCTATCTATCTATCTATTTATATCCTGAAGGAAACACGCTGAACTTAGATGCTTAGATGTAATGTTTTGACTGACTATCTTACATAGTTTTTGAAGAACTTAAATGGTCTGAACACGACCAATATATTGATGATAAAGTGAGAGGATATTATTAATATTATTCCTTGTCTAACTATTTGCCATCGTCAATACATGCGAGAAGGAACCCATTTATATAAATAAGTCCAGTTTATTCATATTCTATTTATGGATAAAAGTCTTATAAAATATGTATACAGACAAAATGGTGATAAACTATTCAAAGTTTACACTAAAAATTGAATCATACGGTCTACGTACGAGGAAAGATAAGATATATATATATATATATATATATATATATATATATATATATAATTACCAACTACTTCGGAGTTGGTAATTAATTGGTGCCTGTATCACAAGGGTAAAATTAGAAATGGGTCTATTTTAAACCAGTATTTGACATGTAAATGACATGTTCAATTTCAACAAAAGGTATTCAATTTTATGTATTTAAATTTTTGTTCTATCTCTAACAGTTTTATAAGATGGACATTTTTCCAGCTTGCACGATCAAATTTTGCTCATTCACGAACTTTACTTTACTTTTTAGCTCTAGAATAGTCACGCAAAATTACAGCTCGTTATCTGTTTTCGTTTTTGAGTTATCGTGTTTACGGACATGCAGAAATAAACTAATTTAATCATTTCAAAGAGCATTTTATCATTTCCATTTTAAATATGTTCAAAAATACATATTTTAAATAATGTATATTTTGTCATTTGATTTTAAAAAATTAGTTTTTTTAATTTAATATTTTGAACAAAACATAGACGCTTGTATTCACGCTTGTATTGTTTACGTTTAACTATGTACAAATAAATATATATGAATAATAACATCGACAGAAGTAATACTGTGAAAATAAAAAATAAAAATGATATGAAAAAGTTGACTGTTACGTCAGAATCATCTTTGGTGTAGCTGTAAGCACGCTGGACTAGATATCCAGAAGCCCGAGGTTCGATTCCTGGTTGACGAGTTAATTTTTTCATATCAGTATTTAATTAATAATCCAATAACATTGGTGTCTAAACTATACACTAGTCTTCTACAGTTTGACTTACGTAACCGAAATGGAATTTGGACAAACATCGTATTGTTGACACTTAAATATACACAAATAAATATATATGAATAATAACTTCGACAGAACTAATACTGTGAAAATAAAAAATAAGAATGATATGCAAAAGTTGGCTGGTACGTCAGAATCGTCTTTTGTGTAGCGGTAGTACATATACGCTGGACTAGATATCCAGAGGCCCGAGGTTCAATTCCTGGTTGACGAGTTAATTTTTTCATACCAGTATTTAATTAAAAACATAGACGTTTATAGTTTACCTTCTTTACAAATTATTTTCAGTCAGTCTAGTTGTGGCATTGAGACAATGCTCAACATTCACTTTTTAGGTTGGATACGGGAGTGAGATTATTAGATTGTGAAAATAGTTGGATACTGGGCACAGTCCTGTTGGTGATAATTTGTTCGAACCAACGCCAATCTTCTAGCCAATGTGACATGGATTGACAATTAATATCGGTTTTAATATTGTGTTGGGCTTTGGTTGGATACCGTTTTCTAGGAGAAATTATAGAACTGCTCTATTTGGTATCAACTTTCAATAATTCCTTTTATAATTTTTTCCCGTACCACCGACAGAGCTGTGAACAACAGTCTCTAAATCATCATATTTGTTTGTATTTTATTCGATTCCTAATTTTAATTATATTTCAGATCAAGATCATGGGCTGCTTGGCTTTTTCGAAGTAGTTCCACTGTGCAAAAGTAAAGTGCGAGTGACTCTGTGTTTAATTTTTTAAATTTGGGCTAACGTCCTTCTCCAAGTAAGTATGCCATCTAAGCCGAAATGACCATTTATAAATTTATTGATCATCTTGACTGTCTTTGAAACAAGTTCTATTCATTTAATAGCGACCCGGCCCGGGTTCGCACGCTTAATTACTACACATCTGAGCTCATTGATCGGAACATACAACAGCCAAATATATGGCTGTATCCACACTATTACAACACCTCACATGTGAGAGTTTAAAAAAAATTGTATAATATGTAACTAAGGTGATATGTAACTTGGGTGTATTAACTTAAAATTAAATACGTAAGTCATGAAAGTAAATTTTTTCGAAATATCTTTATTATTTACACATACGAAGTTTTAATTAGAATGTACTATACATGTAAACCTTCCGGAAAAAATTATTTACATGATGGTGAAAACCGTTTCAAAATCCGTAACGTGATTTAGAAGGAGCGGATAAACATACAGACAGACGCGGAAGGCGATTTCCTGTTATACTATGTATGGATTTCATATAAAGCAAAATTTCTTGGAATAAAATAATTATGATCGTGTTACATAAGCTTTTGTACCGATTATATATAGAGGAAACAAATGATATATAGAGGTGTATTATATGTATCGACTCTTTAGATATGTTCTCTTTGAATATTAGGAGTTGTTTTTCGGATCACTGAATTTTCTTAATGTATATACAGAGACTATTCAGTCTGTGATGATATCTTTCATATCAATATTATGAAGAGATAGATATACGTCTCTTTAGAGTAAAGGGGATAAATATCGTTTATTCTTATTGTGAAACTTATAATAATAGAATAAATATGATAGCTATAAATATTTTAAAGATGATCCGAAAAATGATATTCGTAAAATATATTTTATGTAAAATATCGTTTGTAAAATTCACTCTTAACTTTTATAGTCTAATATGATATAAGTCCAGAAGTTATACATGTTTACTGTGGAAAAGTTCCGGTAGCCTTTTTATACTAGTGAAACTATTTAAAAAAAATTTCGTTACGCAGGAGCTGCGTCAACTTAGCGAATTTCCTTAGAATACATAAATCACTCTCTAGCGGTCATCATTTTAGTGTGATCAAAATGAAATATAATACCTGATATGGCTTTAGTATTTGCAAAAATTAAATTTATTAATAGCCAAAATAAAACGATGTATAACGATTATAGTTTATAGTTACTATGGAAACGACAAACAAAATTTTTTACAATAAAATATATTTCATGAATTCGTGTCAAACAAACACAAAATATTAAATATCTCTCTTAATATTAGAATAATTGAAAAATGTATAAGGAGTAAAGTTGAAGAAAATCAAGTTTGCTACAATTCATTACTTGATCATTTTTTTCAAACTCTAATGTGAACGGCGATATTTAGAAATTTAACTTTCAATCTTTAGTTGTAAATAATTCTGTAAATATTAGTGTAACAAAAAAATGATAAGAACCAAAATTACAGTAAAACTTAGTACCTACAACTTATCTCCTTGTAAATTTTTCAATTTTTCAAATATTACGGGAGATAGTCAAATTTTGTGTTTCCCCCTCCCTCTAAACCCCCTTTTCTCCTCGTTCGATTTTATCCATTAACGAACCTAAGCGACTCAAATACCAAATTTCATTAAAATCGGAATAAAACTGTGACCGCTAGAGAGTGCACAGATATTTAAAAAAAGTACATATGTATATATGTATATATGTATATATGTGTATATATATATATATATATATATATATATATATATATATATATATATATATATATATATATATATATATGTATATATATATATATATATATATATATATATATATATATATATATATATATATATATCTATATATGTATATATATATATATATATATATATATACTATATATATAAATATATATATATATATATATATACATATATTATATATTACATATATTATGTGTATGTATATATATATACATATATATACATACACATAAATTTTAGCGATAGTGATTTTTAACATCTAATAGGTAGGATCGATAGACATTAGAAGAAATTTGGAGGAAATTCGCTAAAAAGAAAAGTCGCGTACTTTGGATATTTCTAAGTATCGTGTCCAACTAAGGATATTTGCTTCTAAATATCGTGTCCAACAGCTTGTATTGATCAATATTAAACTGTGGACTGACTTGAACTTAATGCAGCTGAAATCAATGGTTTATGACCAAAAAAACTTGGAAAAGTGTGGTTGCCAACATCTCCTAGGAGATATGGCACTCTTCATCATCATCATCATATAAATAATATATACAAAGATATATAAAGTTCAGTACCAACTTTGTACCGCTTGAAAATCTTAATCTAAAAACAAATTTTTTGGTGTTCATAAAGCTAAAGAACATGCGGTCGTAAAACCCAATTACTCCATTTCCGTATATCCGTCCGTCTGTTCGTAAACAGAGTTAAAAAGTGATATCAGGTAGTGAATGAGGAGTATCGGACCGTGCAGGATGAAAATGTACGAATTTCTAAGAAACTTTTTTTCATATACTGAACAGAATCGCCACGTTCAGGCCAATGTTCAGATCAAACATGTGTAAATACTCTTAAACTCAGTGTATATCGGATATTTTATCAGTTAGTGATTATTTTCACTTGTTTTCGTAGTATATGTTGGATTCAGAACCGAAAACCCAAGTTTACCAACTCGAAGGACCTCGGCTAAATTTTATGTGGCAGAAATTACCAAATTAACTATGACAATCACTAAATTACTTATGAATATGAGTTTAATGAATCTTTCGGAATAATTGGTGGTTGGAGCTTGGAAAGATGGTGCAAACTGACATTATGAGTTTGTATCATATTCAAATTTCCATTGAACTTCAATAAAAGGCACGATTAAAAGCAATAGTAGTATGACGATTACGTATGCATTCATTTGTTCTGGTAATTAATGTTAGATGGCAGCCACTTCATATAACTACTTGCAATGAGTATATTTGTTCGATTTTCGGGAAACAGCCAACTAGTTATTTAATATAACTTATAATTTCGTGACTGGAAAAATGAGTGAATCATTAAAGACTTGATCAAAAAATGATACATACTAATTAGGAACAATTTGAATTATGTCAACGAGAGGTTTTCTACGTAAACACTCTGTATATATCTGTATATAAATTTAGAAATTTACGAATGATTTGTTAACACAGTTTATAAACAACATAGCTTGTTAAAATCGAATCTTTGAGATAATACCTAATCTAAATTAGAAATGTTACCGGTAATTGAAATAACTAAATCCGAAATGATTTTCCAGATTTGAAGACTTGACAACAACAACAACAACAATATATATAATTTTAATAATACAATAAATTTGACCTTAATTCCTTATCAAAATAAAATGTCAATTAAAAAAAAAGTTTATCGATATTATTAAAAAGAACATTTTTATATCCGGCATGTATAATATAAAAAAGGACATGTTAAGTTTAGTCGCGACTTCCATACGATTGAAAATATTGCTCGCAGAAAGACATTTTTGGTATAAGTGTTTGGCATAAAATTATCTTATTGGTTCACTTTCGCATGTTGTCTGTAGAGAAGAACTCAAAAACGAAAAGATAACTAACTGAAATTTTGTGTCTGTGGTCTAGAGCTGAAAAGAGAGGAATGGGCAACATCGAACCATGTAAATATCCATCTTTGAAGCGAGATAGAAGAATTGTTCAATAACAAAAAATTTTACTTTTTTTAAATAGACTTTTGTTTGAAACTTTTTTTTCATAGACTGGATAGTTTCAGCTCAAAAATGAGCAGATATTTAATTGTTTTGTAAAAATTTTGTCCCTTACTAGTAAGGTGGCCGTTCGGTTAAGGTCGTTCATTTGCTACTCTAGAGTCAAATGAGTACTATCTTTAATAAAATTTATTTAGGATTTTAAAAAAGTTGTAAAGTATATCAATAAGCTTACAACGATTTATAGCCTTTTTTATTTGTCCTAAATATTTCAAAAGTATTTATTGTAAAATATCAGGAAATGTAAATTAGAGATTTGACTTAATTTGAGAGATCTGGCAATAAACTATGCTTTGTTATGACATTCACAGTCTATCTATGTATATAAATATATATATGCATATTTTTTTACTGTGCGCTATCGCCAGTTTATCAAAATATGGTGGCAAAAACAAACCTAATAAAACGTTTTTAATTTTATTAAATAATTATTTCAAACGTTCGTCAACATCATTTTTTAAATACAAATATATAAACTGCATATTTCAAATAATATTTATCAACATTATTTATTATGGTGGCTACTTTCATAATGTAGTTACAATAATTTTAAGTACAAAAAAATTCTGTTCTCCAAAAGACGCTGTGTTAAAAGTTTGTTTTTGAATCGATAATTACTCTTTGAAATGATCGTGAACAGGTTTTAAATTTTTGAGATAGGATAACTACATAATTTAGCTATTCAATTCACTAAAAATAAATTTGTATCTACTGTCAAGCCTCATGCATGAACGTTATGAAAGTGACTAGCGTTTACTTCATTTAACATTAAGTAATTTATCTGAACATTTCTAAAATTAATTATAGAGAGCTTTACTTTGTGCAACTCCATAATTAGGATTTGAAGGAAAGATACTTCCAATTTCTAAAATTATTTTACATCATTGTTTTGATTTGAATGAAATCTTACACATCTATGTCGGGTTTTTATTTGCATTTCACATATTTACCTTTAACATAGAAACCTTCAACATAGAAAATTTTGTGTAGGATATTTTTCGAATATAAAATTAGACAAGCAACAACAACCTACATATTCTTTAAAAATGTATATTTTCATTCATATATTATCGTGTATATAGGACAAGTTTTTTACTTAGGAATACAGTTTTAAAAGGTAAGCAAAAATGTATCCTAGACATTTTCTTCATTCGCAGAGTGACACATTTTTTTCTTTTGAGAATATATATCATCTTTATTTAAAGAAGAAGAAAAAAAGGATATCACTTTTCTCAGATGAAATAAGATGTTGTTTCGTGGTTGAATATGTAATTCTCGAAAAAGAAGAAAATAATTTAAAATAAAATAGAATTTTTGTTCGTTTAGTTTATGATGCTCAAACATTTTCTGACGTTAGATATGCCTTTTTATAGATTGGATGCAAGAAACAATTTATATACTTTCATGAATTTATTTTCTTGATGTTGTAAAAAATGGAAAGTACATCCCAAAAATAGCGGCTTTCAAAAAAAATTTCACTTAAATCGGACAAAATTATAGCTTTGTCAAGAAATTGTTTTTGCACTTTCGGGATTAAAATAACAACTTTACTCCCTCCAAGTAGGTACTAAAGTAGTAGATTTTTTTTTCTATTGGAGAAATAGTACTACTTTAGTACCTATTTGGAGGGACTAATGTCATTTTAATGTCGAAAGTGCAAACAATAGTATATTTAGCGTGGGAGTAAAGTGCCTTTAATCCCTTGAAGGGGTGTTCCTTCGGGCGGAGCCCTCAGGAACAAAGTCCGCAAGCGGGATTAAAAGAGTGACTTTAGTCCCATGATTAATAATATACTATTTTTGACAAGCTATAATCTGATGACATTACCAAAATCCAACAAAAAATGATTTTTGGTCTATTTCAGGCACATTTTATGAAATTTTGATGATATTTTTTTTAAACCCACTAAATGTTAGTCAAGGAATTCAATTTTGATAGAAAAACCAAGATATCTTTATTAATTTTCTTTTGTCATCCTCCCAAAAACCGAATGAATAAGGCACAAAATGACTAAGCAATTTTGGAAAAAAGGACACGAGTTTTGTGGCCCATGTGTTTTATCTGGAAATCGATAGCCGATATACTATTTTATATTAGAGAAGAATTTAAGGAATTCAAAAATTGCGATTAATGCGATGACCAACTGGACTTCCAAAATTATCCATTCCTTAATCGTTTTGTAGATAATTAATATTGGGCATATTGAAATAATTTTGTATGTATGAACTATCCCGCACCATTACATTATAATGTTAATTTTTATCTAGAATATTTTAATGTATAAATTTAATTGTATAACTTTTATTTTGTATTTATTACGTCTTGACATGATTACGACAATATTTTTTACAAAAATGTTTTTATTTTTATATCACCTAACTCTTTTTTGAATTTTTATTTTTAGGTTTTACCTGGACTTCTTTGTTTTCATTCTTACAATGTTTTATTATGTAATGCTAATAAGTACCTAAATATGTTTACCGTTTTGTTAAAATTTGTACATTTTTGTCATTCTTATATATTTCCTGCTCGAGTGGTTGCTGATTGTCTACCTTCAAATGCCACAATAAATAAATTGACACATTCCTGTGCGGAATGTCCGGAAAAGTACCATTTAACAATTTGCACTTTTTCTTCTTTTGTGTAACAATAACCCATTGTTGTAATAATACCAATAAATAAAATACACAAACACGTATTTTCCAAAAACAATCACATAGTAATGATTGCATATTATCAAAACAATTAATAATATTTGTATTTGTAGAGGTAAATGATTGATATAATGAATAATTATTATTTAAATAAATAATAAATATATGTTAAAGATATAATTAATCTTTATTGAATTGATTTATGACATATTATATATATTTATATGTAAATTATCAAAGTTGTTAACATTCAAAGCAACCGTGATAATAGGAGGAGTTATAGTTGTTATGCAACAACTAAAAATGATAAACAAAATTATAATAATAATTTAATAAAGAAGCGATACCGCTACATACTTCCCCCCATCAACTAATAAAGAAAAACGACTAGAAAAAGGTTGTAACATAAAACAACCTTGTTCACTCGGAAAAAACTTTAGTAGTTGATGTACATCTTATAAGTAAATACAAAGTAAATTAAGATAAGATTAACATTGAAAAAAGTATGCAGGTTTTAGCCTATCAATTGAAATAGAGGTAGGTTTGTTATTGACATCAATAACAAAAAATTTAGGAAATCTCTTGATAACAGAGAAAGGACCTCTATAATTACAAGATAGTGGAGGTTTGACATGATCTTCGCGAATAAAAACTTTTTTTGATGAATCTAAATCTTTAGGTAAAAATACATTTTTGTTGGTGAACTGTCTGGTAAAGAAAAATTTTGCGTTTATCATTCTATTTTTTAACTCTCGAGTAGATTGTTGAACAGAATGATATGTATCAACGTTTTCTGAAAAGAAATCATATGGTAATCGAAGAGGAATCCCATATAAAATTTCTGCAGAAGAAAGGTTAATATCCTCCTTGCCCGAGGAGCGCAAATTTAGAAGTACCCAAGGTAAAATTTTGTACCAGTTATTATTTTTTTGACAGCAATTTAAAGAAATTGTGGCATAAAAACTATAAATGATAAACAAAATTATAATAATAATTTAATAAAGAAGCGATACCGCTACATATTCAACAAAAAATCCCCACTCTCTAAAATTTATACAGGCACATATACACAACACAACAGTAACAAAACAAACCTATAAGACCTCCTTCTCATACACATTGCTTAATGTATGCATATGTACTCTCTCATACTCTCTCATACTCAGATCTGCTATGCGAAGATGTATCTAATCGTACGGTATAGATAAAACATTGGTTGATTCAATCAAATAGTACTTTTACTTTCAAAAACTGTTTTAATAACTCCAAGTGGAAATTTTCTAAAGGAATTGTCTTCGTTTAGGTACCATGAAACATTGCAAAAAATCCATAAAGAAATAGTACTTTCAAACAAGTTTATTGAAGGTCAAAGGTCGTGAAAATAGCGTTTCCTTTTTTTCTTTTCTAAAAATTATTCTTTGCGTTTTTCTACTGTTGTTAATTTTGTTTTAAATTAAAAATGACAGGACATGTTTCGCGTTATGCACGTATTCTCAAACTGCGAGATGTATCACAGAATTCAGGCTTTATATACGTTCTTTTTCCAAGAGTTATGTAGATAATAAATAAGATAAAAAGGGAAGAAAATAACATAATTAATTAACATTTAATAATTAACATATAAGTATTATTATGTTATTTTCTTTCCTTTTTATCTTATTTATTACATAACTCTTGGAAAAAGAACGTATATAAAGCCTGAATTGTGTGATACATCTCACAGTTTGAGAATGCGTGAATAACGCGAAACATGTCATGTGATTTTTGTTTAATTTAAAATAAAATATACAACAGTAGAAAAACGCAAAGAATAATTTAAAAAAAAAAAATTTTATTTCTAAATCCTTAACAATGAATTTCTATAAATTGAGACTCGATACGATACATATTCGTTTTACGTTAACAGAGATCATTATTAAATTTATTTTTCGGATAAAAAATTTACACGGGACCAATATTTCTCGCGATATACGGATGAAAATACCTTGGACACAAGATTTTCAGAATATCAAAACAAATATAATTTCGTTGAAAATTTTAACTTGTATTTTTTAAGAGCCAAGTTCATTTGTTTGCACAATTTCACTGGGCTACGGTAAATTGTCTCCTACGTCCCGACACTAAAAGAGGGCTGTTGTGGCATAGTTTTAAAGCCTATGTATGTCTGTGTATCTGCCTGTGGTATCGTAGCTCCCAACCAGGTGTATCGAATTAGGTTTTTTTTTTATATGTAGGCTAGTTTAATCGGGATGGTTCTTAATTTTTGTTTGCTGAAAATCGGTTTAGTTGTTTAAAGATCATCAACTATTTTAGTATAGGAATGTTTAAGGAGGGGAAGCGTTGGGAACTATTAGATAGTGTTAAAAAACATGTGCACAATCACTCCATTGTGTCGGGAGAGGAGTATGATCGAATTTAATGCGATTGGTTATTATTTTTGGCTCAGGCAGCAATGATTTTTTTTGCTACTGAATTTCAGCATTTCCCAGTATCTAATTTACCGTGTTACAAATGTGATGTTTGTAAACCCTTAAAAACTAGGAAAGAAGAAATCACCCCCAAAAAACTCCATTGTGTCGGGAGAGGAGTATGATCGAATTTAATGCGATTGGTTATTATTTTTGGCTCAGGCAGCAATGATTTTTTTTGCTACTGAATTTCAGCATTTCCCAGTATCTAATTTACCGTGTTACAAATGTGATGTTTGTAAACCCTTAAAAACTAGGAAAGAAGAAATCACCCCCAAAAAATTCCGATACAAAAACTTTCTTTCGTAAACGTTAGTTCAAAACAAATAAACAAAACATGCCTAATAAATGCGAAAATTCTAAATCTTCATTGGTTTAAAAGTAATGTATAATTGATCATTTTCAAATTGAAAATCTTACAATATTCGTAACTTTATAACGAGTTAAAATAATGGTCTCGAATTTTGCACAGGACCTTGGGCAATAAAACCATTATATTCAAAGAAAATCGTCAAGGGTAATGGTTTTTAGCTTGTTGATTGGTGTAGAATGTCTTATATATTTATATAGATTTTCTTCAGGCAATTTAAAATATAATATACAGAGTTGTGGTAATGGAAGTGTATCTCAAGTTATATGAAAAAAAAAATTGAATTGAATTTAATATTAAATTATTATTCCATAACACGAATTACTTATTATTATTATTTTTGTTTATTTTTATATGAATTTTTATAAATATTTTAAATATGAAAATTATTATATATTTTTATTTACATTATTTTTTAATTAGTAAACCAGATATACTTCATATTATTTTAATTGATTGATTTGCTTGTTTAAACGTGCTTTAAAAAATTGGCAAATAAAAATAATTATTTTAAAATATATATATAAATATATATATATATATATATATATATATATATATATATATATATAGTATAGTATAGTATATGTATTTAAATAAAACCTTAAATCACGAACTGAATATTAAATATGAATGTGAATATGAACAATTTATTTTATAATATTATTTCAATTTTATATGTAATAAATTTATACAATTATGTAAATTTTGTACATTTTCTATAAATTTACTGTGTTGCGGGAGGAACACTGTAAAATGGTTAATTGTGGGTATTTACTTTAGGGTTATGCAAACGAAAAGCTGTAGTTTCTGCTTACGCTGATTATAGTCAATTGTCCCCGACAATTTAATCACAACAATTCTAAGAAATCTATATCAATAACTTGCTCTGCGCGTAAAACTTTCCTTAGAAAAGATGCATCACGTCTCTTTTGGAAATAAATCTTAATTAACTTTTATCTCATTAATATTTATAGCGAGTCCGCAGATACATATTTTAAGAAATATATTTTCCAAGTATTTGTATACTTTCTAGCGCTTACAATCTGCTAGGATTTTGGTATTTGAAAAGTCAAGTTCGTTGATGAGTACATTCGGTTAAGTCGAAAACTTTACTAAAATTCTATTATCTGATCATTTTTTTTTACTTTCATAATATATATACACAGATTTATAAGATTTTAATTTTCAATCTTAAATCGTAGATATTTCTGTGGCTAACAGCGCACGTACATAATATATATAAAGATAATTTTCGAGGAAAATGGTTATTTCTTATTTTTTTTAATCGGTTTTCAACCTTAATCGCTACATTTTCCTCGAAAATTGACTTAATAATAATTATAACAAGTTAAGTCCATGTCAGCGTATTGGTACAAAATGCGTTTGACAGTGATTGATGGAAATAATTTGTTTTTGTAATACAATCGATTTTATCATATTCATTTAAAGTATTGCTCTATCCGTAACAAAAATTTAATAAAGAAATTTGAATGTACTGGAGATGTCATTTTCATGGAAATAATTCCTTTTCACACAAATCCAATCTTGTCCGCAGATACCAATGGCTAAAAATAGTACCGAAATCTTTAACCTCTCTAACCTCAAGAATAAATCTACCCCTTTTAGCGAATTTTCGAAGAAAATATTTTTCTAGTTGATCTTTTTTTTCTAATTTTCTGTCCAGATTTCTTTTCTCGCAATCATCCGTGGTGTAATGGTGAGCACGCTGGCTAGAATTCAGAGTTCCACAGTTCGATACCACCTGGTGAGTTAATTTTTCCATATCAATATTTAATTAAAAATTCAATGGCATCTTTGAACTTGACATTAGTCTGGTATTGTGACGCCTAAGTATACACAAATAATAATGTAGCATTGACAAAGTTATAGAAAATGAACCTTCCCGCAATTTATCCATTGACCATTTTATCTGATTCTATTATTTAGAAAAATATTTACTATTTTAATGAATAATTATAAAATTATCGCCCAGATTAATTTCCTTTGCATTAAAAATCCTGCCTCTGAGAAAAATCACTCAGTCTACATTGCTCCTACGTAAGGAAGTTTTATCTTACAATTTCGATAGAGTAATTATAATGAAGCCATTTTGATTTTATTTCCACAGAGCATAATATTCAAATGAAAAACGATATTGTTTTCTTTTTGTCTATAAACATTTTGTACGTGATGAATTAATAATTTTATTTCGAAAGAAAATACAATTAATATTATTCTAAAAAAAAAAAAAGGAAAAAAAATTAACAAGATAAAATTTTGTTATCTACTTATTTTAATCTGCACGTTTGCTTCTTGGTTCGTGAAATATATAAAAAAAAAAAAAAATTGTACGAAAAAAATTTCTGAATAAAATTTACGCTTTGTTAAACACTAAAATAACTTGTGTCTAGTGGCAATGACGTGACACACATACTTATCTGCTTGTGAAAGCGTTAATAATTTTTTTTTTTCAAACAATTATCTGAGACAAAAAATTTGACAGAAAAGTTATCATAGCCAATATTTGCTAAAGTAGAATTAGTTTCGTCCGTAACTGTTAAAGAATCTTTCAAAATTCAAACCGATTAATATTCTAGTGGCATTTTTGAACAAAAATTATCGATATTTATGGTAATCTTCATTAATATTAAAATTTGAAACTGTCACCAAATTAGCAACAAGTAACATATCCTGCGGCAATATAAGAGTAATTTTAATAAGAGTAAAATTAACAGGAATAAATGTGAATGAAGGAAATTTTAACAAGAGCAATTTCAATATAATTTAAAATTTATTATATTTTAAATCTTGTATATTTTAATCTAGTTAATTTTCTATTTATTTTTATTTTTGTCTATTGATCTCTACTTTATATCTATTTCTAATTGTCAAAGAGTAAAGTACGACTAACTAATTTATACTGATGATGACTACATTGTAGTCGAAATAAGTATTTATAATACAAAAAACTGATCTAGGTAAAGGGGGCGAATTTGAAATTTTATTTCAAAAACCTAAAGTTCTCACTAATTATCATTCGATAATATAATGTTCATTAATATAATAAACCTGAGAGATTGTATGTTTGAACCAGCTAAGCCGTTATGTCTGTGCAGTATGTCTACTTGGAAACTGGCAGGTTATGAAAAAGGGGTGGTTAATTGACTCAACTGTCGGCGTATGGACAAGAACGAAGTAACCGGCTATGCTTGAGAAGGTTTTCTGCAGTTTCCTTCACGACCTCCAGATGAATATCGGCATAGTTCCTATCATAGTCGGCTGCAGCCACATATCCTGCCAATTCCTTCCTCTCCACTCACCAATTCCTTCCTCTGCAATGTATCTCTATCTCTTGTATGTTTGAACGCATTAATATCAGAAACCTCCAGCCCGATTTGAAAAATTCGTTTTGCGTTGGATAGCCCATTAATTGAGGAAGGTTATAAGCTATACAATTCAATTTATGTATCGGTGCCGTATGGCATCTACGCTTAAAAATATCTTTTAAATGGTGCGAGATAGAGAAAGGCTTTGAGATAGTTCCAGCATTGACTTGAATAATCAGGATAAAAAACCGGTTTGCTTTTATAATTGAACTAATACAAATACACACATACACAACACATACATATATTTTTATATACACATTAATGTAATTTTGAAAGAAAAAAATGTTTATAATTATTATATTTCGAAAACAAAACGGTAAATCGCGACTTTAAAAAAAATTATTTAAGAAATATTTATCTATACTTTACCGTTTTTTTTAAATTCTGTCGAGAATTTTTTTAACACAACATATAACAGTTGGGCGGGCGTGAGGGTTTACATGCTTCTAATGAGAGAGAATGATTATTTTGTTTTTAATTATCTCGAGTTTTAAACGGTCATTAATTCTGAAAGTTCTGAATTTATTAGAAAACGTTATTTTTAGCCTGTGAAAAAAAATGAGCAAAATCTGTCGAAAAGTGATTTCATGATGGAACAACCTTAAGTATCAAAAATGTTTATAAAATAAAAACAAACAATAGGGAGTATGCATGAAAATTTTTTTTCACATTTATGTTCAAAATATGAAAATACTGTTAATACTGTAATAATATTTAAAAACGAAGTTAAAATCCGACAAGTATCAAGGAAGCTATAAGCATTTAAAGATTATTATCTGTCTCTTTCTTGCAAAACGGAGTTTTACGTGTATTTTAAATGGTGATAGCGTATTATGACGTCACATGTCATGTCAAGAGGGCTATGACCCTATTTGTCTAATCGGGAATTTCAATCATTCATATCTCGCCAAGTTATTTAAAAAGTAATTTTAACTTGATATTTGTCAAGTAAACATGCTTTAATTCAAGTGAAAAAAATTTTCATGCATATCCCTATTCTGAATGAAACATTTTTTCATACAACAAATAGCTAAGACACAATGTCAGTGCGCGCAGCCAATTTACAAATAAAATGACAAAATTTTGTCGGTTTTATAAATTGGCATCTTTACAAATAAAAGCCATTGGCAAAAGTTTAGTAACCAATTGAAATTCTTTGACAATGTAAGTTATTACGTAAAGTGTCGTTATAATTTCTTATATATTGCTAAAATAAAACCTTAAATGAAAAATAGAAAAATATGTTGACTTTGAACGAATCTGAAATATACTGAAATTTTCAAAAGCGGAAAAAAATGCTTGAATCAAATAAATATTTAACAGATATGATTATTTAGTTGTAAAAATATGAGTCAAACAATTTTCATTTACAGCAGAATTATAGAAAATTGCAAAATTATGTTTTTCACAAATAATATTCATGTTCTATAAAAGTGTCCATATCGAATAAAATATTGAAATTATATGCAAAATAATTCAGTTTACTTGATTACAGCAAATTTGTAAACAAACAATGTTTAAGAGTACACTAATAATTTGAATAAAAGCTTATTCTTTCAACAAGAGAAAAAATACAAATAAAATTCATTCGAAAAAATTATCCTATTGTTCTAGTCGTATTTTGGGTCACTAAATAAACATATTATTATAATTACATTTCAAATTTTGCCCCTATTCCTAGAACATTTGTTTGTATTTTATAAATACGTATGTCGACCACAAAGTAGTCATCATCAGTATGAATTAGCTAATCGAAACTATCTCTGGGATATGGATTCAGAGATATGTTGCTTGTTGCTAATTTGGTGCTCACTAAAAAACCTAGAGTTCTCTTTGATCATTTTAATAATATTATTATATCCGGTATATAAAATATACCACCGTATATTAAGTTTAGATACCTGATACCTGGAAAACCATTAATCGTATCGTATTTTAACCAACTTCATCGTCTTTGCTTGGTCCAAATTAGCTTAAAACGAAATTTCTATCAAAATCGGGGACATACAATTTTCCTCCAATTTTAGCGATTTTTTTACTCCATTTCTCATCGATTTGTATTGATTTACAACCGTTATCAATGAGATTATAAATTCTAAAGGATTGAAAACATTAATTTAATAGCTTATCTTACACGACTGAGTACGATGTGCATGCATCAGACTATTCTCTGGTAGCGAATTTCCTAAAAGGAAATAGAGCTATTGGTCCCATACCGAAGTCAAAATTTGGCAAAAATTTCTTCAAATGTCCATTGATCCTACCTAGTAGATGTCAAAAATCACCATCTGTAAAATTTATATATATATATCTATGGACATATATATATATATATATATATATACATATATATATATATATATATATATGTGTCGGTAATCACTCTAGCGGTCACAGTTTTCATTTTATCGGAATGAAATTTGGTATTTGAGGCGCTTTTGGTATTCAAAAGGTCAAGTTCGTTAATGGGTAAAATCGAACAAGGGGAAAGGGGGGTTTAGAGGGAGGGGGAAACACAAAATTTGACATATCTCCCTTAATATTCGAAAAATCGAAAAATTTAGAATCGAAAAGTTTTACTGTAATTTTATTTCTTATAATTTTTTCTGTTACCCTAATATTTACAGAAGTATTGACGGTTTAAGATTGAAAATTAAATTCCTCACTATCTCTGTACACATTCGAGTTTGAGCAAAAATGATAAGGTGATGAATTGTAGCAAACATGATTTTCTACAACTTATTCCTGACGCATTTTTTGAATGTTCTAATATTAAAAGAGATATTTTGTGTTTTCTTCTTTCTTTATGCCCCCTTTCCCTTTCACGTATGTCATTTATTAATAAAATTAGCCTTGCAAATAGTAAAATCATATACGACATTTCATTTTGATCAGACTAAAATTGTGACCGCTAGTAAGTGATTTATATATTTTAAGGAACTTCGCTAAGTAGAAGCAGCTCCTGCGTAACGAATTTTTTTTTCGTTTTCCTTTCACATCTAAAGTTTATTTCATATCGTATAAACGTCGATTATATCTCAAAAGGATTTTTATACCCGGAATATATGCATATGAGGGTGTATTCAGTTTAGTTCTGACTTTGTAACGGTTAAAGAGATAACGCACCGAAATTTTGTGTGGTCTAGAGCTAAAAAGTAAGATCAAGTTCGTGAATGGGAATAGACCAAACTAACAATCTTTGAAATCGTAAGAGATAGAAAAAAATTAAAAGACATAAAATGTTCGTTTTTAGCGAATTTCCTGAAAGAAAATGGAGCTATTGGTCCCGTACCGAAGTCAAAATTTCGCAAAAATTTCTTCAAATGTCCATCAATCCTACCTAGTAGATGTCAAAAATCCCCATCTGTAAAATTTATATATATATATATATATATATATATATATATATATATATATCTATGAACATAAATACATATATATATATATATCTATGGACATATATATATATATCTGTCTGTAATCACTCTAGCGGTCACAGTTTTCATTTTATCGGAATGAAATTTGGTATTTGAGGCGGTTTTGATATTCAAAAGGTCAAGTTCGTTAATGGGTAGAGGGAGGGGAAAACACAAAATTTGACATATCTCCACTAATATTCGAAAAATCGAAAAATTTATAAGAAGTAATGTTGTAGGTACTAAATTTTACTGTAATTTTGTTTCTAATCATTTTTTCTGTTACACTAATATTTACAGAAATATTGACGGTTTAAGATTGAAATTTAAATTAATATCTCTGCACACATTAGAGTTTTAGCAAAAATGATAAGGTGATGAATTGTAGCAAACATGATTTTCTACAACTTTAATTTTTTCGCATTTTTCGATTGTTCTACTATTAAGAGAGATATTTTTTATTTTGTGTTTTCTTCTTTCCTTATGTCCCCATTTACCCTTGGCGTATGCCATTTATTAATAAAATTGGCCATGCAAATACTAAAGTCATAAACGACATTTCATTTTGATCAGACTAAAATTGTGACCGCTAGAAAGTGCTTTATGTATTTTAAGGAAATTCGCTAGTTTGAAGCAGCTCCTGCGTAACGAATTTTTTTTAAAAATAAATAAAGAAGAAATAATAAACAATTCTAATCAAATGAATCAAGATCAATCATTGAATGGACTATAGGCCAGTGGCACAATTCTGCTTTTTAGAATCAAATAAAATATGTTTTAAATTTATTGTCAATTTGTGTTCTTGTAAATAAAGCCCTTTGTAAATATCCAAAGCTTATAATAGGGTCATTTATAACCTAGTACATACATATATGAGCAAAAATATCATAACGAACATGTACTAATACCGATAAATGGAGCGAATAGCAAGTATATCGGTACAATTGATCGCTTTATATATCTATCAACATCTCGTTTATATGAAATGATGTTTTCGATTCGAGGTATTGCAATATGCTTTTCCTCGTAATATTATACCAATTGCTTCTTGCTCTCTCCATGTGAACACCAAGAAATAAAAAGGAATAGAAATAAAAATATAACCAAAGGTATTTATGTGTGTTACCCGTTTTATATATGTCTATCATATAAATAGAAAATATATAAACATTCTTAACATCGTTTGGAGTCATTGGGGCTTACTTATACTCATATATATATATATATATATATATATATATATATATATATATATATATATATATATATATATATATATATATATGTATACATATATAGATATATATATACATAAATATTATAGATATATATAGATAATACAAACTTAATACTTTATAAGTTTTCTAATATACACAAGGTATAATGGTTACCTGGGGGAGGTTTTTATTATATATATATATATATATATATATATATATATATATATATATATATATATATATATAAATATATATATATATATATATATATATATATATATATATATATATATATATATATATATATATATATTCTTAGGAACTACTTGTAGTGTTTTTAGTTGATATTTACTGAATGATGTACTTAAAAGTTTTGTGCCGTAGTATCATTCTAGAAAATGGGCACTTAAGAGCACTTGACAATCGTAAAATTAAATGTTTACTATAATGCTTGGCTACATGCATGGTTTAAAAACTAATAGGTTAAAAAACAATTTGAACATTTTTCCAATTTTTCCAAGGCAAATTAGTTTTACTTGGATGCTGCATGAACAAATTATTTCACACAATATCCGGTTATGATACGTAAAAAATAATTTCAAGACTTTGTTTGGACTTTGTTTGGATATTCTACAATAATATCGTTGTAAGAATCTTTTTTTTAAAATTTGTTTGCCGTTTATTTACGAAGCAAGACTTTTTTCTAAAGACGTTTGAAGGTATAATTATGTTTCTTATAAATTAAGTATATTATTCAGTGTTCTATCTGTTGATATTGTAACTGATATTATCTGAATTTTGTATCAATTTATGAGATTAATAACACAAAAGCTTGTACTTATTGAGATTCCTCGTTAGAAATTGATGTCAAATATAATTAATGAACTTGAAATTTACGAAATCAACACTAATAGAGGGATTTTCTTGAACCAAGTAAATATGTTTGCTTTAAAATAATATACTCTGAGAAAGAAATCCTTGTTTTCATTCAACAATTTATTTACTTGAATTTACTTGGTTCAAGAAATGTCTATCAGTGTAGATATTATTTCTGTATTTTTAAAATATTATAAATATATATATATATATATATATATATATATATATATATATATATATATATATATATATATATAATATTTCTCTATATTGTTACATCAATAAGCTAATAAATAACTATATTAACAACTACCTAACATAGCTATATTAAGTGTTATGTTAGAGTCGCTGTCCTAGGGTGAGACACACTTGGGCCATAGGGTACGTAGTAATACCGAAAAAAAGTGGGGGTCATTTAACGGATAACATTTTTCCAAAAAAGAAACCAGAATCATTATAATATGAATTCGACAATGTAACTAAATCAATAAATCTTTTTGCTGAAGATTATTAAACATATTGAATAATATTAAAGCTGTCATTTTGTCAAGTGTGGTCAAATTAGACTGAGAAACTATTCTACATAACATATCAACAAAGTTGACCCTTAAGCAAGTGCTCTAGTAACAACGGCACTGGTCTATGGCCCTTGTTCCCCGGTTGCATTTTAAGATACACAACAATACACACCCCGGGAAAAAAGATATTAAATAAAATTTAACACTTCTGTAAATTAAATTAAATTTTTTTCTAGAACTTGCTCTCATTAAAACATAAACTTCAAATTATACTAGGAATTGATGGCGTATCCAAACAAATCTTCCAGGAGCTTAACTTATTACGAAATAAATTTACGACAAGAAAAATGGGAATTTTTTTTCTTCGAAGAATCTGCAACACCCTGTATACACATATATTAAATGATAAGTAAACTATAGCTATATGAGAAAATATCTCCAATATAATACCTTCAAGGGAGATGTTATATGTCTTTTTTTCTCTTATATATACACTTAAGAAGGTACAATAAAAAATAGGACAAGTGTTTATACGATTATGTCTCTGAAAATTTACTCTTTTAAAATATGAAAATTATATCAATAATAAATACATAGGTTTAACGAGAAAATTTTAAGTTGTATCTTATTTTCAATCCTCGTTGCAAAAAGGAGGGGGGGATGTAATGTATGGTACTTAAGTATCTATGCCATTACAACGCGTCTTAATAGTTTTGTTGTTTGAAAGCTCATACGAGCTTAGAGATACTAAACATTGGAGAAATTCAGAGGTAGGTTCTATTCGGTTTATGCATGAAATTGTTAAAAGTCACCATCGATATAGTGTCGCTAAAAACATTACGCGGGATAAAAGGTGGCAAAAAAACGTGGCTTTCCTAACAGTCTCTTATAGAAAAAAATGTTAGAAAACAATTTTGTAACTGAAGAAATTTCGTATAAAAAAAGATGGCATGACTTTTTTTCATTAAAACAACCATCTGCTACAGACATTTCCTTAGATACTACTTTTTGTGGTACTAGGGGTTGCAGCATAAACTGTAGCTGCAGGTTTCAATTGTTAATCAGTTTGTGGCCATTGTAAAGGGCAATCTTGTTTAAATGCAAAACCCGATATTAATGAAATTCCGACAATACTGAAAATATAGATTCATTATCTATCTGCAGGACTGAATCTATGGAAATACAGGAAACATCACAATGTCGAAAACAAAGAACATAAGATGTGATGAAGGTTGAGGGGGAGCTTGAAGACAACTTATTCATATAATAAACCCAATTAAAATATGAATTAACTTTATAATTAATAATGAATTAAATTTTCTATAAAATAAAAATAATTCTTCAAATAAATAATTTTGAGTCGGTGCCAAACAAACAATATATGTAATATTTTGTAATATTTACTTTTAACCGAAAATCAGATTCACCCTTCGCCCATTTCAATGGAGATTTTTTGGCGCCGAGTCAAAATTATTTAGGAATTTACATTGACTTAGTTTTTTTTTTGCTTTTCAGTTTCATTCTTTTTTCAAAGATTTAATGTTTTGTACCAAAGTTTTTATTTTTTGCTTTTCAGTTACCTTTTTCTTTCGTCGGTTCTATTTTTTGTTAAAAAGTTTTTTTTTTCACTTTTCAGTTGCCTTTATTTTTTCGTACATGTTATAGTGTTAGAACAACATAAGTGTGCCAAGTTTCAACAGAAACGGTTCACAAATGACAATTCAGTGGGTGAACAGTCCATTTTCCCCTATTTTTTTACCCTTCGACACGGTTTTTTTTTCAAATTTTATGGTACCAAATTCGAAGTATACCCAATCCAATATATCTATATTGGATTGGTATACCCAATCCAATCCATATATATATATATATATATATATATATATATATATATATATATAACGATATTTAGTGCTTTCAAAGTGTTTACACGCAGACAATATACGATATTATACAATATACAAATACATGATATTTGTTCTCTAGTGGAAGCGCTGGGAAGTCTTATTTTTCAATTTTTGTGGCTAAAATTTGAAATTTTTTTTCAAGTTTATATGGGACCAACTTTGAATGATTCCCAACAAAAAAAAATTATCAAAGTCGGACTACTCTGTAAAAAGTTATGCGTGATCATACAAAATTTTTCTTTTTTCAAAATTTTTTTTTCTATAAATAAAAATAAACAGGTTGAATTGAGTACCTCCTTCTTTTCGTCGGTAATAAAACAAACGTGGATTTAATTGTTATTAAAAAATAAGAAAGATCTTAACATATAAATTTAGTATTATGCGAATCGATGTGCTACGTACCAAAATCCAGCTTTTTGCTAATTTTTCT
This sequence comes from Nineta flava, assembly GCA_963920215.1. NCBI lineage: Eukaryota > Metazoa > Arthropoda > Insecta > Neuroptera > Chrysopidae > Nineta > Nineta flava. The sequence goes on along the minus strand of OY986044.1, from coordinate 34,394,503 downwards.
TAAATCCATTATTATGTTTATTACTTGCTAGGCTATAAATATTTGTAAGTACTTAAATAATGATAACTTTTATGTTTTAAATATCAATAACTCAAAATTATTACATAAAGACTATAAATATTTATATACCTTTTAAAATGAGAAATTAATAATCTCCCTTCCCATATAATGTACTATTGTATTATATTTGTAAAAAAATTTTTCTATTCAAGTACAAAGTTTTTTAGTAATATCATTTTTTCCTTTGAATTCATTTTAATAATTTGTATACATAATACGTAAGTTTAATGCTCTATAATTGCTCATTACAAATTATTACAAGGCTTAGAATTGATATTACACGTACTACCTACGTCATGGAGGCTTCAATACGATTTCACTTCATTAAAATCGAATTAATTTTGTTTTATCTGTGCGAAATCGACACATCAAATCAAATTAACATATATATAACAAAAATTGTTTAAATAAACATTAAAAAAATGTTTCCATTAAAAAAGTTACGTAGATTTAGAATAAATATTAGAGTTTTATAACTTTACTAATTATAAATTTTCCTAGTATTAGAAGAGCTATTTAGCGTTACGTATTTCTCCCTTTCTTTATGCTCTCCTGCAGTCTTTGATTTTACCTATTAATGAACTTGGTTTTTGGAAAAACAGTTTTATAGTTCAAAGCTTTGCTCTAACTTTTACGAAATAATCATTAGAAGCGGGGTGGTTAGCTGTGAGAAAGAGAAGGCTCGGCTCCAAATCACCAAATTCTTGGCCTTCTCTCTCTCTTAATCAGGTTAACCAATGTGGTGAAACTGAGACTCAACATTATATTACAATGTTTGTGATAGGCCGAAGAGTTTTCGAAATATTTGGAACAAACGATTTTACCAAAGGTGAGTTAGGACCCCGGTTAAACTCGGAGACTCATCTGTTCGTTTATTTACATGTAATAAAAGCATGAAACGTAATTCATATTCCCAATATCAAAAATTTGTCCAGCATAAACCGCTTGTAAAACAAATATCAAATTTTAATATGGATTGAGTGATACACGGAGCCTTTTATCTGATAAGCAAACTCGCATTTGGTCCACATTTTTAATAAAGAATTATTTGAATAGATAATGTGAAGAAATATTTATTCCTTTTTAAATCATTATAATCCTTTCGTAAAGGGTACCTACGTGTATTATTGATGTCAATAATTTTCTTAAAGAAAACCATATACTTTATGTTACTAAGGATAAAAGCGCTTTGAAAGAAAGAACAAAATTTTGCCTTTGGGGACAATTTTACTGAAAGCCATCCAATACCTACTGTTATAATATCTATTTTAAAAGGTTCCGTTGCTGAATCTTCTATAGTTTACATGCAGATGCTGAAATTTGTCATAAATTTGGCATTGTTAGAATACCTACACAAACTAGTCATATCAAATCTTTAAATATAATATAAATTTATATTCATGTTACCAGCCAAGTAGCCAAGCGGTCTAAGGCGTCATGTCTGCGCAGTATGCAGTACTTGGACACTGGGAGGTTATGGGTTCGAATCCCGACATCGGCAGTTGGTCAATTATAAAAAAAAGGGGCGGTTGATTGACTAAACTGTCGGCGTATGGACAAGAACGAAGTAACCGGCTATGCTTGAAAAGGTTTTCTGCAGTTTCCTTCACGAACTCCAGATGAATATCGGCATAGTTCCTATCAAAGTCGGCTGCAGCCGCATATCCTACCAATTCCTAGTCTACTCACAAATTCCTTCCACTCCATTCACATCCTCACATCCCAAAACATCACAATGGACCTTATGGTCGAAGTGTAGCCCGTCCAAAAGAGGGGAGATTTTTTTTATTTCTGAAAGTGTAGCATATCGTTGAGAAAGTCTTTCAAAATTACTGGGGTTATGTATTGAAATTTCATTCAATACACGAATCCGTTTACGAAATGCTCAGCTTAAAGGTGGTCATTAGTGTAAGAGTTACGTGTCGGCACGCCGTACCAGCTAAATCACAATTTTCAATACAGGATAGTATTATATACAGGGTGTACCATAAAGGCGTAAAAGTAAAAGTGAATCCTCCCATCATTTTAAGAGGTTTAGTTCCCTTACTATTTTGTCAAATATCGATTTGCATCATGGAATGTATTTTTTGATTGTTTTGGCTCCACTTATGAAACGAAAATCATTAGACTTAAGTATCAGTATACGAGTAATAATCAACCAGCTTATGATTGAATTTTTTGGATTATAATATTTACAGCTGACCTGATGGCGGGACTTAAATAACATGGCTGACTATTGTGTCCAAGGAAAGAGCCATTAAATTTATTTTAATTAATTAATATCAAATAATTATTTTTTCCCAAACTTCACAGTTGCAAACGTCAATTTATTTTATTTTAAATTTAATGATGAATAATTTATTTCCAAAATTTTGTTAATGCAGATATTTTTATAGAAACTATAATTATATTAGAGGTCTGGATTGGCTATAGCTTTGGAACGGTCAGAACACAGCTATAACTTTGAAAATGTTTGGAATTTTGAACTTATGATTATCTGAAAGTCGTTAGGGAAATTTATCCAGGGTCTTCTCTCATCATTATTTCGACTAAAATAAAATGTCATCCTTTTATATATAGAAGATTATACTCCACACTAAACTTAGTTTCTTTTTTGCTCACCAGACGTCTGAAACTGTCACCAAATTAGCAACGAATAACATAAGTTATTTAATAAGAGTGATGTTAACAAGAGTAAATCGAAATTTTATTTTATTTTGCTTAATTTTTTATTTATTTTTGTCTATTGATTTTGATTTTCTATCTATTTATAATTGTCAAAGAGTAAATTACGACTAGCTAATTTATACTGATGATGACTACTTTGTAGTTGATATACTTATTTATAATACAAAAACTGAATTAGGTATTGCCGGGAATTTGAAATTGTATTATTATTATTGTAAAATTAAAATCGCGATATTCATAAACAGCCCATTGATATTAAGGTAATCATTATATATGAATGTCGCATTTAGAAATAAATAAAAATAGTGGAACTGTATTAGCATAGCAGTATGTTAATTTCAAATCTGACAAGGTCATCTATTTCAGAGAGTAGATCAATCACCTTATGTATACAGCTTGTTTTTTAAAATACACCCAATCTGGAATACTGTAAAGTGTATCTATCCCTGTCTATGTGTAATGTACAATGATATAGTTTACTTTGTCACACTTAAACAATCAATATTGTATTATTACATAAATAACTATTATATTATACTTATCACTCTCTAACTACAATCATTTATATATAGTTGCATCTTACTCGTGCATGTATACATCGTCGTTATTGTCCATCGTCCGTCGTGTAAGTGTAACACCATTTCATGGCATACTGTACATAGACAGTGATAAATGCACTACATAATGTTGCTATTGGGTCTATTTTAAATTGCTTAGTGTATACTCGTATGAACTATAATACGAATTTAAATATACAGAACTACATCTGAAATATACCTACATCTGAAATATACTACAAATATCTCTGGCTACGGAACCGTGAATACTTGGCATGGTCGACCATCACCGTACTTATCCGCCCTTTTTATTTTATTAGTAATGATAACTAAAGTTTTTATTTTTTTATTTTTTGTAGTACATAAAAAATATGATTATGTTTTTTATGATTGAAAAAATTATTTTTATAATATATAAAAAATTTAATTGCATTATTAAAATAAAGTTATGTGTTATTTAATAATAATAATAATATCATCATCCCCTATATATGTGTGTAACATGTAAATCCGGGAATCGTTGTTATACCGACATTATTAATAAAAATTTATGATAATTTTTTAATATATTTGTAAAAATAAAACTGTGTATTGAAAAACAGAAAAAAATCTATGACAAAAGCGATATGATTTTAATATTTGTAATATAATACAAAAATAATTTTTAACAATTATGGTTTTTTTGTTGTTTTATTTTTAACAAATATTATTTTATAATTTTATTTTATTTTCTATTATACTTTATACAATGGTTTGAACGCCACATTTGAATATGACAATAGGGCGCTTATAAATTGAGGGTGACCAAGTTTTCGCATACACAAAGTATTGATACCACAGCAAAAATAAAAATGTTCACCCTCAAAAGTAGTGAAATCTATGTAAGGACAAAAGTTTTTCGACAAAAGTGAGAAAATGATTGGTATATATTTATTGGGTGGGTTTTTCAGGTGCAAGGTATTTCTTATTTACTTGGCAAGTTTATTTCTTTGTATATGAAATGTTATAAAATCTGAACACTTGTCATGTAAAATATGAAATACCCTGCACCTGAGAAACTTATCCATTAAATATGCAGCAATCATATTCTCACTTTTGTTAAAAAAACTTGGTCCTTACATAGATTCAGGCGCGGATCCAGTCCTCAAAAAAGGTTGTGGTCACAGCCCACCCGAAAATCGGCCAAGCGCGAGTCGGAGTTTGAACTCGCTTATGATCGATATAGTGCATTCCTACAAAGGAGATGTTTATACAAATGTATGACGCCCTGACAAAGATTTTGCACAGTGTATAGACCACTTTGGCAAAGCCGTGGGGCGAACACTAGTAAAAGTAAATGTGTGTTTTTTTGGCCATCACAGTGTCACATTTAGACTCGAAACTACTGAACTGATTTCGATGAAATTTTTACAACTTCAAAGGATATAAAATTAAATTAAACGCTACATTTATAAATTAAAGTATACATTTTACATTAAATAATTTTATTTAGATACTTACTTAAATTACAAATTCAAGCTGACGTTTCTTTTTCGCGAAAACGTTGATAATTTCATCGATATCCAGCTTCACATCTTTTTGTATATCCAGGAGAGATAGACGGGATAATCTTTCCTGTGCCATTGAGGCACGCAACCACGATTTTACTCTGCGAAGAGTAGAAAACGATCTGTCTGCGATAGCTACGCTGACCGGGAAAGTTGCCAGTATTTGTAAGAAAATTTGTATGTTAGGACACAAATCTTGGTCGTATGCTTCAATGAGATGAGCTACCGACTCTGGTATGGTGAAATTGTCCACAATCTTTTTTCCATTTGGCCATCCAGAGTCAATATTCATATATAACAGTCGATTCACTATCGTTAATGAATAGCCGGTACATCTGGACCATCAGCCTATCGATCTCAATAGACCGATTTTACTACTTTTGAAGGCCAAAATTTTAGTTTTTGTTAAAATTTGAATACCAGTGTAGACGCATGCGCCTGAATGATTAGAAATTAACTTTGTGTAAAGTTATAAATTTGTGAAGCGTGGAAACACGTTTAGCTAGGACGTTGATTCGGGTGTCATCGTGAAGAGCTTGCGTAGCTCTATTAGAAGGCAAAGTGAGACAATAAAAATATTCGCCGGAATATAAGTGAAAATCGATATGAAGTTGAAAATTAAAAAATATTTGAAGATTTTATCTCATATGACACGCAAACATACTCGGAATTATAAAAAAACGTATATTAGAAAATTAGAATTATAAAACAACGAAATATAGAGTCGAAATGAATCTAACAAAACTAAAAAGTGTTGAACGAATGCAAGAACTATACGATAACGTCAAATGGAAATGAAAAAATGGCGCAAAACATCGGACATACAGCAGATCAGCGAAAAACCAAACATATATTTCATATATTTGAGATGGCTTCCAAGCCTAAACTATTTAGTACGCAAAACTAGTCTAATTGGCCGAGCGGTCCAAGACATTATGTCTGCGCAGTATGCCTTCTTGGAAACTGGAAGGTTATGGATTCGAATCCCGACATCGACAGTTTGTCAATAATTAAGAAAAAAAAAAGTGGTAGTTAATTGAATAAACTGTCGACAAGAACGAAGTACCCGACAATGCTTGAGAAGGTTTTCTGCAGTTTCCTACACGAACTCCAGATGAATATCAGCATAGTTCCTATCATAGTCGGCCGCATATTCTACATATCCAAGTTCTAGTCTATACACAAAAATTCCTTCCGCTCCACTCACATCTTCACATCCCTAGGCATCACAATGGCTCGTATGGGCAAAGGGGCTACAAGTGTAGCCCGTTCAGGGCAGCCTCTACAATCTATCTAGTACACACAAAAAAAACTACTTTAATAAATATTGCTATTAAAAACAAGTTATATAATATAATAAGCATTATGCAAACATGACATGTTTTTTTAATACACCAAAAATATGTCCTTTCTTATTTGAAATAATGCTCTGATACAAAGTCGGATTAAACCATTTAAGTTTAATTTAATATTATATATATTATAAAACAGAATACAGAGTATATTATTAATTAGAAAATTTCATGTTTTAAATTTTGAACCCAAGTATAGGTACTTTAAAAATTTGTGTTATAATTACCGATAATAAAATGTAAGCTCTCGCGTAATTAATCATCAAAATTTATAATTATTATGAATTATAATTTTTAATTTTTAATTATTATTATATTATAAGATACATGGTGTTTCAAAAAAATGGTATTAAATTTTTTAAATTTAGGCCGTAAAAAAATTACGTGAATAAACGTCCAAGAAAGCTGAAGAGTTGATTTTTGAGTTAAAGACACCACAAGATATGATAATTCTTCATTCAGGAAAACTATACTAAACTATACTAATTAAACATTAATAATAAATTCAACTAATCACATTTGCATTTTTGAATTTTTGCGGGTGTCGCTATATTACTCCACCAATCCCAGAGCGCATAGTGTAAGGAGGTGAGCCACAGTAGTGGAGTAGGGCGGCCATGATAGAGTAGCGACAATAAGTGTAGTGACACCCACAAAATGGTTGAATTTATTAATGTTTAATTAATTATATCTCAAAAACTAAGCGTCAAATCGAAAAACTTTTTTGTTTGTTTTTTGCAGCTTTACACCGTGGTATAATTTTCCTGAATGAATTTCAGAATTGCCTCTATATGTAGTATATATTAAGGTATAATAAGTTTTGTCCCGAAGCCTTGTAAGTAGATCTTTCTAGGCCATTTTAACCGACCCCTAAAGAACACGGAAATTGTGTGTAGACTAGGAATTGGATGGTTGTGCGACTTTAATAGAAACCGACTTTAATATCGGCTTCTATTCATCTGAAGTAGAAAGGAAACTGCAGAAAACCTTCACAAGCATAGCCGCTTACTTTCGCCCCTGCCCATACGCCGACAGTTTAGTCAATTAACCGCCCCATTAATTTTTTTAAAATTAATTTAATTGACAATCTACCACCGTTAGGAATCGTTTAGTAACCAGTAATCAGTTTCGAGCAGAATGCCTTAAACATCTTGAATGCCTTGTCTGGAGTTAACAAGGCGATGTCTAGAGTTAACAATTGATTTCAAATTTTTGTGTTTGGTCAAAATCAGTGCATGCATTCTCCCGCTACGGGGAAAATATGTCTGCCTTGAAAATCATAAGGCATAGAAGAAAAGTTTAAGCATGATCTAAGCAATATTTTATTTTTTTAAATAAACAAACTTTTGTTTGAAACTTTTTTTCATAAACTGAACAGTTTTGCCACAATATAAGCTTCAGTATCATCTCCAGTTACTGAAGAGAGGATCTATCAATGGTTGAGTCAACTGAGTTTTTTTTACAATGTTGTATTTTTCATTATTCATGTCCAAATATTTTAAACTCTCGAAACTTAGAAAATACGTTGAACCCAAATTAATACATATTCGAATTTATTACTATGTGGAGAGAAAAATAAATAAGCTGCAAATATTACACGAAACTTTATTCTAACTAGAGCTAACTTACTTGAAAAATAAAATACTAAAATATTTTACCTTACGGATATACACTCCCGTTCAATATAATTGAACCAACCTGAAATGTTAATTTTCTTACATTTCATAAAGCTCCTCACTTTTGTTACTCTCTGTATATTATTTATTTATAAACCAAGATAAGTAGTATATTTTTTAAATGTGAAAAAAGAAATGGAAGTTTTATATTTTTTATTTATGTAAACAAGTCAATGATAGAGTAAGAATATCTAAACTAAATGCATGTTAAATGAGATATCTCCCTTTTACGTATAAAAATAAAATAAAATTTTGTATCTGTCAAAAACATTTACTACAAGAATAAATAAAATTGTGAGTGACTGATTCGACTCAAGTCGGTTCAATTTTATTGAACGGGAGTGTACATAAAAAAAAAGAGGCAAATGAACTCATTATCTTTCTCTATAATAAATATAATCAAACATATTGGAAATAATTGCACAGAACATTGTTGCTACTTCATTCAATCCTTTGGAATCCTTTTAATTTTATAAATCCAATCTATCCTCAAGAATTTCAACCATTTAAAAAAGAACGATCATAAAATGAAAAGCATTTACCATTCAACTTTAAAAATGTTTATTCAACAACGTAGTACGTGTTTGTTTGAGTCATATGTATATATATAGTACTGTTCGAGTATACACACGGTCACAAAACTGGCGTTCTTTTTTCAAAATTACTATAGTTGATTTGTGTCTTATTCTTTGCCGGTTTTTTGGGAAAATATTTCGTATAAAAGTTATTGGTAAATTTATAATGAACAATTTTTATTCAAATCATTTTTATCGAAAACCGGATGAACAAGGAACTGAAAAAATTTGTGAGAAAAGAAAGCTACTTTTGTGGTCATGTGTACTACTAGTATGTAGATTAGTGACTCTCAAACACTGTGCCGCGACATTTTTGTATGCCGCCAAATTTTAGAAATGTATTTAGTAAAGTATTAACCAACATAAAAACGAAAAAAAGATTGAGACTGATAAATGTAGAAGACGATATGAGAGTAGCATTGCCATTTTTACGACCAAATATAAATGCATTTATCAAAAAACATCAAGCTCAAATTTCTCATTAAAAGTATCTAATCTAATATAATATATAGCTGTAAATGAAGCTGACTGACTGACTCATGTATACAAATTCTAAGGCACTAAACATGCTAGAAAGATGCGGTTTTTTACATTCGACGCGATATTGCTTGAAACCGACGGAAAAATCGGAAAACTTCAATATTTTGCCCCCAAAATATTTTTCCCCAAAAACTTTTTTTATAATTCATGCAATGTTATTTTCTGTGACGCGGAGTCAAGGTCGAAGCGGTGTAGAGCGAGTTCTTATTATTAACTTGTAATTAATCCGTTAGTATACGTACTGTTGTTTTTGTAGTACATATTATTTTATTTTACATTCAAAATTATTATCATAGACTATTTTACACAGTGTATTATAAGTAAGTAAACAACGTTAAAACTTTTCTTTGTGAGATGTAGTTAATAAAAATGTATAGCTAACTTTAAAATGAACAAACTTACTAACCCGTCGTTTTAACTAGCTATTATGCTTTCCGTGCAAACGTGAGTAGCAGTTTTGTAAAACGTAGTGCAATGACAATCCAGGTGAACGTCATTACAGAACGGAGTTGTTATGTAAAACAACTAGCGGTTTTGTAAAACAGCGGATTCGAAATCCATCTGCCACATATACACACGATTAAAAAACATGCGTTCTTTTTTCAAAATTACTATTGTTGATTTGTGCCTTATTGTTCCGGTATTTTGGGAAAATATTTCGAATAATAGTTATTGGCAAATTTATAATGAACAATTTGTATTCAAATCATTTTTATCGAAAACCGGATAAATGAGATACAAATGATTTGAAAAAATTTGTGAGAAAAGAACGCTTCTTTTGTGGCCATGTGTACTAATAGTATGTAGATAATACAAATGGATAACTTACTTTAAAATGAACAAACTTACTAACCCGTCGTTTTAACTATATTAATACCGATAAAAATGCAATCAATTTTATAAAGAAAAAAAACATAGAATGAAAATGTTATTATTTTATTATAAAATATATGAATATCTACAATCTTATAACTAAACAAAAACATTTAAGTTTGTTGGGACAAAATTCGATAGATTAGAATAAAATGAATAATGTCTTAGATCTCAGGTAATGTTGAACGAATTATATTTACAATTTTATTCTATTTATTGTTACAATGTATATAAAATCATAAACTTGGTTAGGTACTGAATTAAAAAATTTGTATATAAAAAATAGATATTTTTACGATTTTTTTTTGTGACTTGGTAACAAAATATCATCAAATACGATATTTTAACTGTATTTGTATACTTTTGCGTCGATCCTTCCATTGTAAGTATGGGTATGGATATATTATACTAACAGAGGTGACTAGCGTTTACTTAATTTGACATTTAATTACTTTGTCTGAATATTGATTTATATTCATGGTAAAAATATTGATTTATATTCTGGATTTCCGAACAAGTTCTGAGACATCCGACCGAGATATAAGTCAGCAGACCACTGTCTCTGCCACTTTTTCCTGTGATATGTACGTTTTCCTTGAACTACCATGTAACACAACTCAACCCAGTCCAAGCCGATCTTTTTTGGTCAATGCTTCTAACAATCCCTAGTTTCTAGACGATACTCTCAATTCAATACAATTAAGGATGAGACTTAAAAAACATGGCTGTTTATTGTATGCTACCGAAAGATACATTATGTGTGTTTTTTGGCAGTTTGAAAAGTCAATTTTTTAATTTTATAAATTAATTGACATAATTTATTTCCAAAATTTTGCTAATGTAGGTATTTCCATAGAAACTATAAACTATATTAGAGATTTGGCCGGATATAGCTTTGGAACGGTAAGAAAATCGCTACAATTTAGAACAGTTTGGAAATTTCAACTTCTGGAAGGTGCTCTGGAGTCCTAAAGGAAATTTACCAAGGATCTCCTCTCTTCATTATTTCATCATTTCCAATAGTTTTTTACAAACAATTCGGACATTTTCTCTTTATTACTGCACACTAAATTCGGTTTCTGTTTATGTCACCAAACGTCGTGACAAGTTTTTAATACTCTCTAGAAGAGTATTGCTATCATAATGATTGATTACTAGTATTGTTAAACCAAAAAAATTCTCAAAAGGCTAGTTACCCGAATTACTTGGTAAAATTCAAGAAGATATCCAGTGATACCCATCGAGAAAAACTGAAATAAGAATGTACGTGCTATTCTACTTTTCTATAAAAACCTTTCACAATTAAAAGTCCACGAAAAGATAATTATTGGGAATAAGAACTTACCATTATAGTCCACAGTACACCACGGTTTTTTTTAATGATTAGTAACAGGCTAAATTTTTGTCAGTAGTTTCCTTTCGATGAGACGCCAAACTTATCTCTCGCAAAAATTTTCGATGATCGTGACTAATGAAGCGCGTAAGAGAGTAACTTGTTTGTTGACGATAGCAAATATGTGATCAGTAACAGTTAATTTGTTAGTTAAATTGAGATATAATGTAATAAAGACCTCAAAAAAACTTGTGTCCTACAAAATGCCTGGTGTGACAGGCAGGTCCCCCACCTCCAATATGTTCAAATAACGGGATATATATAGTTATTAGTAATAAGCTGATTTTTATGCTGTTAATTAATAATGGTATGTATAATTTGATGGCCACCTTGTCCTACAAATTCAGTGATTCAATTTCCCAGTACTACGCTCTGAACATGTCAATGTAAAATTTTCATTTATAAATTAGAAAAATGTTTTCTTATTTCAATGACACACAACGTTTACACATATTGTAGGTCTCATTTCTTCAATTTTTAGTTCATAAAAGACTACTAATATTGTTTTAATCGTAAATACACTCAATCGCGCCAAGTAACAGTTATTTAAGTAGCGCCAAGTAATAAGCAAACGTCAAACAAACAAAAGTCACTCTCTTACGCGCTTCGTTAGTCACTATCATCGAGAATTTTCGCGAGATAAAAGTTGGGCGTCTCGTCGAAAGGAAGCTACTGACAAAAATTTAGTCTGTTACTAATCATTAAAAAAACCGTGCTGTACTGTATTAGTTTTATGTCAGAATTCAAAAAAGTTTCATCGTTTTTGAGACAATAAAATTAAATTGAAAGCTGTAAAGAATGAAAATTATATTAACTAAGATTTTTCTGTTATAATTAATGTCTGTTTCAAAACCTGGTGTGCTATCGTTACAGGAATTTCACTCCATAGTGTGGGATGAATTCCTTCCTCATCGAACGAAGCGTGAGTCTTATCTATATGATTCATAATACACCAGCTTTAATACCAGCTACAAAAACTGTCTTAAATAATATCTAAAAATATCGTTTAAAAACCATTTAAGGGTTTACTATCTACAAATTTTGTAAAACAGATATTAATTACAAAGAAAATTAAAATGTAATATCTACCTTAAATAATATTCATATTGCAAGTGGGAATATAGTACTTTCACCCTTTTTCCCCCTCGAAAATGTGTATTTTATAATAACATTTATTATTATTATTATTATTGTTATGCCTTTTTAACTAAATTTAATTAAAATCTTTTAATTTGTGTTTTTAATATTTTTTGTAATATAAAATAATAATTAATTTCAGGCAGAGGATAATTGAAAATTTCATTCACATATTTAAAGGAATTTTTATTTATATTTATAGTTAAAAATTAGGATGATTTATAATTTTTATAACGAGTGTTTTTTTAATGGTCTCGGAAACTACCGTACGCCCTATGTAAATTTTTTGTTTATATTTCTTCAGTCGTGTTATCTGTTTTTATTAATTTCACTAAAAAGAAGAAAATAAAAGCTTTTTATGATCTATATGTGATCAGAAACCAAAGCTTGGGGTAGTAGTAGTAATGTAGTGGTCGAAGTCTGGCCAATAAACATTTCTAGGTCTTTTTTACCGACCTATAAAACTTTGATAAGAACTATGTCAATAATCATCTATAGTTCGTGAAAGGAAATTGCAGAAAGCCTTTACAAGCATACTATCGTTCTTTGTTTATACGCCTCAAGTTTTAGTCAATTAACCACCCCAATGTTTAAAAAAATTGACAAACAGCGACCGTTGGGAATTAAACTCGCAACCTCTCAGTTCCAAGCAGAGCGCTTTTGACAACATGACCACTTAAAGACTCATTAAAGCGTGGGGTGATAGAGTTTCAAATGTTCAAGACCTCATTTAATACGATTTCTTTCAAACCTGAGCCTCTCAAGCTTCTATTCATAGTCAAATGTTGGTAAACCGAAAAAAAAATTTTGTTTTCATTAAATAAAAGTTTGTTTAAAATAACATTGTTCTGTTTTTCAAAGAAATTCATCATGTCTTAGGGAAAAAAAATTAATGTGGGTGTTTTTTTTTATAGTCCCAAAATGTTTAAATCGAATTTTAGAATCTTTTAAATCTTAAAAACGATGTAAGATCAATGGGAAGGACATTCTTAATGTCAGATTCAAGATATTTAGAAATGATATTCAAGTTTTCAGATGTTGAACCAAATAAATGAATAACCCTGTAACAATATTTTGATTCAAAACGAAAAAAAATACTTTAATTTTTGTTCGAGATAGCATCTATGAAAAATATGTTTTAATTAACGAAATTCTTTTATCGGATATTAAATTACTTATTTTACAAAATTAAAAGTGAACATCTTTTTTCTTATATTAATATCATTGTTGAAATCTTACAGTTATCGTTTTTTCTTTTGATTTCACCCGCTATGAAACATGATAATCGTATACTTGGCCACAAAAATTGATGTCATTTTGAAAAATTTAATAGTTGATTTGTGCCCAATTTATTCGGTTTTCGAAAAAATACTTCAAGTAAAAGTTGTTACTATATTTATAAAGAATAACTTTTATTTGAAGCATTTTTTCAAAAACCGAATCAATAAGGCACAAATTAATTATAAAATTTAAAAAAAGACAGCAAGTTTTGTGATCCATAGTACATTACATATTATTACTTGTATAAGTATTAACAAGATGAGCATCAATTACTATGAAATAAAATTAATTAATAATTTAAAACAAACTAATTAAAATATTTTTCGTTAGACATATTCCTTTAAAATGATATAGAATTTATGAAATCTTATACCAATATGTATGTTTGTTTATCTAATTCAATAAGTGCTTTTGTTTTGTTTGTGATATCATTGGCATTTACAAATAACTCTAACAACATTTTCAATAGATGACGGAAGAAGTTTAAGAGTTTCTCTCAGAAGATGTGATATCAAATAACATATTATATATCATTTTGAATTGAAGTCTAGTTAGTTTATAACAAATTTATTGTTTCATCATGTGAACTAGCAACTCGCCCCGGCTTAGAAGATGCTCCGGGTACAGTGCTCAGTGCCCCGGTGCACGCCAGTAAAGCTCCCAGACGGCATGATTTTTTCCGAATTCTTCAACTTTCATCGTCGTATTTCAGCCAATTTGCACAAAACTTCAATGAATTATACACCTAAACTTTCCTCATGAATCGCTCCGTCCATTTGTGAAAACCGTATGAAAATCCGTTCGGTAGTTTTTTAGTTTACCGCGTACAGACAGGCGCGGCTAGGCGACTTTATTTTATAATATGAAAGGATAGATACACTTGAAAATAGTCATAGAAATCTTTTTGCGGATATCCGAAGAAAAATGTAACTGTTGATGTTGTGCCGTTAGTTCGATTTTCCAAATGACCATCAATCCCTGGTAGATGTCGAAAATGACGATCAATAAAATTTATATACATTTATAATCGCTTTACAAGTTACAATTTTAGTCAGATCGGTATAAAATTTGGTGTGCAATATTCGTCTGATATTAGAAAGATCTTAAGTGGAAAGGTCTTAAGTAAAACTGATCAAGGGACAGGAGGGCGATAAAAACGCAATATTTCAGTATTTACCTCAGTATATCAATTGATTATTTTTTCTGTCAAGTAACTTAATTTCATATCTTTGCATAGTATAAAACAAAGTCCCCCAGCCGCGTCTGTCTGTCTGTTCACGATAAACTCAAAAACTACTGCACCGATTTGTCAAGTTTTTGTATACATTGGCTAAAATATAATGATATTTGTTGAAGGTGTCGGAAAACATATTATAAAACAAATATGTTAAATATGCTATCCATACAACAAATACGTTTTAAAAATTTGCCTATAGATGGCAGTATACACAACATGAGTACTTCAAAAATTTTGCCAATAGGTGGCAGTGCATACAACAAATGTATTTCAAAAATTTAACGCAATTTACCAGTCCTTGACGGGAGAAAATATTATGATACTTCACAAAATTTTTGTGGGCGAAGCCGCGACGGTTAATGCTAGTTTATTATAATTCGTTTATCTGGAAAATGGTTTCTAAGAGTCTACGTAGCTCCTACGTATCGAATGTTTTATGTTCATTCATATTTTACTAGCCATTTGTCGATAAAAAGCAATAACTGGGTCTAATCTACTAACTAGTTGATTTGTGAGACGAATCATCGAAATCTATTGAATATTATTGGATTATATTAGATAAAATTCTTATTGCCCTCCACCAATAATTTTTTGTTTTGTTAAGTTTTTGATTGCATTGTTTTACAAATTTTATTTGTAATTTTGATGTTTATCATCAACTTTTTTCTTCTATTGAAAAAATCTACATTATTGGTTTTGAAAAAAAAAATGTAACCAATACTATTTACCTATAAATACAACAACTCCAACGGGGATATCATAGTGTGAATTTTCAATAAACAAATTTTTCTGAAATACACATTGAATATTTTGGTACCATTCGTTTTGACATATTCTCAAAGGACTTCAGATTTGCTAGGAGTACAGATTTGCTTTTAATATGTACTAAAAATGTATATGTACAGTTCCTTTCATAAAAATTGAACAAGTAAGTCTCATTCTGAGCGTATATATTAATAAATATTCGGTGTAGCAAAAAGAAATCCATTATTTTTGCATGAAATTGGAGGTTTTATTTAATATACTTAGAATAATCCGATTTAGATCAAATATGCGCCGTTTTGTTCGATAACTTGTTGCCATATTGTCCCTTGTCCTTATTGGCAAAAAACTGGAACAGTCGATTTTCACAAGCCTCTCTTGAGGCGAATTGTTCACCAGCAAAATAGTTCGCCATGGACAGGAACAGGTGGTAATCATTTGGTGCCGAATACAAGGTGGATGCATAAGAACCTACCAACCAAGCTCCGGAGCTTTTGGCGAGTTGCTATCGATGTGTGTGGCCTGGTGTTGTCTTGATGAAACACAATTCCTATCCTTGGAAGGTTCTTATGCATCCACCTTATAGTCCGGACCTGGCACCAAGTGATTACCATCTGTTCCTATTCATGGCGAACTATTTTGCTGGTGAATCATTCGCCTCAAGAGAGGCTTGTGAAAATCCAGTTTTTTGCCAATAGGGACAAGGACTTCTATGAGAGAGGCATAATGAAATTACCCTCAAAATGGCAACAAGTTATCGAACAAAACGGCGCATATTTGGCCTAAATCGGATCATTCTAAGTATGTTAAATAAATCATGCAAAAATAATGGATTTCTTTTTACAACACCTATTAAATACAGTATCATATTACATACAGTAACACTTAGACTGTTACGACTGGTTCAATTTATATGAACGGTAGTGTATGTATTTATATAACTAATAAAAACAGCTATTTTCGCTTTATAGAAACACAAAATTTGACGTATTTCCATCTGCGTTCAATTTTTTTTCGGAAAGAAATATTTGAATTGGTTTTTTGCTGTGTGTAATGTATCCATGGGTATTGATGTACGTGATTTTATTGTAAAAAAAATGTAACTTGTACTATATGCCACAAAAGTAGCGGTTTTTTTTTGTCAAAATTTAATAGTTGATTTTTGTACTTGAATCTTTCGGTATTAGGGAAAATGTTTCGAATAAAAGTTGTTTATAATAGATAACTTTTATTCGAAGCATATTTTTGAAATCTGAATAAGGTATACATATCTTATTGCATTCAAAAATGGTGTATTTATTCAGATTTTTACAGTTAATTTGTGTCGGATTCATTCCGTTTTTGAAAAAAAATGTTGGTATTTGTTTTTTCGTAAGCTCTTAAGGTTGAACGGACAGTACCCAGCAAATTATAATAAACAGAAACAGTTTTTTTTAACAGAAATTAAAAATTTTAATCTGTAAATTAATTATTTAAATTTAGATAGCATCTACGAGTAACATCAGTAGTAATTTATGTAATTATTTAATTACTAAAAATAATTAATAATCGTCTTTAGACTCTATTTATCATTTTAATAAGATTTTTAAAAAACTCTTTTTACAAAACTATGAGATTTAATTTATAAATGTTGCTCCACCTTATAATCTATATAAAGTGGAGCAAAATTATCGAAAATCTATGCGTTCATTCAACATTTGCTATTCACAACATGTTAAAATTCCAATTTTTAATGATTAATTACATGAAAACTCTTCGTCAGATTTGTATCTATACATTGCCGATTTTATCTATACATGTGTCCGATCAACCTTAAGGTAGTCCGCACTGGATAAATTTACGGATAAATAATAATAAGTTTTATGGTAATTAATATTTGTAAATTTGCAATGGTGAAAGAAAGTATTCTTACCGAGTTTAAATTTAAATACTTATGTTTTTAAAACTCAACATTTAACACGTTACATCACCGGGACTATTTATTCGATCGTAGATAATGAAATTTGATGGTGAATTTAAGAATATTATTCAACAAATTAGAACATGAAATTGTGTCAGAATCGTCTTTGGTGTAGCAGTAAAAACACGCTAGAGTAGAGTTCCGAGGTCCAGAGATGCGAGGTTCGTTTCCTGGTTAATAAATTATATTTCAAATTTTGCCCCTATTCCTAGAACATTTGTTTGTATTTTATAAATACGTATTTCGACTACAATGTAGTCATCATCAGTATGAATTAGCTAATCGTAATTATCTCTGGGATATGGATTCAGAGATATGTTGCTTGTTACTAATTTGGTGAGACTAACCTGGTGAGACACGCACCAATTAGCAACAAGCAACATATCTCTGAATCCATATCCCAGAGATATTTACGATTAGCTAATTCATACTGATGATGACTACATTGTAGTCGAAATACGTATTTATAAAATACAAACAAATGCTCTAGGAATAGGGGCAAAATGTGAAATATAATTTCAAAAAACCTAGAGTTCTCTTTGATTATTTTAATAACCTGGTTAACAAGTTAATTTTTTCATATCAATATTTAACTAAAAATTTAACGATATATTTGTCTATATTGTACGCTAGCTCATTCGTACTATGTCTTACGCAACCTTAATGGAAATTGATATTAGTATTGTATTGAGACGAATAATATGTGGATGTATTTTTGTGCTTTTGCCTATACAAAAAAAAAATTTTCTTGGTTTCGGTGTTCATAAAATGATCGTATTAGTCCATTGCCGCAAATTCGCTCGTCTGCCAATCTGCCCGTCTTTCCGTCTATTCGTGTATTGCGTCTGTCAACACGATAACTCAAAAATGAAAAGAGATAATGAGCTGAAATTCTGTGCGTGTGTTTTATAGGAACGTTTAACCTTATAATATAATTTTTGCTTAATTTTTATTAAGGTCAAGTTCGTGAATGGGCAAAATCGGACCGGACCGTAAGAGAGGTTTCTGAAAGAGTAAAAGAGATAAACAAAAATTTAAATTAAATAAATGCTCTTTTATTTAAATTAAACAAATTTCTTTTTAAATTTCATCAAATTCTTAAGCAGAAGCTTTTCATCAAATTCTTACTTAGTGGCTTTACGAGTGAACTACCTTCATTATATTTTATTTTCATTGAATTCAATGGATTCATTTAACAATATTAGTTTTTTTTTCACACAAAACAATGTACCCCTTTTCTCCATTTTTCCTGTACATGTATTTGTTTATTTTCGGTTTTTGTTGTTGTTGTTGTCAAATACAGACATTTATTGTCAAGAGACCAAATAAACAATATTATTATTATGAAAACACATTCAACAGAAATATTTGTTAAATGTTTTTTTTTTCCTTGTTTGTATGGATATCAAATAGATGGAAAAAACGTCGTAATTCCATTGAGATATGCGTATAAAAGTTTATGCATTTGTTTTTTTTCCAATATGCAAACACATGTACAATTTTGTTGCGTATATTTGCATTTTTAATGAGCTTCCATTGTCACAGCAGATGGATACGTTGACGCTATATAGTTTATATAGCGTCGTACAAGAGTAGATCTCCTACTATCCGGATTAATTGTGACCAGACCCGAATCGGAAAATTAAATATCAAGATAATTAGGTACATCATGAAGTAGAATCATTTCTTGAAAAAAACATCCCGAATTTATATGCACTGTAGAAGGATGAAGTCACACTATCGATTTTCTCGGCTACAAAAGTTTTTATTTGACCCTGAAAGAGGTTGATTCTGGGAGACACTGGGAGACAATTGTCGATTTGCCACTGCTTACTGCTGCTAAAAGCATTTAAATTTGACCCTGTTTTGTCACAGATTAATTTAAATTTTCTTTTTTAAATATTCAATGAATAACCCAGACCTGAAAATGGGCAAATCTGAGTGCTATCCGTATCTGAGTACTTGATGTAGAAGTTCTTTTCTGAATCCTATTGAACGTAACTTTTCAACATCAAGCATCACATCCAAGTCGATTTCCTGCAAGCAGGAAGGATCTTACTTGGGTCAGATTCAAGCATTGGACTTTTTTGCTGTAATGACATCGCATTTTCTGAGCAATTGTTCCAAAGTTTCTTCCACTTTTGCACACAACCTTTCTTTCTGAAATGTTCTTTGAGCCTGCTAAAACATTCGTTAGTTAACATTCGTAGTCTATTTTGACAATTTAAGGAAGTCAACAGAGCAACTTTCTTAAGAGTAGAGGCCACCTAGATGGTCGATCAAAACCATATGCCCCCGCTCTGAATCTGTAAGGGGCGTTTGTGGTTTGTCTAATGGCATAAGAACTCAGCACTCAGCATTAATTCAGGCTTGCCTATCGAAGAAGATCGCCATGAGAAGTTCTTTTTGAGGTTAAACTCTGTGCAACTATCAAGAGCCAATATTCCGAACTTGCATTATGCTGAAAAATTTACACTCTGGTAGAATATAAATTCCTTAAGATTTATACCAAAACTGTTCGCAAGAATTTCTATCGTATATTAGTGTCAACAACTCAATTAACACTCATTTATGCTTGAGTCCCTCTATGGAAACAATAATCTTTTAGAATATGTAAAACAATACCAATAATATAAAACAGGGAATAGTATATAAATAATGTTGCTGTTTCATATTCCAGAAAACACATATCACTATGAGAATCGTATATAAAAGATGTTCCATAATTCACGCAAGATTTGAATTTGCTGCCATGTGTGCGATAAAGTATTGCCAACCAAAGAAAGAAATAAGTTTGGCAGCTGACAGTTTAGGGTTAGTAAAAACACTAGACGAAAGAACAACGCGTTTTCATTGTTGAACAATATTTCAAAAATAATGAAATAATTTGGCTGCTACAGTTCGCAATTTTCAAACTTTTTTTGCTTCAAATTTCACATTTTCCTATATCATGTGATTTAATACCGTTGGATTTCTTCCTATGGGGTTATTTGAAGTCAAAGGTCTATGTCAACAAGCCTACATCCATCCGCGCATTAAAGGAGGAGATTCAACGCTGCCTCAACAAAATTCAGCCATATTTATGTAAAATAGTCATGGAAAATTTCAACAAAAGAGTGCGTATGTGCCAACAAACGCGTGGGAATCATTTGTCCGAAGTGCTATTCTATACATAACCCTATCCTTTGTAAAGATTATTAAATTAATCAGGGAGAACTCTAGGTTGTTTGAAATTACATTTCAAATTTTGCACCAATTCCTAGAACATTTATTTGTATTTTATAAAGACGTATTTCGACTACAATGTAGTCATCATCAGTATGAATGAGATAATCGTAAGTATCTCTGGGATATGGATTCAGAGATATGTTGCTTGTTGCTAATTTGGTGTGATATATTTCTATAAAAAAACAAAATACAATTGAAAAAAACAGTGTTTTCTATTTAATTCGAATGTTGCGTGAATTATGGGACACGCTTTATTTGTGTTTGAGGTAGGAGGGTATGTGTGTATATATGTTTTGTATGCGTACATACACATACAATTGATAATGATTTGACTCTGAATGAAAATGAATATAGTATACATTTCTATACATACATATAGTATAGTTCATAGTGGCACAATCGCTCTCGAATATTCCAGTTGTTTGATATTTCTTATTAATTATATTTAGGATATTGTTCTAATTATTTAACTATTAGAGATTTAACTATAGGAGATAAAACTAGTGAAAATAGCGACTAACTGAGTTAATTGTTTAAATACCCGGTATATCCTGCATTCTTGTTAAAAACGTTTTTAACAAAAGTTGTTTTTTTTTAAAAAAGGAACATTTTTTGTTTTTACATTTGTGTTCTATCTCTTACGATTTCAAAGATTTATGCCCACTTTGCCCAAACATGGTGCACTTTGCCCCTTCACGAACTTGACCTTCTGTTAAGCACTAGAACAAACAAAATTTCAGCTCGTTATCTCCTTTTATTTTTGAGTTATCGTGTCCACAGTCGCGAAAATTGAAGAAAAATGTATGTCCCCAATTTTGATAAAAAATTCGTCTCAGCTAATTTGGACCTAACGAAAACGATGGGGTTGGTTGAAATGCGATATGATTAACAGTTTTCAAAGTATCAGTCCCATAGTAATAAGCTGTATGAATTGAGAAGCGAAAATTTTGAAATGTGTTGGTCGGACGTTTAAATGAACCCGATTTTCGTACTTTTTGGGTCATAATTACCTTAGATAATGATTATTATTAAAATCGAGAATACACATTTTCTCCACATTTTTCGCATTTATTCCAAGGGATGTACCCCTTAAAAAATCCCTAAAGTTGGAGGAAAATTTTATGTCCCCGATTTTGATAAAAACTTCGTTTTATGCTTATTTGGACCCAGCGAAAACGATGGCGTTGGTTAAAATACGATACGATCACTTTATTAAATTATTATTAACCATGGAATAAGCGTGAACGATTGCGCCATTATTCACGGACCTAATAAACATACTGAACTGTTGAATTGAATGAGTATGTAGTGTGGATGATTATTTCATCTTAGTGAATAAAAAGGGTGTTTATTGTATGATGGTTTCGTTCTTATACAATACAATATTTTTATTGTTACGTGCTATATTGTTGCAGACTCAACAATATTTACAAAGCAACACACTTAATTATGGACCAGTTTTCTAACACAAATACGATGAAAAGATATCATTTTTGTATAGAAATGTTATAATTGTTAAATATTATGTAAAAAAAAAACAACATATTTGTTATTATATTTCAAAATTGCTTCAAGAAACAAAAAAGTTAGTACAGCAAGAAAATGTGGAAGAGTCGCCAAATTTTTGTGATGATAACTACTTTGTAATCGAAATATTTATTTAAATAATGCAATACCTAGAGTTCTCATTGGTTAGCTTTAACATAAATTTAGTTGCAGAAAAACCAAAATTAACGCGAAAAAAGTAATAAGTAATTATAAAAAAAATTCTTTCATATCCTAACTCCGTTCAGAGTTTGACAGATTCTAATTTGGGCCTTAAATTGTTTTTGTATTACATAAATGATTTTGTGCTACAGGAATCTAATTTTTGCCAACTTTACGGATCTCTCGGTTGATAACCGATTCTTGGTTTAAGTCGTTCCAAGCGGGGTTACTTGTACTGCAAAACAATAAACAAATCGGTATCAGACTTTCTATTTTAGAGAAATTTTAGTTAAAACTGCATAGAACGAAAAAAACTAAATAATTTCTTATTTATTTAGCTTCCATCTCTAACAATTTTCGAATTGAACTTTATGGTCTGGATGAAGAAGTATCGAAATTTGCATCAATCTCATAAAAAACAGCCTTCAGGCAGATATATTTTACCTAACTTGTTTCACCTATCACCGCTCTTTTTCTGTCAGCAGTAATAGTAATAGTAGTAGTAGCGCAGGAGAGGTTGAAGTCTGGCAAGTTTGTCTGTCTAGGAAACTGCAGAAAGCCTTCACAAGCCTTAAGATTTATACCAAAACTGTTCCCAAGAATTTCTATCATATATTGTGTCAACAACTCAATTAACACTCATTTATGCTTGAGTATCTCCATGGAAACAATAATCTTTTAGAATATGTAAAACAATACCAATAATATAAAACAGGGAATAGTATATAAATAATGTTGCTGTTCCATATTCTAGAAAACACATATCACTATGGGAATCGTATATAAAGGATGTTCCATAATTCACGCAAGATTTGAATTTGCTGCCATGTGTGCGATAAATTATTGCCAAACAAAAAAAGAAATAAGTTTGGCAGCTGACAGGTTAGGATTAGTAAAAAATTGAACACTAGCAGAAAGAACAACGCGTTTTCATTGTAGAACAATATTTCAAAAATAATGAAATAATTTGGCTGCTACAGTTCGCAATTTTCATACTTTTTTTTTCTTCAAATTTCACATTTTTTTATATCATGTAATTTAACACTGTTGGATTTCTTCTTATGGGGCTATTTGAAGTCAAAGGTCTATGTCAACAAGCCTACATCCATCCGTGCATTAATAAATACATATTTATGGCTGAATTTACTTTCTTTCTTCTCCACACGCCAGTAGTTTGAGCCAATTTATCAATTAATTTATTAGCAACCAACAAGTTTCAAGCAGAGCGCTTTTAACAACTCGACCACACGGACTGGTTTAGTGCCAGGAAATTAAAATAATCATTTCTGGATGTTAACAGAAACATCTAGCACTTTCTACGGGAAATTTGTAAGTCTATCATAATTGTGTGTACACGATTATTTAATTACAGCTCATTCTTCTTATATTTACATACATACGACACTTTCACAACGAGAACAACAGTGTCGTTCTAATGAAATGTACAGTTAATTTTCTATTTAGTTATTCATTTCCCTAATCCTAAAAGCATTCCTAAAACCACATTACCTACACCATACTATGTATGAATGTGTTTCTATGTTTGTGTGTACGTAAAATGGTGATAAAACCTTATCTCATCAATTCTAATATTCAATGTAATAGTTTAAGAGGTAGAAGCGAATATCTTGGACTTCTAAACAGATGATGAAACTTACTAAACTAAGTGTTCATATGACTGATGAGACTGAAATTGCCTTGTTTTCCAAATGTGTAGCCTGTTCGAAATTACGTATCACCAAGCTCAAAGCATAATTATTTTAAGACACCGTAATTCTGTCTACTCGCATACCGGCAATACATTCTCAGCGAGGCAAAACGAGACGAAACGACTCTCGTGTCAACTCGCCTCGCCTTGAGAGCGCTCCATTTCAAGTTTTTGGATCACGAGTCATAAAAAACGAATGGCCAGTGCGATAGCGCTTAGTATAGTGTCGTCAACGCTAGTGACATGTTGTGGATTTTAACCAATCAGCAACGTCTACAACTATCTTATCTATTGATTGAATGAGAACTGTATTGCCGACAGAACACTCTCAGCGAAACATTCGTCGAGAGCTCTCGCCAAGCGTGTACTACCGGCATTGGACTATAATATACAATGTTTATTTGGTTAATTAAATACATAATTAGAAACTAAGGCAGATAGAGGCGAAGGTACGAGGTGGCAAATCTAACAGGTTCTGTTACAAGTTGTACTTACTTGATTATCCTTGTTGTGTTGACGATAACAAAAATAATTTTAAGGGTATACAATAATTACTGGTTAGTGAGAAGTTTGAATGCAGAAACCAAGAAAACAAATATTGGTAATCCCTTTCTCAATTCTGAAAGTACAAGAGGTGATATACCGTTTCAGATTTGGATAGATTTTTAAGATCATTATCTCGACGAAGGGAAACAACTAGATGTAGGTTTGCACCCGATCGTCACCTTGTTGATTTCTAAGCTAAAGTTCTTCCCGCAACTTCAGTGGTAAGCAATGGAAGATGTAAGAACCTTGCCAGCATTTGCAAAGAACATATCATCTTTGATGCCCGAATGATGGAGAATATCACATGAGCCTTGTCTCTGGTACTTAACCTCATACTTATGTCTTCATCAAGAACATAATTCGTCTTTTTGAGAAAATTACGAACATAGAGCATCACATAACTTAAAAATGTATACCAGCCAAGCATACCAGCTGGCGAGCATACCAGCCAAGTAGTCGAACGGTCTAAGGCGTTATGTCTACTTGGGGACTAGGAGGTTATGGGTTCGAGTCCCGACATCGGCAGTTTGTCAATTATTAAGAAAAAACATCGGCAGTTTGTCTTGTCGGTGTATGGACAAGAACGAAGTAACCGGCTATGCTTGTGAAGGTTTTATGCAGTTTCCTTCACGAACTACAGATGAATATCGGCAAAGTTCCTATCAGAGTCAGCTGCAGGTGCATATCCTTCCAATTCCTAGCCTACACACAAACAAAAATTCCTTCCACTCCACTCACATCCTCACATCCTTAGGCATCACAATGGACTGTATGGTCGAAGTGTAGCCCGTTCAGGGCAGCCCCTACAATCTATCTATCCATCTAATGTTGGCGTAACTATTAATATCATTTCTAAACATGTAAAAATAATATTTTTATGCTTCCTGTATATACATCAACCAAACTAAGACCTTTAAAGTAGACATAATTTTTTTGTTAATTGCTAACTTTCCTTAATACACTAATTTGATATTTAAGTAATAATACTATTTATATGAAACAAACGTAAAATAATTTGGACTCATTTGGACTGGATAATTTGGACTGGATATTATAGTTGTAATTACCTTACACTACCATAATCCATGAACAAAATTTTATCTTTAATATTTTATCAATGACCCTTTTCTACATGAAAACAGATTGTACTACCGAAATATAATAGATTATTAAAACAAATAAAGCCATTTATTTTATCGAAACCATTATTTTATTGGTACACTGCTTAGATTAATGACATACAGCCTGTATCACGATCAACCATAATAGGCGTCAAATTATCCACGACAAATTAACAATATGATGATATGAGTGTCTTTAGAATCCGTAGACCTATATATTATAACGATAATTTAAAGCCACCAACTACCAAAAAGTCGAAACCTCCAAAAGGTAGCACCAACCTGCCCAATTCGACCCAAAGAATTTGATTTGGTTTTGTTTTTTAAATGTAACAAAAAATAAATAATTATGCAATAGTTATTCGATAAAGTTCCTGGGACCGAAATACGAATAAAGCGTACGAAAAGTGAAATAATCCCCATCGGAAAAGTACACAAAATATAAAACTCATTGCTTATGACTAATATTAAGGTTGTTCGGTTAAGGATAAATTTACGAATAAATGATAATAGATTTTATGGTTATCAACATTTTAATTAATGATGGAAAAAAATGGGTTCTGACCGAGTAAAATGTAAATAATTATGTTTTTAAAACTCAAAATTTAACACGGTTTTTTTCGAGTTTTATAAGTATTTTTGTGCTTTTGCGAGTGCTTTCTCAACAACTCTAGTAATCACAGCAGAGTATGTATTATGCGATTAAATATTTTTTAACTATTCGGTTAAATTTATTTGTAAATTAATATTATAAAAATTTTCTTTTAAGAATATTAAAATTCAAACAAAGTTTTATTAAAAAAGCTGATTTGAATATACTCAAAGGACAACCGAATTACCTTAACTCGGAATTAATGTATGATTAACATAATTAGGTACTTAAAGAAATAATAATACCAAATATTTACATCGGAAACTTTATCACAATCGATATTTAATTACATTTTAAAAAGAAAACAGATTTCCAAATGACCATTTGTGTATAAAGAAAACTTTATGCAAGGAGTTTCTTCTTTCTCTTTTTATAACATGTCAATAAGGTTTTTTTTTTCGTCATTATGTACTATTTATTTATACTTTAACCGGTTTTTTATTCTCTACCTTTCATCGATACAAAAACACGAAGAAAAGTTGATTTCATCTAAAAACCATGTGGATACGAGAATAAAAGTAGTATGGAAAAAAATATAAATATTTATCCAATATAATACGTGATTCAACAAAAGGTAGAACTTAAAATCAAATTCAAATATTCAAGAGAGTTTTAGGAAAACATACACACACACACACACACACACACACACATATATATATATATATATATATATATATATATATATATATATATATATATATATATATACACTCTCTTTATTTATATAAGAGTAAAAGGTAAACTTTCCAATTTACCTTACATTTGGTACACTATTTATTTGAATCATTTCCACACTTAAATAAATAAAACGAAAGTTTTTCTTTTATGTTTTGTAAAACTCTTAGTAAAAATTTAATAGGTATAAATAATTTTTAGTTGAGTATAGTCATTTCATCATGTACTGTATGTACTAACATCAAATTTTATTTTCGTCAAAAATGGGATAGCTTTCTATGAAGCAGTTTTTAATAGATTTGGATGGATTCGCCATTATTTAGAATGTCTCTGATGAAATATACAAGGTAATTTATATTACTTAATAATACAAATTATCTGACATATTCGTTGCATCACCATAATTGTGGCTGTTGCTTGAAATACCATCTGAGTAGATTTTAATCGACCTCAATTGAATACAAATATATATGCCGACGATAAATACGGATGTATTCCAACTGAATGACTCTTTCGGTACTTTGCGACTGACGATGATTGCGTTACAATCGAAATACCGGTAACTAGACGTAGATAGATAGATAAATATATCTTGGGGTATAAAAAATATTGTACATCGACAATATGGGCCATTGTCTCATATCTTAGTAATAGCCAGGAGCTTGCTAATCTGGTTTTCTTGAAGGTTCACATATTCGACGTAAGATGCACTGATCATCTAGTATCTACTCTAATCTAGAGATTAGCAGTTTAAGATAATGTGCCTGGATGTGTCTTCCTCCTTGCCACACAGTCTGCAGACAATGGATCCATTATGGAGTCCTATTGTGTGAAGGTTCTTTCGAAGGTGACAATGTCCAGTGATGAAACCGGTAACTTTTCCTTTAAGTTGTATCTTGTTCAGATTGAGTGCATTTAAGAATTATAGTTTTAAACATACAATTTTGTTTCGAATATTGTGGTTTAAGTTTTATTATTTGAATAGTTATTTCTTTTGCTCACCCTATATATAAAAGTATAATTTACCTGTGTGTAATCGAATTTTTATTTTCTTAGTATTTATTTAAAGCGATACGATGAGGGAGGGAATCAACTTGAGTTAAAAAGCATTTTGTGTGTGTGTGCATAGAACCCAAGTATACGTATATTCATTACTCTAAATTACATTTTAATGGAATATTATGAGAATTTAATGATTAAATATTTTAAAAAAAAATGTATATTGTTATTTAAATCAATCGTATATAGGTCATTTGGTAATTCGATCGTTTGTTGTGAAAGAGGTTATACTTTAGAGGCTTCAAAAGTATCAAACTGTCATTGGCAATTTTGCAAATGGTTTTAAACTTGAACACATATTATGGGAGTTAAGACATACATGAGTGATATTTTCGACAACAAAAATATAATTCCTTTAGTTCTTGACGGGGGGAGATCAATATTATCATGACCCCTTCCTTGATTCCATCCCTCCAAAAGTGTAAATACGAATTTTAATCTTTTAATTGTTTTACATAAACAATTCATGTTAATATTTGTTTAATGGAAATATTTGTGAACTTTATATTTTCCTTATAATGAAAATGTAAGACAATAGAAAATATCTCTTTTATCTAAAAAATAATACTATTATACAAATTGTCATAATATAATAATAATATATTATATTTAATTAGCAAATGTCACAAATATATAATAAGGATCCTTTTTTAGTATCGTTATAAATTTATATTTTTAAGGATTTATGTTTCTACACATTTGCTAGTCTTTGTGAAGACTACATATACATACTCTAAGGATAAGATAATATACAAATAATTTAGTATTTTTTGATCAAATTTATAAATAACTCTATAAGCTTCTATGATATATTATACTTATTTTTGGGTATATACTGAGTGACATTTCAAATTAAACATTTGTTCGTTTGGCAAACAGTTTTAAACATTTGGTGTATAATTTTATTGAACAGTTAGAGCAAAGTAAAGACTAAAGTCTTGAATATGAATATGTTTTTACAGCAAAAATATAATTAAAAATAATTATTACTACTGAAAATTAACTATTAGTCCCATCTATTACCGAAAATTTCAACGATTTTATTATGCATGATAGTGCCACCTATTACTAAAAACGAACAATTCTATCGATTAAACCTTTCAATTTCTTCTGACGGATATTTGTATGCGTGTTCAAAGTAGAAAAAACTTATTTCCAAACCGGGCTTAAAGAAGTATACAATTTGAAAATATGAAACATGCGTGTAAATTTGATTTGTAAGATTTATCCGACATATCCTGATATGTGTCACATATCGTTGCGAAATAGTAAAATTATTTTTATACGTTCATGTATAAGGATCTCACTTTCGAAGTGGCCAGTATTTTACCATACATACGGACGTCCTATGTATGGTAATTATTATTTTATACTATCTATTACTTTTGCTACTAAACACATTTATTTTTCTGTCTATTATGTAAATTCTTGCCCGCGCATTGTTGTTCCATTGTTTATTGTTTTTGATCCAAGTTTACTTTATACACTGCTTAGTTCGGACGTTAACGCTTCTTAGGAGCGTCAAGCTAACACTCTCTTTATGGGTGGCAAGTAGAAACACTTTCTTCATAAGTTTTCTACAAGACACCCTTTATGGGTTTCAGCCCGAAAATATATATATTCTTCACTTAGTATCTGTTGAAATAATGGATTACTAAGTAACAATTGTTCTTGACACTACGAATGTAATTTGAAATTGTTCATGAAAATCGGTTAAGGCTGCGAAACTGATAAATTTAAATTAATTAGGTATGTTAGATATTTTTCTGTAAATGATTTTAATACGATTTTGGGTTAGTAAATCTAAGGTATATATTTTATGTAATTTTTTTACTACCCGGTCAAGTCATTATTCAGTTTACTGGATAACCATACTGATTATTTAACATATAGAATAGTATTATTTAGTTTGAACTTTGTAAATATATGTACTTTATTTATTTAAATGTTATATAAATTGCTTTTTAGTAAAGTTTTGTTTGTTTCAAAATTATAGTTGAATAACGAGGAAAATTATAGTTGAATACCGGGTAACGATCGTAAACGGGAAAGGAGAAAAAATGAAAAAGGGGGCTCCGAAGGAGCCATTAACGTACTACGAATCTCTGGGGATAATTTCTGATAACAGTGGGATGTGTAACAACTGATCCAATTTACACTAGAAATTATTTAATGGGCCAAAAACACGATCTTTTACTTCACTCTGTTGTTTCTATTAAAATCGTATAATTATCACTTCTTATAAAATGTTCATATGAACTTAATCTTTCTTTAAAACTTAAATTTATATAAATCACTTTCAATCTTAATTAATATTAATATGATAATTTTATATTATATTAATATTGATCTTTATTAAACTAAATCCCAAACCAATTTTTATTTCTTTTATTTGGAAAAGATTTAATATTAATTAAATGTTTTCAAATTTTGTTTGTTTGTTTCATAATGGTAGCAGCGCGAAGTTCATCATCCAAGAAATTTCATTAACATTCGTTTAAAATACTACAATAAATGAAAATAAGACTAATGTTCTCAAGTTTTATCAGGCTATTGAGAGCCGGATATTCTTGATCAATGAGAATTTTGACGGGTGACAAATCCATATTTAAGAGCTCTCCAGATAAAAAATAACAGTTTCAATGATAGTAAAGCGGTAAATATGCATAAAACTTACAAACATGGCCACAAAATTAGCGTTCATTTTTCAAAATTTTTTAATTGATTCGTGACTTATTCATTTGGTTTACGAAAAAATGAACCGAATAAAATTTGTTCATTACACATATAAACTTACAACTTTTATACATACAGTGCTATTTTTGTGGCCAATAGTAGAAGGACCTCTAAATGAATATCACACAATTAAATGTAATTTACTCAGGTTCTATAAAGAAAGTTCAACACCATAGAGAATCATTTTAAGCGTAAATAATTATATCATTTCCAAAGTCACTCAGTGTATTTGATTTATATTTAACAATGTATAATCTTCAAAAAAATTGATACGAACATTGAATTTTATATGAGCAGAATTACTATGTCCTGTGTATTGATATTGTATTTAAATCAAGGATAATATGTATTAAGACATGTTTGGTCTATTGGATGTTCTTCAATATTCGAAAGATTTATTGCGATATTATCATGAATACCAAGTATATAGTATTCGATACAATAGCAATCACGATGGTAACATTTAATGATGCTTAATATGAAAAAAATAGTAATAGAATATGTGTTTGGTTCATATCACGAAAATGAAGAGCCTTTTGGCATTCTAAAGAACTTTACAAATCCCAAAATAGTGATAGGACATGTCATTAGATTTACTATCATGGGAACTCAAAAGTCCTTAAAGAACAACTATTATATAAAAAAACTTTTTCCCTTATTGTTATTTCAATTTATTTTCTTAGTAACTGCCGTTATTATACTATCCTTAGTCAATAATACGTATACACACATGTAAATGGAAAGGACCTTTCTATAGATAAATATCATTTTCCCGTCATTTGTCTTAATAAAATTGGACTTGAATGATAAAACTTTTGTTTTTGTTTTGAATGTACATGTGGCCTCAAAATTGGTGTTATTATTTACCAAATTTCATAGTTGATTGGTGCTCAATTCATTTGATTTTCGAAAAAATATCTCCAATTGGATAAAATGTTATTTGTCATAAAAATACTAATAACTTTTGTGCTAAACATTTGTTCGAAAACCGAATGGGTTCGACACAAATGAACTATGAAATTTTGAAAAAAGAACGCCACTTTTATGGCGTTGTGTACGTCAACGAAATAAAAACAGCAAACAGACGAAGAATTTATAAATAATACATAAGGAACTTGTTATATACATAAAATATAATATAAACAAAATATAATATAAAAATATAATGTTAACAAGAGCTTATAAGTTTTATTTTTAATATTATTATATTTGGTATCCAATCGAAGTGAATTGTTTAGTAAATTTTCTATGTTATGAGTTTATGGGTCAATTACGATCATTTGTGTATGTTATTTTGGTATCGTTATGAAAATCTACCATAAATGCAGGATGTTTTGTTTTCGCTTCCCATCTTTTCTTTGAACGACTGTAAATTTAAAAAAAAACAATTCTTTCCTTGATCAATTTTATGGTCAACTTGCCCAAATTAAAGTATTAAAAACAAGTGAAAATAAGAAAAGGAACGTTTTTCGTCTTTACATTGTTATTCTATTTCTTACGGTTTCGAAGGACAGTTTTGTCTATTTTGCGCAAATATAGTCCGATTATGCCCTTTCACGAACTTGACCTTACTTTCCACAAACGGGTGGGTATACGGAAATGGTCAAATTAGGTTATTTTATGAACACCTATTCCAAATATTAAGTCGGCACTAAACTGAATATTCTCCCTGGGATATCGTGAGTTATCGTGAAAGGATTTGTGGATTTATGAGAGCCAAATCTCACGTTAAAATGAATATTATTTTGTATCAAAATTAAATAAATTTATCAAAAATGAAATATTTATCAAATTCTCAAATTTAACAAATTATTGGCTAATTAATATTTTGATTGGCTGTATAATATTATGTCATAATTTATTAATTAATTTAATATAAAATTTATTATTTTTTGGTTTCATTCTAAATAAATATTCTAAATAAATTTTATACGCTATGTGAAAACTTTATAAAAACTATATGACAAATAATATTTAGTAGTCATAAATGTGAATATTAAACTTAGATCGCAACATAATCCTATAATATATATAGCCATTTGTGTAACTGATTCAATCACTCACGTATTAAAATTCTAACCCACATCTAAACATGCTAGAAGGATGCAGATTTTGCATTTGACCCAGAACTTCAAACTTACGGCTTAAATCGGAAAACTTTAATTTTTCCCAACAAAACCAAAGAAATCCTTCCGGAATTAATATTACCTTTTTTACTTCTATTCATGCTAGAAAGATTTTTTGCATTATGTCAAGGACGGGAAGCCAAAGCTGAAGTCCACCCTGAGGTTCAAGGAGACAGAATCCCCTTGCAAGCAGGGCAAGTATAATATATCCGATCAAAAACATAAAAGTAAAAAAGGACCGAGTTTTCGGGGAGATACTTCATATAATAGCTGCTCCTTAAAAAGTGATGATATCCTATTAAAGAGTCGAGCTATTTACAAAGTAAATAGCTCGGTAAACTATTTACCAAGCTATTTTATGCCGCTCCTGAACATTTGTTGCACTTACTTGCATGCATACCCGGTAAATCCGCCACTGTTCATCTAAGATTCTAGCATATTATTTGTATTAGAACTGCATGCACAAAGACCGTAAACTTTTGAAATCCATACGATAATTAGAAGTTTGTCAAAAATTAGCTGCAAGATTTTCTTACCTAGATTGGTTGCAACAGGTGAAGCTTAATAGAACATCATTGTTGAATACAAAACCCACTTTTGGTTCTTCAATAGATGGAATAGTCCTGTAAGATGAGTCGACCTTGAAATGTCTAACTTGGGTTAACTTTCAATCAACATTTCAAAGTAATAGATAGATAGCCCTTCGTATAAGTTTCATAATTATTTTCAGACAGTGTATATCACACATTGGATAAACTAAACAATTATATATTATATAATAATATTGACATTGCTATATATTAATAAAATTAAAATTATTTAAAATAATAATAATTACATTGATTTTGTTAATTAGTTTTCTATTATGTATGATCCAATTATTATATATTATATTTTTTAGTTTTAAAATTGGTTACATAATTAAAATATTCAACTTTTAATTTGGAAAAAAATGCACTAGAAGTTAGAACAATTAATTATGCAACGGTTTATATTGATATATTCACATACCAATACGCAGAATTGTCGTTTAATAGTCCCGCATGCAATTACGATTTTACCCAGGAATCCTTTTATACTGCACGCGTTTGGATAGTTAAGTTTTTGGTTGCATTTTTAAGTTTTTAGTCGCTTTTAAATATTTTCCTTTTTTTAAGTTGTTAACTTTGTTATAAACAACCAAGGACATTAAATATTGAATAATGGTCTTTAAACCCTTCACCAGAATTAGGGGTATCGTAAACAATAGGGAATATGCATGAAAATTTTTTTTCACTTGAATTGAAGCATGTTTACTTGACAAATATCAAGGTAAAATTACTTTTTAAATAACTTTAAAAATAATCGAGATATGAATGATTGAAATTCCCGATTAGACAAATAGGGTGATAGCCCTCTTGATATGTTATGTGACGTCATATTACACTTTCATCATTTAAAATACACGTAAAACTCCGTTTTTAGTATTTTTGCAAGAAAGAGACAGATAATAATCTTTAAAAGCTTATAGCTCTCTTGATATTTGTCGGATATTAATTTCGTTTTTAAATATTATTACAGTATTAACAGTATTTTCATATTCTGAAAATAAATGTGAAAAAAATTGTCAGTATATTCCCTATTTTTATATGGATCGGTTTTTTCAAAAACGCTTTCCTGCAGATTCAGGTGTATTGTTTAAAATGATACACAATGTATCTGATGCAATCTATATACTAATATAATAAAGCTGAAGTGTTTTATTGTTTGTTTGTTGGTTTGAACGCGCTACTCTCTGGAACTACCAGTCCGATTTGAGAAATTCTTTTTGTGTATGATACCCACATTCATGAGGAAAAAGTTTGCTTTAAATACTGATATTTGTAAAGTAAGTCGGAAGGAAAATTATATTCAATAGATACAGATATCATTAGGTCGCTAGTTCAAACCCGGCTGGAGGGAGAATTTTTTTAAAATAATTCATTATTTTTTTAATTTTGTTTTTATTTAATTCATTTCATTTATTTTATATAAACCACGGGGGATAGTATGGTATATTATATATATATATATATATATATATAAATATAAATACATATATATATATATATATACAGTGCCGGATTTACTTTCTAAGGCCCAGGCGGAGTTTTTGTGAGGGCCTATTTGAGACGAAAATTTTTGATAGAAACGGGAAAATAACTAGATTTTTAGTTGAAAATTTTTTTATTTACTAATAAATGAAATCACCGATACTTTCGACTTTTCTGCTCAGCAAAACTATCAATAATGTCATCAAAATTTAATTCTTTCAGTAGATCAGATTCCACGCTCATGACCGTCAAACTCGTTAATCTATCTTGCCTCATGCTCGTTCTGAGATTCTTGCAATAATTTTAATTTTGAAAAACCTCGTTCGCTCGTACATTTGGTTGTCATTAGAGTTGAATAAATTTTTAGAGCAATGCTTACATTAGGAAACGATTCATGTAAATCATTGTCACAAAATAGTTTATAAAGTTTTGCTTCAAAACTTATGTGAATATTTTTTTTTCTTAGAAGTATTTTCCTCGTCACGTGTATCGATTCTTACATCGAGTTCTTTAGCCAATTCTCGAAATTGAATGAGTTCATTATCCAAATTGTCTTCCAAATCTTCAGTATATAGATCAACTAATCGCTTTGAATTATGTCGAATTTCGCAGATTGGCACTATTTTATATTTTTCAAAATTTTTTTTCACATTTTTTCATTTTCATATATATATATTAGCTATTTACTAGCTGTGTATTTGTTATACTAGCTCTTTTTTAGCTTCGTCCGCATTTACATAACTATATATATATATATATATATATATATATATATAGCTATAATATATATATATATATATTCATATATATATATATATATATATATATATATATATATATATGTATGTATATATAATGTAAAAACGTATATTGTATATGAACAAAAAATGAGACAGAAATACTATTATTAAGAATCTAGTCATTTTGATTGAAAAATCGTCCAAAAACTCGACAAAAGTGAATGACAGTTTTCTTTTTGTTGTATATGGTACGGGATAATATTATCAAACCTTTTTTTCTCCCATAATGTCAGTTTAAATTACATTAAAAATGGGTAACATCATGTTCACACATAGTAACCCATGTCTGTCATTTATTTCTTGTCTCTTTCAAATCATATCAACCGTCATCTCTTCTTGGTATCTTGTGTGATAGCAAATATAGATATAGCTTCGACTCGACGAATAATACAATGACCTTTATCTATCCGTTAACCCTTCTTGGTATAAAATCATTTACACACTCAAATGTATAAAATAAATCGATTGAACTCTCATGTAAAATCACTGTTTTTATGTTAAGCTAGTCCGGTCGTCCTTTGAGAATAGTCAAATCAACAATCAAATATAATTTAAATAAACATTCTTCTTTTATAATTCCTAAAAGAAAACTTAGGATAATATTTATTTAAAAGTAAATTAATAAAATAGTTGAAAAAAGTATAATCGTATAATATATAATCTTATTTAAGACATAGAGTTATTGCGCATGCGCAAAGCACCCGCAAACACAACAACACTTATATGGTTGTGTGTTAAGTTTTGAAACATAATTATTTCAATTTGAACTCAAATGAAGCCTTTTATTTGATCATTGTCAACGAAACTGTTCCAATTATTGATTACAATAGAATTTATAAAAATTTTATCATTTAACTGTAAATTTATCTGTGGCTGGACTACATGTAAGTTTATTGGAGCATACATCAATTTGCCCATAGTAAAGAAATATGTATCAAACAGAATTACTAGAATAATGTATATTGATAATACATTAGTAAAATATCTTCGAAACAATATAAAATGTTTTAGAGTGTTTGTTTTAAACAGAGTGGGGGGGAGGGGGAGTATTGATAATAGCTGGCCGATTTTCTTCTTGATTTTTTCCATGACTTTGCTAATAGAACGTGATCTATTAGCAGAATAAAAGAAAAATTTTGATTAAATAAAAAACGGGATATAAATGATTCAACTTAAAGATAGTACAAAGTTGGAAAACTTTATCTGATACACACTGGAGGGTTAAATTTGGTGCATGGTAGCATGTTTGAACAACATAAAACTGTGTCTTATGGGTTGTTTTTTCTGTGCTGACTTTTTTCTATTCAGTATAATCAATAAGAATTTAACAAGAAGTTGTATTTTTAACATTTGACTTTGTAATTTTTTAACAGAATATTTTAAAGCTTATCTCCAACATTCAATAGTTTACAAATCCTGTTAAGAGCAAGTAGTTTGAATTTGGTTACAAATTTATAAAACATGATAATTTTATTAACTTTAAAAATCTAGTATAAAAAGTCACATCAGTATACGCACGCACGACCTAAAATAAACTGTTAGTGTGTCCACTACATCCACAATACAAGTAGTGGCGGTCGTAAGCACGTGACAATTTGATCCACCAAATAATGGTACTCATTATAATGCATCTCTACAGTAATTTCCCGATTTAGACTATCTTCTACCGTCTTACGCGAATTCGCGATTTTTGAATGTTTGTTAAAAATTAAATAATTATAATAATTACTCATTTAATTTCTTTTTTGTTCTTTTTTTTTAAAAACCTTACCAGTACGAGGGTCGTGATAATGTGCTCAACTCTCGATTCTCCATTCGCAATGGTGATGACATTCAAGAACTGCTGGCTTCACATAATCAGAAGCTAACAATTTCAGAGCTTGTAGTTTACTCGCTACTAAATATCAATATACTTTCATATTTAAATACCTTTGCAGAATCACTACGTATGCCCCTTGTTATTTAGGTAACTAAATGTTGTTACCTCAGTAACTATCAACAAACATAATCGGACATTATTTATTAGGAAAAATAAAGTTTGGTCTGAATCCTAAAATTCTGCCTATTAAATCATTGTAGAAATAGGTTCTAGATAATTTGAATCATGTTCCTTCTACTCCAACAAGCTCATGTAAATGTCTGAAAAACAGCAAGATATTGAAGAACCTGACTTTTTAGATCCAGTTCAATTAAAATAAAATAAAATTAATGGGCTGGTTAATTTACTAAATTATCGGCGTTTGGACAAGAACGGGCTGCACCCCTACCAAAACCTTGTTTACATCCTTGTCCTTTAAGGATCGATACCTTTAGGGGCCAGGCTTCCACCTTCCTTCCTCTACTACTACAACAACTACTACTATAGGAATGGGTAATATTTGAAATAGTTCCATTTTAAATATAGGTATTTAAAATGTAAATTTTATATTTTAATAGGGAATATGCATGAAAATTTTTTTTCACTTGAATTGAAGCATGTTTACTTGACAAATATCAAGGTAAAATAACTTTTTAAATAACTGTAAAAATAAGCGAGATATGAATGATTGAAATTCCCGATTAGACAAAGAGGGTGATAGCCCTCTTGATATGTTATGTGACGTCATATTACACTTTCACCTTTTTAAATACACGTAAAACTCCGTTTTTAGTATTTTTTCAAGAAAGAGACAGATAATAATCTTTAAAAGCTTATAGCTTCCTTGATATTTGTCGGATTTTAATTTCGTTTTTAAATATTATTACAGTATTAACAGTATTTTCATATTCTGAAAATAAACGTGAAAAAAAATTTTCATGCATACTCCCTATTATATTTAAAACAGAAGTGAGGTTATAAGGGCTCAAAACTAATGCGATAGGTGGAACTGAGCCATAACCGCGTAAATCGAATTCGCCAACGTTGGGAATCAAACTACCATCCTCCCAGCTCCAAGCAGAGTGCCTTTAACAGCTCGACCACTCGGACTGGTACCCACCCCTGTTAAATTGGACTAAGCTTATCACAATCACGAAACCTTAATATCATATTTAATTCCTGGAACAAAATGTGGACAATTTAATCACAATTTGACTGTAATAAAACACCATGTGAAGAAGTAACAATGTTTTTATCCCAACTGATAGCGATAATTCAACAAGGTATTGTTGTGAAAACAATATTGTTTACTTAAAAACAGTAAACAATAGAAAATAACACAACTTTTCTGTCTGAGAAAACAAATAACACAATGTAATGATAGATTGTGAAGTTGTAATTAGAGGTTAGAACTTGATCTCATTAATTAAAACAATGCCGCATCAATTAAAACTTCGTTCGTACGACGACGACGAACAACAAGAAGGAGAAGACACAATCCATTATTAGCAGCACAGAGAGTGGTAAAGTGTTCCTTCTACATGTATAAACGACATTCGATGGATGGATAGGGAATAGATGGATCATCATGATTTCAAATAACAAATTATATAGTGAAAACTTTCCCTAAGGATATAATACGATGCTTAACTATTACATACATGCAATCACAGATAGACAATATACAAGATGTTTCAGAATATCATTGCATTTGGTGCGCGAAATGATCTTTAAGCTATAAGGTCAGAAATACTTCCGTGATTTCTAGTTAAACCACCATGAATTCATTCAGAATATTTTCGATTCATATGAAAGTTTGGAAATTTATAAAAATTCAATTTTTGTCATCACAATCTCAACGTTCAAAACTATTCATTTTAGCATCTTTAGCTCATTTTAGCTTTATTCCAAAATTAAAGTACAATTCCTGTATGAGCTTTAAAAAGGATTATAGGGTGTTTGGATATTGATCATGGTCTCTAAAACACAGAGAAAGTTTAACGAAAGGTCAAAAAAAATTATCCAAGGTAAAAGCGAACCCTGACTTTCTGGGTGGTATTCATTGCACAACTTAGCTGATGAAATTTATGACAGATATGATGTTACGAAAATTTAAGCTTTTTGTGAATTTTGCAACTCTTTGCGCCACTTAGCTGATGAAATTTATGAAAGATGCGTTGTGACGCTTATTTGAGCATTTTGTGTGAGTTTTCTTTTCGGAATTGACTAGCTAGTGCACTTTTTTAAGTTTACAATCAATGACTCTTAGGAAGTACTATAATCCTGCAAAACTACACTGACAAGTTAATTTCCCAAGTCGTGCCTTCCTCATGTTAGATTAAAAAAACAATTAGATAATTGCTTATTATAAAAGAAAAAGAAAAATAGAATTCCGACAAAAAAAAGAGTTAAACCAACGGTTCGAATATTCCGCCCTTATTTGCTAAACAATATCCGAGTCGATTGTAAATTTTTCTTTTTCTTTTTGGGGTTTGATTTTTCTTTTAATTCGTGTGGATTGTTGTTTTATGTTATACCGTTAATGGAATACTATCATTTATTTTCAAACATTCCGCATACAAATAATAAGGGATATTCAAAATAGAATTTGCAATTGTTAGAAGCAATGCTAAGCTTGAGAAGACAATAATGAACATATTTAACTCACTCTCATTACATGTTAATGCAGTACAAAACAGTCCAGCAAGCATACACAACAGACACACTAAAAAGTACTTCCACTAATTTATTTCTTTATTAAGCATATTGTGTATAGGAATTATAGTAAATAATATTTAACATTGATTCTCTAGTAGCAATGCTTTGCAACACATACGGTATATACATTCATTACACACTTATAGATGGAAAACAACGGTTAAATCATTAAAATAAACTGCATCGAATTTAATAATATGACATTTACAATAATTGTTGTTGAACAACATCCACCCTCGATCTAAGTAATTAAAGTAAATGAAAATTCTAGCTGTTTTATTACAACAAACTAATTATTTTCTTTTGTTTTCAAATTGACAATGAAACGTGTGTAGTTTTATACATATTTTTACGAAAACATAGAAGGTTTTTCTAAGAAGATTTTATCTATAAAATACGGACACGGAATAAGAAAGAATGTATAAATAAATTAGGCAGAGTTTTTGTGAATTAAGATCTGAATATACCATCTAGATTTTTTTCTTCAAACAAGAGATAGCGGTGAGATACAGAACAGTAAAGGATTCATAAGTTAAGGATGGTCCTAAATATTCAATTAATGCCCACTGAATGTCAGTTTAGAGCATACCATCTAGTTTGATTTTCTGGAGAAACAGTAGTGCTATTTTATCAGTGTGATCCCGTCTCAAATGTGTGATTCCTTGTATTCATAAACATATGTAATCAACCCATTTGTCTGAAGTTTCCTCCGTGACTAATGATAATCTGTTGAAAGCATTGTTATCAATAACTGGAGTAAGTGTTATTAAAAGTCGTGTACCTTCTAGATAAGAACAACGAAACATGAGAACCTCCTTCTGCAGTGAGAGTCTATTTTCACACGAGTAAATGTACAGTCAATTGTTGCTAATGAGCACTCAGTAGGATGAGATATTTCAAATTATTGAAATTTAAATAATATACATTTAATTTGAATTATTTGACATATGGCCCTACCTTACTGAGCGCTCATTGGCTATCATTCGACTTTGGAAGTAAATAACCAAGAAGAAAACTTAAAATCAAAATCCACCATATTCTACACGTCTTTTGATAACTGACTTTATGTATTGTTTCTTATGAATATATAGTTGAATTGAAATATATATATATATATAACTTTTCCTACCTAATAATCCTTCGTCTCTATAAAATCAAATTAGCCATCTTGTACTTTTATTTCCGATGGAAAAATCAAGTTATTTACTTATGTCAATGGTCATTGGAGTTCACTTCACGAGTATAGATTTAAAAGTTTTAAAGTTTCAGCTAGAGTATATCCCATAAACTCTACATCTCATGACATTTTACACACCTGCCTGTTTCAATCACAAAAAC
The DNA here is from genome assembly GCA_963920215.1 of Nineta flava. Taxonomy (NCBI): domain Eukaryota; kingdom Metazoa; phylum Arthropoda; class Insecta; order Neuroptera; family Chrysopidae; genus Nineta; species Nineta flava. The sequence continues at coordinate 34,352,518 of OY986044.1, read as the reverse complement.
TTTGCTAGAGACAATGAAATCTTCTTAAGAAACAAAAGGAAATCGTGTAGAAAGTATCTATTCAGCATTCTTTATCCCTGCATTCTAAATTAAAAGAACATATAAATTGTCTTACAAGATTAAATCACGTACGAATTCTAAATCTCATGAAATTTTAACATATAAATAAATAAATAAAAATAAATTAAATACAGAATGTCGCACAAAAAATAGTCTCGTCTCACTCACCTTAACGGATCCTTAATATGTATATAACGATCCAATGATATGGCACATAAATTTAATATGCTTGCCGTTGAACACATCACATCGAATGCCACCCACGTATCACAGAATTGTGCACCAAATATCCAATATCCTAATAAATCATTAACGCCAGCGAATGTCATTACTAATGATGCAACAAATAAATCCGCGATGGCTAACGATGCTAAAAATAAATTACCAATACGACGTAAACCACGATCCGTATATATTGCCACGCACACTAATATGTTGCCCGCAATCGAGAAGAATATTAACAATGATAGAAATGTACCTGTAACAGAGCAAAAAAAAACAAAGGTTAATACGGTCCTGTGGTGTTCAGAGCGAACGAAAAGGAAATGTTCAAAAGCAATTAATATTAAAAGAATGTCTTAGTGTAATTTTTTGTCTTCAGTTTTGGGTGTTATAAATCTTCTGTTTTTTTATCATAATGTAAAAAGTTTTATCAATTGTTTGGTGTTGAAATACTTTTCAAAGTTTTCTGTTTTTTTAACCCGACTTCAAAAAATGAGGATGGTTCTCAATTCGTTTTTTTTATGTTTGTTACCTCAGAACTCCGTCATTTATGAACCGATTTTGAATTTTTTTTTTTGTTTTAAAGGGTTTGATTCCCGATTGGTCCCATTGTCACCAAATCGCATTCTGATGAGGGGATCTCCGGAAAATCGAGGAAAATCCTCATTTTATATGTGATAACCGATTTCTGCGAAATTTTTTTTTTCTTTGAAAGGGTATACTCATTCATAATGGGAAAAAAAGAAAATTTTTTTAAAAACCGACTTCAAAAAAAATTTTTCCATAAAAAAAAAACCGACCCAAAAAAAAAAAAATTTTACAAAAAAAAACCAAATTCCTTGTAAAGAAAACTGAAAATCTGTTATAAAAAAATGCACTAAAAATTATATAAAAAAAAAAACGGGTAAAAAAAAAAGTGTTATAAAAAAATTCACTAAAAATTAGACAAATAAAATCAGTTATAGAACTTCAAAGTCGCTAAAAAGCGAGAAATAAAACCTATTTTGACAAAATGGAAACCCGACTTAACAAAAGATGCACTAAAAAGTAAAAAAATAATTGCATATTCTTGTGCCAATTTTAGTTCACCAAAGCAAAAATTTTTAAATATATATGTACAATTATTGTTATTTTTGGAGGCGGTGTCCAAAAGTTATGTGAATTTCTCTATGCTGACACCGCCTCCAAAAATTACAATAATTTTACATATATATTTAAAAATTTTTGCTTTGGTGAACTAAAATTGGCACAAGAATATGCAATTATTTTTTTACTTTTTAGTGCATCTTTTGTTAAGTCGGGTTTCCTTTTTGTCAAAATAGGTTTTATTCAAACATTTTGAAATGTTTTTTTCAAACATTTTGTTACAATTATATACGAGTGTCGCAAAAGTATGTGCTCTACAAGTAAATGACTGGGAGAATATATTCGACTTGCAAAGTTACGGCAGAATGATGTTATTGATGATAGCAAATTTGTGAAAGCATAAGTCAAATTAGATTATCTTAAGCAAAATATTGAAACGCCCTGTATTAAGAACGATTGATCATATAATAACAATCAATGAAGATCCTAGAACTTGGTTGAGTTTTTGTGCAAGCATAACGAATTGGTCCTATTTCATTGGATGCAGTTGTAAAAGGCATGTATGTCGCCAAGTATTAGTCAGAATAACACATTAGCTATTTCTAAATATAGAAATCATTGCCTTCTTAAGGTGTAGCTATCAGACCTTAATAATGTAGTGTTTTGCAGATTTTTTTTCGGTTTAGGTAAGTATTTCCAATCACAAAGTCAACTTAATCTCCTTTAACTTCCTTTCGTTCGATGATGGCAAGCACGTCTTCAGATATATTTTTTACTTCCAACACAAATTGAAGGATGTAATGTGTTTGACGTCAGGAATGTTCATTCTTAAGTATGTGTTAAAAATACTTTTGCAGTTCATGGAATTTTGGCCATTTTGCCCAAACATGGTTCGATTTTGCCCATTTTACCACGAACTTGACCTTACATTTTTGCTCTAGAACACACATACGAAATTTCAGCTCGCTATCTCTTTTCGTTTTTGAGTTATCGTGTTTACTGTAGCCTGGTATATATACAGGTTGAATCGAACCAGCCGCATAATAGCACACACCTCCACTTCCTTCCATGATCCCTCCATTTTCCAACAACATCCAATAGTGGAGTCCTTTTGTAAGGGAGACGGTCTGTTCATAATACAAATGTTGTTTTTTATGTTATGTGTTGGCTTGGACGGGCGTGATGTTCTTATGTTGATGTGTGCTTGTGACGCCCACTCTAATTATACTTAAGTCATACAATTTGATGCGCAATCCAACTCCATACATAGTTACATTGGTAATGATTTGTTATTTAGTTAAATTGTATCACTTAAGTATAATTAGAGTGGCGGGTTGCAGGCATGCATCAGTATAAGAGTTCCATGTCCGTCTGAACTAGCATATAGCATATAGGATGGTATTTGTGTTATGAACAGGCTGTCTCCCAAACCAGAGGTGTTCTATTGAATGTTGTTGGAAAATGGGAGGATCATAAAAGGAAGTGTAGGCGTGTGCTATTATGCGGTTGGTTCCATTCACCCTGTATAACGGGTATATAAATAATACAGAAACGTAAATTTTATTAACAAATGCTAATTTTTTAACCACCAATAGTATACATGGCTAAAAAAAGAGCATTCGTTTTTTTAAATTTTATAATTCATTTGTTCCTTTTTCTTTCGGTTTTCGTTAAAATGCTTCCGATAAAATATGTGCAATATAAATATACAAACAATTTATATTCGAAACATTTTTCCAAAAACCGAATAAAGCACAAACGAATTATAAAATTTTGAAAAAAGAACGAGACTTTGGTGGCACATAGTACAAGCTGAAAAACGCTGACAAGTAGCATAAAAGCATCTGAATCAGAAAATAATTCATCATTCATCTGTGTGATATAACCTCAATATTAATACTTTGTAACCAAGTAATCGATTTCAGTGAAATGATAAACTTTCACAATTGATATACAACAATTAACAACAATTCGTCAACCCATCCCACTCTACCCCCTTATAATAATAATAATTCATTCTTAATTGCATGTCAATGATTAATAACATACGCTCAGTTATCAAAACAAATGAATGAAAGTCATATCTATCATGTTGTTTCATAAAATATTCTAGAAATGTTCTTCGAAAGATAAGAACATATCATATTCACTTTTTTTTCTTCAGAAAAACAGAATCATTAATCATTATTAAAATGTACAATGTTTTCATATATATTTTATAGGTATTATTAGGTAACCCGTATATATCGTGGAGTAAAATAATTGTTTATTACTTTGATTTGGTCAGGTATGTCTAAAATAAGTTCGAGTTCTACAGTATTCTACATTCGGAAATATCGCTTGTGTTATCTTATTTTGTACAAACCGATTATTTATCCTATTTAAACTTTTCAAATCAATGGATACTGTTTTTGTTAGTTTCAATTGTTTTTGTAAACTATTTTCTATCCATACATTGTTAGTATGATTACTTGTACGGTTCTGCAATACTATCGGAGGTGACTAGCGTTTATTTAATTTCATATTTAAGTTATATGTCTGAACATTGGTATTTTTTTTCATATCAAATGCTTATATGGGAATCGAACCCACGAACTCTGGTCCTCAGGACCAGAGCTCTACCTCTAAGCTATATTGGTGGAATGCATATAGTTCTTCACTATCTTGATGTCTTTGTATTATCACGTGTTTTTAACTATTAACATATTTTAATTGCCTGTGTAAAGCTGGTGTCTATCTACCCATTGTTAGTACGGTTTGCCTGTACGGTTATGTTACGCTAACGAAAGTGACTATGTGACTCACTTTGACATTCAATTTCCTACCAACATCTGAAAGGTATTCAGTCATCCAATTATTAAGTCACTAAGCATTTCCGATGTTTTTCTTTCTCAGTTTCTTCACCGCACTCTTTCGCAAATATTTCGTTATGTTCCATTTAAAAATGTCAAAAACAAATAAGCTATATCGTAGCATTACATGCTTAGAAAGAAGAAACCAAAGGATAATCCTCTCAAGGAAACTGTTCTTTCTACCGGCTATTCCCAGTACACTTGTCCACAATATCTCATGTTATTTTGTAAATTTTTAAGTTAATTTGTGCCTTATTCATTCAATTTTCGAAAAAAAATTCGAATAAATATTACTATATTTCTAATGAACACCTTTTATTCGAAGAATTTTTTTCGAAAAACCGAATCAATAAGGCACAAAACAATTATATATTTTTCAAAAATAACATCAACTTTTGCAGCCAATTATACAATGGACAGCACCTTTTCTACAAAATTTAACAGTTGAACAACTTTTATTCGAAACATACTTTCGAAACTCGGCTCCTTTGGCATATAAGAAGGTCCAGAGCTATTCCATAAAGAAAGGTCCGTCGATTAGTTTGAGAAAGCATGTTATAATCTTATAACAAAAAAATTGAATGATATTGCACCTTTTCTACAAAATTTAACAGTTGAACAACAGTTGAAACCTACTTTCGAAACTCGGCTCCTTTGGCATATAAGAAGGACCTATTCCATAAAAGAAAAGTCCGTCGATTAGTTTGAGAAAGCATGTTATAATCTGATAACGAAAACATTGAATGAGATTTACTTCATGCTAACATATTAAGGCTAACATATTTCCAAACTATATCAGCTGATCGTATACCCGCGCGAGAAGCACTAAATAAAAAATTATATGCGTTGAAAAAATATGTTGGTACCCTTGCGCGTTGTTGAAGGCAACTGTCCGTTGTCGTCAGTGTTCCCATTCGTCAGATAACAAACATATCATACATTTTCTAGTCATCATGCATATACTAGTATATAATTTCAAACGATTTTCAAACAGCGTGCCGGTACTCATGATGCCAACTGAACCATAAAAAATAATCTTCTGCTGCGGACATAAAAAAAATGCACTTTTTTACGCATATTTTATCAAAAAACTTAGCAACCCGATGGTCATTCTCCCAAAGTTTTAAGAAAAAATATTTCTAAGGAATTGTGTCGAATTTCAGAACAACCGTGACTATATTGAGAGAGCTCGAAGTAAAAACAGTCAGAATCGTGCATTTTATTCCACCATGTTTATGAAGATGCATGTTTAATTTCACCAACTTACATAACGATTTTCTCAAAAACGCCATGGTGATAAATTCTCAAAAGAATTCAGCTGATTTCTGAGGATTCATTTTACTAATTCGTGAAGTTTTTGGCACCCTAATAATAGTTTGGAAATACCTTAAGTGATTTAGAAATGAATTTCAAAAGAAAATGTGAGTTTTGTGAGAACATGTTAAACAAAAGATGGCCGGGATTACTTTATTATAAAACTTATGAATATGATATTGTTTAAATAAGTGTAAAGTTTACCGCTCTTTACCTCTTTCTCTGTTCGACAAAATCATTATGTTTATCTGAAAGTGTTTTGTATTTGGAATTGACGTATGTATGATATATATATATATATATATATATATATATATATATATATATATATATATATATATATATATATATATATATATATATATATATATATATATAATGTCTGTTTTCAAATCAATATTATGAATAAACTCATTTTCATCTGAACTAAAAATAAATTATGTAATATGAAACTATGTCAATATTTACCTACTAAGTGGTTCTATACACCTGTGTTACATAACTGATAATCTAGCGTGTACAACATCATTCATTTGGTATTTTTACCTCCTCTATACAAAAATTGAATAGGCGATAGATCTCTACCAAAGATAGGAAGAAAAGCATGAAGTTGAATGTTTTCAAGCTTCTTTGTCGAGATACAGGTTGTCAAAGTTAATAAAAAAAACTTTCTTTTTGAAAATGTCTCAAAAATTACTTGAATCGAGTACACTTTGCATGTTTTTAGAAATAAGTAAGTGATGCTTAATTTGATGTAATTAAATTTAATTTTTCCATGGAGCGGTGCTGGACATCCTAACTAGATATTTTAAAGAAAAATTTGAGTACGCCACTGCTTTTTTCTTAGTTTCATATTTATTATTATTTTATTTATTTCATTTTATTAAAAAAATTTTATTTTATTTTTCAGGGAAATTTTATTTTTTTCTCAAAAAGTAAGCAAGATAGACCGAAAATGCCTGAGAGATAAAAATTGTATTTTTAATTAATCAATCTAAAAATAATATAAAACTTGTGAAAAAAGTAGTGGCGTACTCAAATTTTTCTTTAAAATATCTAGTTAGGATGCTCCAGCACCATCCATGGAATAATTAAATTAAGAAAACCGCCCATGGAATAATTAAACTATTAAAAATCTAATTACATCAAATTGACCCACGTAATTGTTACTTAAAAAAAGCAAAAGGTATTCGAAATCAGCCAAGTAGTATTTGAGACATCATCTTCTAATTATTAGATTATTAAATGATAATTAATAAGAACTCTAGGTTTTTGAAATTAACTTTACCTAGCCCCTTTACCCAGATCAGTGATCTAGGTAAAGGGGCGAATTTGAAATTTTATTTACATCATCTTCTGTATTCAACAACGAACCTTGAAAACATCCAAGTAGATTTGCACTTTTATTCTCATTTTAGGGAGATCTAACACCTTTTCAATTTTCTGGATTAAAATTTGAAGCATCCTGTGTATGTTAAATATAGAAGTATTGTTTTCAATGGTGAAAATTTTCAAATTTTACCGAATCTTTGCGTTTTGAGGTCTTCTGATGCTAGAAAATTTATTTATCATTCATTACGCAACTGTAATGTTTTGGCGGAAATAACTTGACCGGATTTGGGTCAGGTCAAAGCTGCTGGAACTAGGACACGGGTACACGAAACAAAAAATATTTACAGCTTATATGTAACGCAGCAAATTCCTCTAAATAGAGTCCGACTCATTATCATACGGATATAATCTGACGAATGTTTTATCGAGGCAATGAACTTAAGAATGAAGGAAAAACATAACAACGAAAAAATTAGGCGTAAGAAATTTTGATGTAATACATAATAATAGCGATATTGTAGTTCTAATTAAATATTTTCATAAATATTTTGATACTCTTATAAAGAAAAGTGCATCCGTTTTCTTATATAGAATACCAATGAATTGTCTTGCATTATTAAAATTTATTACGACTGTTTTTATGTACATAAAAATGATGTGAAAATTGCTAATAACTCTGTGGTTATATTTTAATAAGCCAAGATATGGCTATGGTTTTAATATGCCAAGAAGATTATGTAATACCAACAGTTATTATATCAAATATCAAATTTTGGATGAATATTATTAATAATACCACGTCGTACTTAAAAGTATATACAGGCTGTAGTCGTGAAGACTAGACTAGTGTTTCACCGAGGCTATGAGTCAACCTCGCCTCGTCTCGGTCCTCGGTTACGAGGCACGAGGCGAGGCGAGGTGAGGTTCAAAATTTTAATCCTCGTTACTAACCGAGGCGAGGCGAGGTATCTTGTCCCAAAAACCTCGCCTCGGCCGAGGCAAATTAAAAAACAATATATATAGTAACATGTATTTTTACAAAAAACATGAAGCAACAGATAGATTAGATGCATTTTAAAGGAAAAAGAAATTTTATGCCATGATTACTTTTTATATAATAATCATAAAATTGTTCATCGCCGGTTTGCAAATTTTATAGAGAAAAGTAAATGTATTTTTTTTTTTTTTGTTGATCGACTGTATATTCTTATTTTAGAGAAATTAAAAGTTCTTTACGTTATTTTTTCAACTCTAAACGTAATTTAATATGCAGATTTCTATTGATTATGTTAGTGTATTTTTGTCACGCCAAAAAGCGCTGCCCTCTTTTATTCAACTCTCTCTCTCTCTCTCTCTAGTTTGTGTATTTTATTTTATTTTAGCGAATTTTCGGAAAGAAAATAGAGCTATTAGTCTCGTACCAAAGTCAAAATTTTGCAAATATTTTTTCAAATGTCCATTGATCCTACCTAGTAGATGTCGAAAATCATCTCTAAAATATATACATATATATATATACCGAGGCGAGACGCGGTTGCTATTTAAAAAAACGAGGCGAGGCGAGGTGATATCAAAACCTCGCCTCGCCTCGTGCCTCGTGAAACACTAGACTAGACATTGTGATATGAAAATTGCAGTAGTGTATATATGAGTATATGACAGAAATGTTTCTTCCTATGTTTGTCGACATCGTGCCAGCTTGTGTATTAGCTAACTCCGGGTAATAGATAGTAAGCATTCCAAAATAAGATTCTTAAAAATTCACTAGCAAGCAATTAAAATTTGTTTCCGGTGACTGTGTTGGTAACGCCATACATACTCGTCACCTTCTGCGGGAAGACACCAAGAGAGTCACACTCTGGAGAAATCTTCCAGGGCTCAGAAAAATCAAATATCTTCTCGGAAATTATTACCTCAAAAGTTTCAGGGGACATCTTAGAAAGCTAGGATTGGGAAATGAAGGTAACTACAGGTTTTGTGGAGGAAACTCCGGAATACCTCCAAGTAGAGTGTGACGCTCTCATACACAAAATAAAAAAGGATCTGGGAGACTACAAGATTCGTACAAGGGAGCTATAATACCTAGACCCAATTCAAAACTGTACTTCCTGAAGGGCTGGACGAGGTGCTTTAAGCCGAGACCACTCCTCGTTTGGCACTAGATTGGGGAGCATAATAGATTTAATTAGTTGCAGTGCACCAAATCATTCCATTATCATTCATTCATACATTCAACCTTCTTGGGTGGCCTGGGAAATGGAACTTGAACGATAAATACAATCCCGGTTGAGCCCCCAAACAAACGAAAATTAAATTACGTTAATTTTAATGTACTCGCTCAAGTTCCAATTACCTGACTATAATACAAAAATTGGTACTAGAGCGATAAAATTAAAATTAAACGTAGTTTAATCTTCGTTTCAAATTATGAAGACCATCCTTCTCCCATTACACCCATATCTTAACCTTCAAATTTTTGCCGAAACTATTCTTGAACTATTGCCATTATTTCAATTTATCCTTGACAGTTAAAGTATTATTTGGCTCCACGTTTGAATATTTAATAGCATATTATAAAACTTTAAAAAACAAATTGCAATGACTTTTATTTACAGGAAAAAAAACTTTGGAACATTATAAATAATAAAAACGACTACATTTTAAGTATTGTATTCACTACAGTCAGAGACCATTAAAACCAGCGGCCAACAAACTAACAAACATAATAATAATAATATATTATTTATATTATACACACGGCCACAAAAGTAGTGCTCATTTTGCAAAATTTTATGATTGATTTGTGCCTTATTTATTCGGTTTGCGAAAAATTGCTTCAGATAAAATTTGTTCATTAAAAATATCCTAACATCTTTTATTCAAAATCTTTCCCAAAAAAACCAAATAAAGTGAATAAAGTACAAATCAACTTTAAAAAGTTTAATAAAATGATATAGTAGTGAAAAACAGCAATGAAATATTCCAGAACCAACGTCACTTTTTCCGTTCAAATTAGAGTTTGAACGACTGACATTAAATGCATTATTTACATTAGAATCAGAGTTAGTGAAATTTATCATGACCAGACCAAGTTTATCAATATATACATTTAATATACAAAGTTTATTAGCCAAGTAGCCGCGCTTGTTAAGGCGTTGTTCCTACTTGGAGCTGAGAGGTTGTGGGTTCGAATCCCGACACCGGTAGTTTGTCAATTAAAAATTAATGGGGCAGTTGATTGACTAAACTGTCGGCGTATGGACAAGAACAAGGTAACCGGCTATGCTTGTGAAGGTTTTTCTAGTCCTTATCAAAGTCGGCTGCAGCCGCACACCCACCAATTCCTTGTCTGCATACGAATTCCTGATCCTCCACTCACATCATAAAAATGTAAAGTAAAAATTAATAAAGGTTGAAAAATAATGATGTGGGCGGCCTCTGTTATACACCGTCGTGTCTCAAAAACGGAGGTTAAAACCCATGATTATTATTATTAACTCGAATATTCTTCTTTTATCAGAAACATGATAAAGACATTCGTGTACCTAATTTCAACTGTATAGTCAAATTTAAATATTCTACTGTTCTAACTGGGGCTGTAGCTATTTACCAAAATAATAACGATCATTCATCTTTCGTTCTACATTGTATAACATTGTCTTGTTTGTTACTTATTGTTAATTATTGTCCACTGAAGAGTGGGGTCACTTATGTGACAGATTTACTTGTTGTTTATTTCCCTAAGCATCTAATCTCTGTATATATTAGTTTAACCTTTCTTCTGTATTACACACATTTTTTTACTAAATGTTTCCCAAACACTGTGCAGGATAGAGCTGGATAGAAAACTGTGTAACATCAATCGAGCGAATGCTACATCAGTCGAGTGTTATATCAGCGATTTGTTTCATGCTGAAAATATATTCTGATCAGATTCTCATAGTGCACCAAACGAAGTATAACTAATAAAATTTTTGTAATTGATTTGTTCGTCATTTGTTCAGATTTCGGATGTTCGAATGTTTCGAATAAAAGTTGTTAGTATAGTTATAATGAACAAATTTTATCCGAAGCATTTTTTCGAAAATCGAATTATAAAATTATAAAATCACAAATCCATTATAAAATTTTAAATGATAGCTCAACTTTTGACGCCATTTATATAGGGTGGCACATAAGTAACGTTATGATTTAATTAGAGAATAAATTTTTTGTTTACATATTTTTTATTTTTTTCAGAATTAACTTTGAAAAACTTGATGATGGAAAGACTCACAGAACAAAGCACAGAACAGCACAGAACAAAGAACCAAAGTTGTTCAATTTTATTTTGAAAGTCAACATTCGATTATTCAGACACAAAGATCATATCGAAATCTTCTTTCATGTTTCGACAATTTACCGATTGATTAAGCGTTTTCGGCAACATAGGGCTATCAGTGAACTTCTGTGTGCAGGAAAACCTCGTACAGTTTTAAATGATGTGAACATTACTCGGGTGCAAGCTAGTGTTGAGGAAAACCCCGAAACTTCCATCAGGCGACGTTCTCAGCAGTTGGTGATGTCTAGTCGGTCATTGCAAAAAATTTTACACACATTACACCATTTCCCATATAAGATTCAATTGGTTCACGAGTTAAAACCAAATGATGCACAAATACACATTCAGTAAATAAACCATAACGTTACTTATGTGCCACCCTCTATATATTATACATTATTTCTCATATTATTGTAAATGTTTGTTTGCAAAGAAGATTTAAATGTGCAACAAAATAAATAATAAACTTCATACGGGAGAGTGTGTTAAATTAAACACCAACAACCAAACGTTCTTGTTCTGTTTATCGTGCGACATCATCATATTATTATTAGTTGTGTTTCTCCTACTGTTTTAAGGTAGGACCAGTACTGTCTTGTATAATTAGGATAAAAAACCGGGTTGCTTTTATTATAGAACAAATAGATATAAACATATACCCAACACATACACATATTTATATACAAATTAATGTAATTTTGAAATAAAAAACTTTTAAACTATTTCGAAAACAAAACGGTAAAACGCGATTTAAAAAAAAATTATTTAATAAAAATTTATCTTTACTATCCTAGTTTTTTTTTAAATTCTGTCGAGATTTTTTATCAGCGAATTTTCTCCAAAGGAAATGCAGCTATTGTTTTTGCACCAATGTTGGAATTTCGTAAAAATTTCTTCATATGTCCATGGATCCTACTATTAGATACTATTAGATGTTAAAAATCACTATAGCTAAAATTTGTATATATATATATATATATATATATATATATATATATATATATATATGTACTTTTTTTAAATGTCTGTGGAAGCTCTAACGGTCACAGATTTATTCCGATTGGAATGAAATTTGTTATTTGAGTCGCTTTTGGTATTCTAAAGGTCAAGTTTGTTAATGGGTAAAATCGGACGAGGGGAAAGAGGGTTTAGAGGGAGGGGGAAACACCAAATTTGACTATCTCCCTTAATATTTGAAAAATTTATAAGGAGTCAAGTTGTAAATACTAAGTTTTACTGTAATTGTGTTTCTTATCATTTTTCTGTTACACTAATATTTACAGAAATATTTACAACTAAAGGCTGAAAGTTAAAATTCTAAATATCTCTGTTCACTTTAGAGTTTGAGAAAAATGTTTGAGAAGTAATGAATTGTAGCAAACTTGATTTTCTACAACTTTACTCCTTATACATTTTTCGATTATTCTAATATTAAGAGAGATATTTAATATGTTGTGTTTGTTTGACACAAATACATGAAATATATTTTATTGTAAAAAATTTTGACTGTCGTTTCCATAGTAACTATAAACTATAATCGTTATTTTGGCTATTAATAAATTTAATTTTTACCAAACCTAAAGTCATATCAGATATTATATTTCATTTTGATCACACTAAAATTATGACCGCTAGAGAGTGATTTATGTATTCTAAGGAAATTCGCTAAGTTGACGCAGCTCCTGCGTAACGAATTTTTTTTAGTACAATAGATAATAGTTGGGCGATGAAATTTTAGATGCTTCTAATGAGAGAGAATGATTACTTTGTTATTTATTATCTCGCGTCCTAAACGGTTAAAATGCTGAAACTTCGTGGTTTATTAGAAAACGTTATTTTTAGCCTGTGAAAAACAAAATGAGAAAAATCTGTCGAAAAGTACTGGAACATCCTTAACAACATCCATTATTATTTCCTTTATAAACATGTGTTATGTAATAAATTCTAGTACTTTTATTTCTGTAGTTTTGTATGTAATTAATATAGTACGATGTACTACGATGGGTACTCACTCACTGTATGTACTGGAGGGTATTCAAGTAAATATGGTTATATGAAAACATTTCTACTTAAATTTCAAATTTTGCCCCAATTCCTAGAACAATTATTTGTATTTTATAAATACGTATTTCGACTACAAAGCAATCATCATCAGAGCGACATACAGTCATGACGCTCTGTATGACGCTCTCCACTTTTAATTTCAGAGCGATGTAAGAACTCCTCCGTGTTCAAGCCGTAAGAACTTTTAGCGAATTTTCTCCAAAGGAAATGCATCTTTGTTTTTGCACCAAAACAAAATTCCAACATTGGTGCAAAAACAATAGCTGCATTTCCTTTGGAGGAAATTCGCTAAAAGTACTTATGGCTTGAACACGAACTGTGGACTCTCTAGCGATCACAGTTTTATTCCAATTGGAGCGAAAATTGATATTTGAGGCGCTTTTGGTATTCTAAAGGTCAAGTTCGTTAATGGGTAAAATCGGACAAGAGAAAAGAGAGTTTAGAGGAACGGGGAAAAACAAAATTTGATTTATCTCCCTTAATATTTGAAAAATCGAAAAATTTATCAGGAGTTAAGTTGTAGGTACTAAGTTTTACTGTAATTTTGTTTCTTATCATTTTTCTGTTACACTAGTATCTACAGAAATATTTACAATTAAAGACTGAAAGTTAAATTTCTGAAAATCTCTGTTCACATTAGAGTTTGAGAAAAATGATCAGATCAAAATCATCATAATGAATTGTAGCAAACTTGATTTTCTAAAATTTTACTCCTTATACATTTTTCGATTATTCTAATATTAAGAGAGATATTTAATATTCTGTGTTTGTTTGATACGAATACATGAAATATATTGTATTGTAAAAAATTATGATTGTTGTTTTCATTGTAACTATAAACTATAATCGTTATACATCGTTCTATTTTGGCTATTAATAAATTTAATTTTTGCAAATACTAAAGTCATATCAGATATAATATTTCATTTTGATCACACTTAAATTTTGACCGCTAGAGAGTGATTTATGTATTCTAAGGAAATTCACCTAGGTTGACGCAGCTCAACCTAAATTTAATATTTTAATATTTTTTATTTATAGTTCAAACTTACCTCTAACCTAAATTTTAAGTTGAATAATATTTGACAATTCCCTTGTGAAATATTACATTGTTTTGAGGCTGTAAGAACTATTTTGTCCCGTTTGCCAGGTGTTAGAAATGTTTTTTCATACATTATTTGTTAAAAACTTAATTTCAAGGTGAATAAAATTTGACAAAATCTCAGATTTACTTTTCTATTTTCCCCCAGGTGTTGGCCCACCATCCAGGTTTAAGAAATGACTTTTTGATATCGTAAGGACGTACCTACCGAATAATATACAAGGTTTCCCGATGAATAAAATTTGACACAGATTTTTGTCGCGAGCTCCCGGTGTATAATACCTTTACAGACATTTACAAGTGATTGTTTAATTAATATATTCTGTATTCAATTTTGATGGTTTTTGTGGGTACTTAATAAAATGTTTTCATTCTATCTTAACTAGTAATCTACTATATATATATATAGTAAATATATTGTATATATAATAATGTTCATTACAAAAGGGAATCATTTCACCTTGAAGTGGTCGTCTAATATCCATGTTTATCCAGAATACATCATCATTTAGGTATCTACTCTTTGAGTACATATATACACATAATAACATGTTCTTTGTATACCGTGTGTGTTGGAACGCTTTGCTAATAGAGAATCAATGTTAAATATTATTTACTATAATTACTATACACAATATGTCTTCTTAAGTTTAGCCATTACTTCTAACAATTGAAAATTCTCTTTTCAATATCCCTTATTATTTGTATGTGGAATGTTTGAAAATAAATGATAGTATTCTATTAACGGTATAACATAAAACAACAATCCACACAAATTAAAAGAAAAATAACCCCCCCCCCCCCAAAAAAAAAAAAAAGAATTTAAAAAAAAAAAGTTAAACCAACGGTTCGAATATTCCTCCATTATTTGCTAAACAATATCCGAGTCGATTGTAGAAATCTACTCGGGTATTTTCTAGCACTTGAGGAGAAATATTCGCACAATTGTCAACAATTCTTTGCCTTGCAACAATTGTTGCAAATTTTCAGGCCTATTCCGCGAAATTTCAAGCCTATTTCTATTATTGTGTAATAACCCATTGTTGGAATACGTTTATACCATTAAACAATATTTTGCTGTTCTTTCACATACGTAATGAATAATATTAATTAAGTGTGCATCACAAAGTCCCCACTCTTAAATGACATGAAACAAACATGATCCCACAAGCAGCATGTATGTATGTGTATGTAAGGTTAGTAAATATTTCATTTATTTAACATTGATTCCCTATTAGAAATGCTGTTGAAAACAGACTGTATAGGGCACATTGTTTTGTATTATATCTCGTTCTGTATGTACCTATGTACGAGGTATGATCTCTGACCATCTCGAAACATGTCGGTCGATTTACAAGCAATTCAACAATTCACCCTTCTTATAACAATTTTGAGAGATGTGTGTTAACACTAATTACTTAAATTATATATTCTATAACATGTTGGTTTTGTATATCTCGTTATTTATATTATTATTAATATTGTTGAATAGTAATTAGTCGAAAATTAATTACGATTATGTAATTGGAAAAAGTATCTCTACAGATGAAATTAAAAATGTGAAAACCAGTATGGAAAACCATTAGTATTCGAACCATAGACCTTCGTCTATACGATGTACAAATAACGTCAAAAGTCAAGGTGTAGTTTCAAATTGATAGATTGATTGATTTATATTGGGGTTTAAAACTATGTGCACTTCGATCTTAGGTCCATTGTGCTCCCCCATTCTACTACCGTCCGACGAGATTCGCTTCTCCCATATGTTAACAATAGCTAGAAGCTTGCTTATCAAGGTCTTCCTGAACGTTCATATATTCGGGGAGAGATGCACCGAATATCCTGAATACCCAGAGGTTCGCAGTCAAAGATAATGTGGTTGGATGATTCTTCCTCGTCACCACACAATCTGCACACATAGTTTGAAAATTTTATAATTGATTTGTGCCTTATTTATTCGGATTTTGGAAACAGGTTTCGGATAAAAGTTGTTAGTATAGTTATAAGATCAACTTTTATCCAAAGTATTTTTTCGAAAACCTGGCAAAAATTAATTATAAATTTTTGAAATGATACCTTGACTTTTGACGCCATTTGTACATACCATGGGCTACAAAAATAACGCTCAATTGTCAATCAATTTGATTTGTACCTCTTTCTTTCGGTTTTCGAAAAAATGTATCTGATATAATTATAATTCAGATGAACAACTATTATCCGAAACATTTTTTTTTCGAAACCCGATTGAATAAGGCAGAAATCGATTTTAAAATTTAAAAAAAAAAGCGATACTTTTGTAGCCATGTGTAAAATTTACACACACACATTTTTATTTGTACGGGAATCCCCGCATGCTGTTTACTATAAATATCCACTATTTTGATAAATCAATTTTTACTTAAAATAAGAACAATATATTTCTATATAAGTGCAGAAAATTGATATTAATGTAAATCTAACAAAATTTTAAACAAAACTGGTTTAGAATTGTTTCAAAAAAATTTGTTGCAAAGAGAAATAACAGAGATTTTTTAACGGTTAGGCAAAAGACATTTTAGTTTGCGTTGAGAAACATAACTATGACTATGGTGAAAATAATGAAATGGCGCAGTTACCATTTGATCCTAAATAACGGAAAAAGGGAGCTTACACGTAATCCGTACCAGAACAAATGAATGTAAACAGATTCACTATACGACTATTCACAGAAGGTGGTGCTGTTTATGAACATCATGTTTATTTGATGTCGATTTTGCCAACTGTTAGAGCTCTTCCTAATTTAGACCTGGAATCTGTATGGTTCCAACAAGATGGTTGCCCTGCCCACAATACCATGATAGTAAAGCTGTTCCTGGAACAAAATTTCCAGGAACGTCTTATGAGTGGTTTTGGAACCTTCAAGTGGCCAGCCAAATCAACAGATCTATCTCCTAACGCCTTTTTTTTGGTGGGGTTTTCTCGAAACTGCAAATTTGCAACAAAGAATTGTTGACAATCGTGCGAATATTTCTCCTCAAGTGCTAAAAAATACCCGGGTAGATTTCTACAATCGACTCGGATATTGTCTAGCAAATAATGGAGGAATATTCCAACCGTTGGTTTAACATTTCTTTTCTGTCGGAATTTTCTTTTTTTTTCTTTTGGGAGTTTTATTTTTCTTTTAATTTGTGTGGATTGTTGTTTTATATTATACCGTTAATAGAATACTATCATTTATATTCCACATACAAATAATAAGGGATATTCAAAAAAAAATTTTTAATTGTTAGAAGTATTGCTAAGCTTAAGAAGACAACAATGAACATATTTAGCCCACTCTCATTACATGTTAATGCATACTGAGTACAAAACAGTCCAGCAAGCATACAAAACAGACACACTAAAGAGTACCCCCACTATTTTTATTTCTTTATTAAGCATATTGTGTAAATAATATTTAACATTGATTTTCTATTAGCAATGCTTTCCGATACATACGGTATATTTAGATATATGGATTAATAAATTATTTTAAGTAATTATATACCTAAACCTATATTTGGGTCATAAGCTCGTTAATAACTTGGTACTACAATCTTAAGAGATGTATTAACCAAAATTAAGTATATTCTATTTTCAATAAGTGGTTTCGAAGTGGGTAGGTAATGGTATTGTATTGTCGAATGTAAATTAGTTTGACCTACTACAAAACTAATTAAATGATGATGTTATTTTACTATTCAAAATCTTCTTCATGTGAATAACTTTTTACTAACCTTCGGCTTGAAAACTATTATGAATGTAAAATTTGATTTCAGAAATAAAATTACAAAACTATTTGAATTATAAAATGAAGAGAATCTGTTTTTGGTCAAAATCTGTATAGTTTATAGTTTCTATAGTCTTCAACAAAATTTTAATAATAAAATTGATATTTGGAATGTTCTTTGGTAAGAATTGGATTCATTCCATTACTCGTGCGGGAATAATGTAGAAGAATGAAGTTATAACACAAAAAATAATTTTCTTTTAAGACTAAAATGCAAAAAATAAAATTTGTTGCATATAAACTAAAAAATGTAAAATAATTTAAAATAGAATAAAGATATTGACAACAAAATCAACTTTAATATATACAAAATGATGGGGTGCTCTCTATTTGCATCTTTATAATGGCTCTACTTTTACAAGAGTAAGTAGAGAGCACCCCATGGTTTTGTTTACATTAAAGTTAATTTTGTTGTCAATCTCTTTATTCTATTTCTGTTTTAAATTATGTTGTATTTAGCGAATTTCCTGAATGGAAATAGAGCTATTGGTCTCGTACCACTTCAAAATTTTGTAAATATATTTCTTCAAATGTCCATCGATCCTACCTAGTAGATATCATTTTAGCAAAAATGATAAGGTGATGAATTGTAGCAAACATGATTTTCTACAACTTTATTTCTTACAATTTTTTCGATTGTTCTAATATTAAGAAAGATATTTCATATTTTGTGTTTTCTTTTTTCTTTATGCCCCCCTTTCCCCTTGACGTATGTCATTTATTAATGAAATTGGCCTTGCAAATACTAAAATTATATACGACATTTCATATTGATGAGACTAAAATTGTGACCGCTAGAAAGTGATTTATATATTCTAAGAAAATTCGCTGAAGCAACTCCTGCGTAACGAATTTTTTTTTTTAGTTCATATTGCAATTGAAAACATATTTTTTTAGTTTTTTTAAACTGCAAGTTCTATTAAAAGTATATAAATTAGCGACAATGTTTAATCATTTACAGACTGTGGCATGTAAATGATAACAACTCTTTAGAAGCATTCAGTTTCTTTTACCAACTTTTCGTTATTTAATTAAATCTTCATCTGTATTCATTTCAAAACAAAAATATGCACAAAGATTATTCAAAAATGTTTAATTTTATTGAAAAATATTTTCCATAAAAACATTCTTTAAGGAATACTATGACACCACCTAAACCCAAACAAATGCTACGAATTAAAAAAAGTTTTCCAATCATAACTTTGAAATTGATTTCAATTCCCCGATCTGATAAAATAATATACGACAATTTTGCACGAATCCATCAAACAAAATTATAATTTTATAAAATATGAGAAAACAAATTTTTCTTCTTTAAATGTCACTATTTATGAATGTTTAATATTTGTAAATTTATTTTGACGATGTTGAAAATTTATTTATCAAAAGAAAATCTTAAGTTTAAACCATGTTTTACAGTTCAACTTCTTGTTGAACAGATAATATATAACATATTATGGGTAGTGGCGTAGCTTCATCTAGCGGGGCCCAGGTGGAAACATTTTTTTGGGGTTCCCTCTTACCTACCTCAAAAAAAAAAGTGTAAATATATACAACAATATATGATCATTGGCAGAAAGAATATAATTATATTCTTTCGAGAAAATTTAATACAGTTATTCCTATAAACATTCACAATACAACAGATGAATAAAAATTTTTTTGAAACTGTCACCAAATTAGCAACTAATAACATATCCTGAGACAATATAAGAGTAATTTTAATGAGAGTGAGGTTAACAAGAGTAAAATTGAATGAAAGAAATTTTAACAAGAGTAATTTCAATTAAATTTATTATATTTTAATTTTAATTTATTTAGTTTAATTTTCTATTTTTAATTATTTTTGTCTATTGATCTCGATTTTCTATCTACTTCTAGTTATCAAAGAGTAATTACGACTAGCTAATTTATACTGATGATGACTACTTTATAGTCGAAATACGTACTTATAATACAAAAACTGAAGGGGCGAATTTCAAATTTTATTTCAAAGAGTTCTCATTAATTATCATTTGATAATCTAATAAATACAACAGATGTGAAATCAATATAAATTTGTTTTTATTTAGTAAACAAAATAACGATCGCAGAAAATAAACTTCAAAATGTTATAAGCTGGACTTTTGCTTCCGTAAACATTTTTATGACTGTATCAAGATCATGTCTTCAAGCATTAGCAGTTTTGTGTTCTATGGACGCAAATACCTACCTCGTTGATAATTTTGAATTATTTTTAACTTCGAAAATGAACGTTCAGCTAAAGCAACAGAGACGGGAATTGTTAAAAATAACATAAAAGCAGTGCAAATATCCGGACAGCTGACATACCGGATTTTTTATTTACAGAAAATGTGCGAGCTTTTTCACAGAATGAAGTTTCTTTATATGACTTTCGAGACAAGCACGGAGAGACAACAATTGTTCTTGAAATTCGTCACTCATTACATTTCAAATTTTGCCCCTATTCCTAGAACATTTGTTTGTATTTTATAAATACGTATTTTGACTACAATGTAGTCATCATCAGTATGAATTAGCTACTAATCATAATTATCTCTGGGATATGGATTCAGAGATATATCGCTTGTTGCTAATTTCGTGCGTGTCGCATAATGACATTAAAAAAAGTTCTGTCCTTTTATACGATTTGACTGAGGGTATAATCTGACTTGAGGATTATTTGAGTTGCCTGACTACTGGATTAGGTGTGTAGAAATCCCCACCTATTTATTGGCGGTATTCTTTGGTGACTATGCGGCGTTTGTTTTGTCACTAAAGTGAGTGTATCTACGTTAACCTTGATATTCAGGTATTAGATTTTTATTTTTGAAAATGGTTTAATTTTATTAAATCAGAATTCGGAATCGGGCCATTGTCTAAATTCATTATCTGTGTTCTCAATTTGTATATGTAGATACTTTCGTATGCATCTAATTCTGTGGGGTTTTGTACAGATTTAACTAGTTTTAGATTCGATTTATCAATTTTGTGGTTGTTCTCAATAACGTGCGCAGCTATACACGATTTTCCGGTTCTCCCAAACTTCACATGAGCCAAATGTTCTTTGATTCGAATTCCAATTTGGCGACGACTTTGACGAACATAAATTTTCGAACAGTTTTGAAAACTGACAACATATATGCCCGATTTTTTTTCATTACTAATTTTATCCTTAGGGGTGCCTAGTAACTATTTGATTTTATTTGTACTAACAAGCGCTGTTTTTAAGTTGTGGTCCCTTAATTCTCTAGTGATTTTATTTGTGCATGGGCGGAAGTATGTTAGTTTGCACCATTTAGTTTGTTCAACGTTGCCAATTTCTGGTGGAATTGTTTCGTGCAATTTTAAATTTAGTTCTGCGGACCAAATTATTTATTATGTTAGAGTCGAAGCCATCCGACATCGTCAATAACTATTACAAGCTGTTGCGATAGTTGGCCCCGGAAATTTGGGAGCCCTTGGATAAGCCACTGATTTTGGGAGATGAACAAGTTAACATTTTGTCGCTTTGAATGAATAACAACATACCACTGATAAAATAAAATAGGTTTTCTTCTAATATTACAGGAAGTTTAGTGTTTTAGGTTCTTACACACACACACAACCACACTATTATTTAATAGAGTTGTTCTATATCTTTTCGGTAACTTGTTATCTTTTTATTAAGGTTGATAAGAACAATTTTGTTGAAAAGAAGTTTTACCTTCCGTAAATTTTATGAGCAAAGTATATTATTATTATCAAATTTATGTACTAAGTTTATACAGTGTGTTCATTTGAAAAGTTGCTTAAGGGAAACAAAAATGCAATAATTATATATTTTTGTCCAATGCATTCGGGACTGCCCGTGGTATAATTTATCTTTTAAACGGGACAAGATTTGGAATATCTTTAAAATGTTTATCTCATAAAATCAAATAACTTTTGACCAGTCAAGTAGCCGCGCTTGTTAAGGCGTTGTTTCTACTTGGAACTGGGAGGTTATGGGTTCGAATCTCGACACCGGCAGTTTTTCAATTAGAAATTAATGGGGCGGTGGATTGACTA
The DNA here is from genome assembly GCA_963920215.1 of Nineta flava. Lineage (NCBI taxonomy): Eukaryota > Metazoa > Arthropoda > Insecta > Neuroptera > Chrysopidae > Nineta > Nineta flava. The sequence continues at coordinate 34,330,307 of OY986044.1, read as the reverse complement.
AACTGTCGGCGTATGGACTTGAAAGAAGTAACCGGCTCTGCTTGTGAAGGTTTTCTGCAGTTTCCCTTCACGAACTCCAGATGAATATCGGCATAGTACCAATCAAATTCGGCTGCAGCCGCACACATACCAATTGCTTGTCTGCATACGAATTCCTGATCCTCCACTCACATCATGAAAATGTAAAGTAAAATTTAATAAAGGTTGAAAAATAATGATGTGGGTGGTTAAACCCCATTATTATATTATACAAACTTTTTTTCATACATTTCATAGTTTTGATGTAAGTACGTCGTAAATGTGGCGTAATTTTTGTATTCATGCCAGAGCTTTTGGATGCATGAGAAAAAAGTTTTAACCAAAAGTTGACCTTTAAAATACTAGAAGCTTGTCAGAGGTTCTTTTGATATTTTCGCTACGGAACCACAAAAGTGAAGTGTCGAATAACAAATGAACAAAGAAGTGAGCATGGAATACTTCATTTGTATATCAAACAACACGGCCTTATACAAACAAAATCTCAACTCTTTATCATGAATTTGAACTAAATATTTATTTTTAAAAATATGGTGTGAAATACTCCCACGACCTCTAAATGCAGAGTGTAACAAATGGCTTTAACATATAGGTATCATTGCATTCGCCATTATAATAGAATACACACACACTTAATGGTGATTATTTATTATCCAAACGGAACGGAACCTGTTGCTTAAACGTCACCAGTCCAAGTGGCCGGGCGATCTAAGGCATTATGTCTACTTGACAACTGGAAGGTTATGGGTTCGAATCCCGACATCGGCAGTTTGTCACTATAAAAAAAGGGTCGCTAATTGAGTAAACTGTCGGCGTATGGACAAGAACGAAGTAACGGGTTTTGCTTGAGAAGATTTTCTGCAGTTTCCTTCACGAACTCCAGATGAATATCGGCATAGTTCCTATCAAGTCGGCTGCAACCGCATATCCTACCAATTCCTAGTCTAAACACAAAAATTCCTTGCACTCCACTCACATCCTAACATCCTTAGGCATCACAATGGACCTTATGGTCGAAGTGTAGCGCGTCCAGGGGAGCCTCTACAATCTATCTATCTCTCTACTTAAACGTTACGTTTGACTGATGTTGATTGATGTTACACAGTTTTCTATCCTGCTCTATTGCACAGTGTTTGGGAGACAATCATTAATAAATGTGTAGCATATAGTATACAGACTTGTATACCACAATTACATGCTTAAGCGGAACAGACAAGTCTGTCTGTTACATTATCAGTGTAACGATATTAGACGTAGACAAGACAATATTATACATTATTGAACGATGATGAAGATGAAGATGAATCATAAATAGATACATCGCCTGCTCTTACATTAGAATAAAAAAATTTGACTATGACTTGAAATTTGGTACAAGAATGTCTTCATCCTCAAAGTAGAATATTAGAATAACGAACCACATTATTCACGATATCATTTTTATGGGCTCGTAAACTTTATATATTAAATGTATAATATTGATAACCTGAGTTGGTCTTGATCAATTTCACTAACTCTGATTCAAATGTAAATAATGGACTTAATATGCCAGTCTTTCAAACTCTAATTTTAGATGCAATATATAATTTTTAGCGAATATCCTCCAAAGGAAATGCAGCTATTGTTTTTGCACCAATGTTGGAATTTCGTAAAAATTTCTTCAAATGCCCATCGATCCTACCTATTAGATGCTAAAAATCACTATCGCTAAAATTTGTATATATGTTTATATAAATACACACACACATATATATATATATACATATGTAGTTTTTTTAAATGTCTGTGGACTCTCTAGCGGTCACAGTTTTATTCCGATTGGAATGAAATTAGGTATTTGAGTCGCTTTTGGTATTCTAAAGGTCAAGTTCGTTAATGGGTAAAATCGGACTAGTGAAAAGGGGGTTTAGAGGGAGGGGGAAACACAAAATTTGGCTATCCCCCTTCATATTTGAAAAATCGAAAAAATTATCAGGAGTTAAGTTGTAGGCATTAAGTTTTACTGTAATTTTACTAATATTTACAATTAAAGATTGAAAGATAAAATTCTAAATATCTCTGATCACATTAGAGTTTGAGAAAAATGATCAGGTAATGAATTGTAGCAAACTTGATTTTCTACAACTTTACTCCTTATACATTTTTTGATTATTCTAATAGTAACAGAGATATTTAATATTTTATGTTTGTTTGACACGAATACATAAAATATATTTAATTGTAATAAGTTTTGATTGTCGTTTCCATAGTAACTATAAACTATAATCGTTATACCGTTTTTTTTGAGCTATTAATAAATTTAATTTTTGCAAATACTAAAGTCATATCCGATATTATATTTTATTTTGATCACACTAAAATTATGACCGCTAGAGAGTGATTTATGTATTCTAAGGAAATTCGCTAAGTTGACGCAGCTCCTGCGTGACGCATTTTTTTCTATTGTAGTTTTTCACTACTTATGTCATTTTATTAAACTTTTGTGTCTTAATAGTAGTGTTGACCTTATTTAATACTATTTTACTAAATATTTAAAAATAAGTATAACTTCTTCATGCGTATATAAGTACACACACACACACTGTCTTTTATTGGTATCGTAAAACCTCAAAACGTAAAAAATGAGGCAAATCTCAACATCGCTTTTCAGCATGGAAAACAATGATCCTATATTCTATGAATATAGACGTTAAATAAAAAAGGTTGTTTAGCAAACGATTCCAAATAAATTGGAGCTCATTTAAAACAAATTTGTTGTTTTAAAATTATAATGAAGTTACAAAAGAAAAGTTTTTTTTTTGTTGTTGTGGATGGTTGAACTGAATTATAAATACGAGTATACATAATAAGCAAAAATTGTTTGTTAACTTAAAGACCTTCTTTAACACAATAAAAACCTTTTTCTGTATATCACATCCAACTCGTACATATATTCGTTTAACATCAATGTTTCATATTTTCTTTGTGGTTTATAGTAAAAAAAAAAAGAAAGAAAAGTTGTAAATAATGTATATAATTTTCATCAATTTTACTTCGTCTCCATTACCTCTTTTTCTGTTTTTTTTTTTTTAAATAATAATATGATCAAACATTAAAATTTCGCTTTAAGAAATTACTTGGTTTGATTGTTATATATATATATATATATATATATATATATATATATATATATATATATATATATATATAGACGGAGTTAAAGAGAAAAGTCAAATATTTATTGAGGGAAATCATATAGAAAATTTTCCAATGTATACATATATATATATATACATTCAAACACAGGGTGCACCTGATTTCAATCCGGAAACTTGAATAGGCGAATCTCTCAAAAACAAGAAGAGAAAATTCTATGCACACTCCCGTTAATAAAAATTAAACACATCACATTTTAATGAATCATTTTTAGTAAATCACATTTTAAGCGTATATATTAGATAGATAGATTGTGGAGGCTGCCCTGAACGGGCGACACTTCGACCATAAAGTCCATTGTGATGCATAGGGATGTGAGCGGAGTGGAAGAAATTTTTGTGTATAGACTAGGAATTGGTAGGATATGCGGCTGCAGCCGACTAGGATAGGAACTATGCCGATATTCATCTGAAGTTCGTGAAGGAAACTTCGTTCTTGTCCATACGCCGACAGTTTAGTCAATTAACCGTCCCTTTTTTTCTTTAATAATTCACAAACTTCCGATGCCGGGATTTGAACTCATAACCTCCCAGTTTCCAAGTATGCATACTGCGCAGACCTAACGCTTTAAACCGCTCGGCTACTTGGACTGGTAAGCGTATATATTACTATTAAATATATGTAAAATATTACATACAGTAACACTTAGAACCTGTTTCCACTGGTTCAATTTTTTGACAGGAGTGTACTTGGATGTTTTCAAGCTTCGTTTTCGAGATACAGGTTTTTGAGATTCGCCAATGGAAACGCTTTATTTGAGTACGTATTAATACTCACCAGCATTTTGGATGACGCAACGTAAATGTAAAAAAATAGACAAAATAAAGCCTATGGTAGAAGAGTTCTAAATTATTTTATTTTTTTCTCGAATAAGTAAACAAGATAGACAGAAAATAAAGAAGAGGAAAAAAATTTTGTATTTTTAATTACTCGATCAAAAAATAATATGAAACTTATGAAAATAACAGTGGCGTACTCAAATTATTCTTTAAAATATCTTGTTAGCCGGGCCTGGAATAAGTTAATTAAAAATAGTAACAAATTAAGCCACTTATTTATTTCTGAAAACGTGACAAGTATTATTGAAATTAGTCAAGTAGTTTTTGAGACATTTGAAAACAAAAAGCTTTTTTTATTAACTTTTTACCGGATTAAAATATGTGCACCCTGTATATATATATATATATATATATATATATATATATATATATATATATAAATATATATATATATATATATATATATATATATATATATATATATAATTTTTATATCCGTTTTCTTCATGAATAAACGATTTTGTGTTTGAGTGAAATATAATTTACATTAAAAAGAGTTTTTTATTTTCAAGTTTACTCTAATAATTTTACTCCAATAACATCAACAGAGAAAATCTTTCACATCATATAAACATTATATCAAAAGAAAATTGAAAAATTAAATATATAAGGTTTCTTGTGTCGTGAACAACAAAAAAATGTATTTTATTTTGTAGATTCTACAGCTTCTTTTACATGTTGTCTCATTTTTGGGATTTTTAGTCAAAAGAATTTTCTGTTCCGTCCTATTTATCTAACATTAATAAGTTGTTTTTATCACTGCCAATATTTGGTTGCATTCCACGTACAAGAAAATTGTAAAAATAATCGAAAAAATGATAAATGCAATGACGTAAGGTGGATATCAAGTGACTGCGCATGCCCGCAGCATTACAGATTTAATAATGTATACCTTGAAACTAGATTTACATATTCTATGGTTATTTGGTAATTAATAATAATCGTTAGTCGTGACTTGTAATGTTTCTTTTATTATAAATATAAAAGTAAAATCTTGTGTTTTGCTTCTCTAAAATGATAAAATTACTTATATAATTCATTATTACTTTCCAAAATACATTTACAACATACCTTTGGCTCAAATAAACCTTTGATTACTTAACAACAATTTACATAGTTTTATAAAAACTTCTCTGCATTTTAAACTATGTTTTATTTGATTATAAAGATTAAATTTGTAGTTTCATAAGATCCAATGTTGAAAGTATGATTTTCAATATCGAAAAAAAACGAAAAATTATGCATTTGAACTAACATTTTGAAGCAAACCAATAAAATCGTATTGACTGTTTTTATAACATATTTAATTTACAGGAACTTCTCTACATTTTTTAGCGAATTTCCTGAAAGGAAATAGAGCTATTGGTCCCGTACCGAAGTCAAAATTTCGCAAAAATTTCTTCAAATGTCCATCGATCCTACCTAGTAGATGTCAAAAATCACCATCTGAAAAATTTATATATATATATCTATGGACATATATATATATATATATATATATATATATATATATATATATATATATATATATATATATGTCTGTAATCACTCTAGCGGTCACAGTTACACATTTTATCGGAATGAGATTTGGTATTTGAGGCGCTTTTGGTATTCAAAAGTTCAAGGTCGTTAATGGGTAAAATCGGATAAGGGGAAAGGGGGGTTTAAAGGGAGGAGAAAACACAAAATTTGACATATCTCCCTTAATATTTGAAAAATCGAAAAATTTATAAGAAATAAAGTTGTAGGTATTAAATTTTACTGTAATTTTGTTTCTCATCATTTTTTCTGTTACACTAATATTTACAGAAATATTGACGGTTTAAGATTGAAAATTAAATTCCTTAATATATCTGTACACATTGGACTTTGAGCAAAAATGATAAGGTGATGAATTGTAGCAAATTTGATTTTCTACAACTTTATTCCTTACGCATTTTTAGATTGTTCTAATATGAAGAGAGATATTTTATATTTTGTGTTTTTTCTTTCTTTATACCTCCCCCTCCCCCATTACACTCGACGTATGTCATTTATGAATATATTTCGACCGCTAGAGAGTGATTAATGTATTCTAAGAAAATTCGCTAAGTTGAAGCAGCTCCTGCGTTACGATTTTTTTCTCTTTCGAACGTCCTTAAGTATAGCAAAAAAATGTTAACAGTAACAGCGCGCTTAAAAATTTTTTAGTTATAGCATAATTTGTATACTTGCTATATAATATATACCAAGATATATTTAGTTTAATTCCGTTTTTGTAACGGTTAAAAATATTGATTGCAGAAAAAAAATTTGGTTTAAGTTTTCATAAAATGATCCAAATTAATCCATTTCCCCAAATGTGTCTGTCCATCCGTCAGCACGATAAATCAAAAACAAAAAGAGATTACAAGCTGAAACTTTGTATATGTGTTCTAGAGTTAAAAAGTAAGGTGAAGTGTGAATGGGCAAAATCGGACCATGTTTAAGCAAAAAGGGCCAAACTGCAAATATTTTAAACTGTAAGAGATAAAACAAAAATTTCTCTTTTAAAAATAAAAAACTTTTTTTCATACATTCAGTATATACCGGGTATTTAAAAATTGAATATTCGTACCATAAAATAAAAGAAGATAGATAGATAGATCTTGGCGTATAAAAAGAACAGTACTGCACTTCGACCTTGTGACCCATTGTGCTCCCGCTTCTACTTCAGTCTCACTTGATTCGTTTCTCCCATATTTTTGCAATAGTCAGGAGCTTGCTGATTAGGTCTTGCTGAAGGTTCATATATTCGGGATGAGATAGAACGAAATCTTTTTTGTAAAACTAATTGCACAGAGAATTATAGGAAAAACAAACTAACTGAGTAGTGTCAAAAACATCATCGGAGTTGATAAACTGTGTTTGTTTCAATATTTTCTCAACATCATAAAATAATACGTAACGTTTTGATGTATAACCAGGAATCACTACTAACTAGAAGAGGCAAATTGGAATGAGTTTACTGATGATGTAAATATACAGAGTAGCTCACAAAATATGATACGTACAATACAAGGATTATGATAAAAAATTATTTAATAGTTTGGTATAAAGATTATTAAAATAATCAAAGAGAACTCAATCAAAGAGGTTTTTTGAAATTAAATTTCAAATTTTGCCCCAATTCCTAGAACAATTATTTGTATTTTATAAATACGTATTTCGACTACAAAGTAGTCATCATCAGTATGAATTAGCTAATCGTAATTTACTCTTTGACAATTAGAAATAGATAGAAAGTCGAGATCAATAGACAAAAATAAAAATAAATAGAAAATTAACTATATTAAAATATACTAAATTTTAAAATATAATAAATTTTTAATTATATTGAAATTACAGGAATTTTATCAAAAAAATAAAAAGCTGCGATAAAAAAACCAAGTGAAGTTTTATCCAAATTCTAAAGAACCCAAAATTGGATTGAAAATTTAGATACACCATCGAAAAAACAATATAAAGTTTCGATACTGTATTAATTTATGGATAAATAAATGTCATTTCTACTTTGAAAAGAAAATCTGTGTATGTATTGTCTAGACCACTCTGTATTGTATACTCTTTCACTTAGATTGAAAGGGTGGGAAGAGTAAAATATTATGTATATTATCTCATCATCACTGTACACACATACATACACACACACACACACTTTTGAAAAGTTAACGATGTTCATAATAATCATAATAACATAAACGACAAACGTTAAGTTCATTCTGTCTCAGCCAAGGCTCGTAAATATATGCCAACGATCCATATATATACATATAAGTACAAAGCCTGATTACATTGACAAAGTCTTCCTTTTATATTCTAAAAGTTTTCAAATGTATAAGGTGATTCATTTAAACACAATAGAGTTAGGTAGTAGGAAGAAAAAATCAAACTGAGATCTATGATCTATTTATTAAGTTTTAATTAAACAAAGATTTCAAAGTTTCATTTTAAGACAGTTGATAGAATTAAATTTGAAATATTACTAAATAGCAGACACTTGTTTTGAAAATGGTCAAAGGCTGAAACATATGTCAACAATAATAAATACTGGTGAAATATACGCAAAGCAAGCGTTTTTGTTTTAGTTTTGTAGTCGAAAACATTTTTGAAATATCCCTATAAATATTTATAAACGAACGGAAACGCTAATCGTATCCATTTCAAGAAATTCACTATTTGGACTTAAAAAGAAAAAAACAGTTTCATTTAAAAATTATTAGTTTTTATCATTTTAACTTTTTTTATTCCTCACTGTATAACGGTCATTTTCATTTCCAGTATTTTCCAGCGATGTCAACTCAAATTTTGTTGCATATTTTCTTATTCCACTGAAATTCCTTGAGGGTGAAACCCTTGAGCGAAAGATAGTTCAGAAAATTCTTAAATTTCAGTACAATATCTCAAAAAAAAAAAATAAAAATAAATGAACACAACGCAATTAGATTAAAAGACTTGAATATAGAAAATCAAGTTTAAACCATCTCCATAGGAAAGAGAAAAAGTTATCATTATTCGAGTCAGCCAATAATATTTCGAGCTAATCAAATCTCAACAATAATATCTCATTAATATTGTTAAAAATCTTAAACAATATGAACTCCATCAAAACTATGTCTGATAAATATTTCTGGAACTTTTTAGTATATTTTTTAGATAAATATTTCTGGAACTTTTCAGTATAGTGTAACTATACTGGATTTTTGTAGTTGGTGGCACTAAATTCGTAATAATCCAATAGTTCTACGTAACGAGACACCAGTCCAAGTAGCCGAGCGATCTAAGGCGTTATGTCTGCGCAGTATGCATACATGGAAACTGGGAGGTTATGGGTTCAAATCCCGACATCTGCAGTTTGTCATTTATTAAAAAAAATGTGCGGTTAATTCACTCAACTGTCGCCGTATGGGCAAGAACGAAGTAACTGGGTATGCTTGAGAAGATTTTCTACAGTTTCCTTCACGAACTCCAGATGAATATCGACATAGTTCCTATCATAGTCGACTGCAGCCGCATATCCTACCAATTCCTAGCCTACTCACAAATTCCTTCCGCTCCACTCACATCCTCACATCCTTAGGCATCACAATGGACCTTATGGTCGAAGTGTATCTATCTATCTCTAATGAGATGGTGGAAATTGGTTGTGCCTTGTGGAGGATCTAATATTTTTGATATTTAGTGGCATTAAATTGTGAGATGCCATCTACTGAGATTATATTTCACGGAGATATTTTTGTTTGAGATACAATTATATGTGATTTATTTGTCCCGAGATATTTTAATGGAGATTAATTTTAATAGAACCATTTGTTAAATTTGATATCTCTGTAGAATTTGTGTATTTCACAGAATTTTAAAATCGTTACAAACAAAGAAATTTTTGTATTTTTTAAATCAACAACTACTTCCCTATAAATATTTTGTATATATGAAACAAATAATTTGAAGAGCATTTTCTTAGCAATTACCCAGTAATGTAAAGTTTTCTAAATACATAATAAAAGGTACTTTACATCATTACAATATCAAAGCTAGTCGATACGAATATAAATACAGGCTGTATAACATCAATCGAAAGAAAAATCTTTGGGGATCAATTTATAGACATTGAAGATACAGATTTAATCACGCCATTGGTCGCACTCGGAGTGACAGTCTGAATAGTCCGAAAATTCGTATAACAAACCAGAGCGGAATATATTTTTATGAACTCTGAGTATGCGCTCTGATACTGTTGGATTAAAGAAACATTCAGGTGTATTGTTTATAAAATAGAGAGACACCCTGTATAATAGTATATTATATTGTGTGTATAAATGAATACATTATGGAATAGAAAGTTCTAATTCACATCTATATACATATGTCTGATAATGATAAAATAACTTATGTGAAAGTTTCAACCAACACGTTATATATATATATATATATATATATATATATATATATATATATATATATATATATATATATATATATATATTTATATATTTATATATATATATATATATATATATTTATATATATATATATATATATATATATATATATATATATGTATAAGCTCGGTGATAGTTTTAGACATATAGTCATTATATTTGGTATTACAATTAACTTCAAATATGTATATTTTATTTTATTAAATGTATACACACACACACATATATATATATATATATATATATATATATATATATATATATATATATATATATATATATATATATATATATATATATATATATATATACACAAGTATATAATTATGAATAAATAAAGAATTGTAAAGGAAATAATATACATACTACAAAGCATAAATTTTATAAGAACAAAAGCTCAACTTTTGTTATATCATCATTCTTGTAAAAGACATCAACAATCACATTATTGTATAAAATATATATAAATAACAAATAAATGATTAAGATTTCTGGTTCTTTTGTTTGATGGTATATCTATAGTTATTTTGTATATATCCCAAAGATTTTTTTCATCTCTATAGTCATTGTAGAGGCTTAATTAAGAAGTACGCTGATGCTTAGTGGTTTGAGTATTTGTGACTTGTATGAATGGTCCGTCCTTACATAGTTTTAAATATTTCGAAATAGAACTCATTCATAAACTGTTGTTGTTGAATAATGGTCAAATAATATACTGAAACATATATCAACAATAATAAATATTGGTGAAATTTACGCCAAGTGAGTGTATATTTTTTCTTTTCACTTCTATTAATAGTTATAAAAAGTTTTTATTATTCTTAAAAGACAACGCCAACCGTATTTATATAAAAAAAATTCACTATTTCGACTTCAAGAGATAAATGTTTATAAAAAATTATTGATAGGAGTGTTTCATGATCATTAAACCATTTCCTTAAGTATGTTAAAAAAGGCGTTTTACCCATTCCTGGTCTTTCTACAAAACTTGTATAGTTTTATTTAAACTGTTTGGATGCCACAAAAAAACAAGTGGAACTTTTAAAAAGACAAAACGAAACATTTTAAAAGTTATTTCACTAAAATAGGATAACTCACTAATACCTCTCACATAAACAAACAAAAATGTTTACAAAGTACAATGAATATCGTTTTTTTTTTTGAGTATAAGATTTATTTGATGTATATAAAAAAACTTTTAAAAAAACATACAGAAGAAACATAAAATTGAAAAAATCTGGTGTGAAATACTCGCAAGACCTCTATGTATGCACCTTTTAAGAAATAGCTTTAACATTTAATTTTCAAAAATTATAAACCAGTTTAATCAAAATTCTCAAAAAACTCAAAAACATTCAGAGTAAAGGATCGTTTTAGTTTCATACCTCCGTTTTTCAGATATTTTGTTCACTGACATACATACATACATACTTACACTCAGACTCACCGTCTGTGCAAATTTTTTGGGTTAACAAATTTTTGCGATTAGCTGTACTAAAAGTATTATTATTTATTTATTTGATTTCACCTTGAACGTGTTAACGAGAAAATTGTAATGGTTACTAGGTAAAACAAATTTGGTTGTTTTTAACTATGTATAAAATAGTATAAAATAAATTTTTTTTTTTTTCAAACAATACGACCTGTAATTTAGACAACTAAAGTGTGCATATAATTAGTACAACTATTCAGTTATTCGGTTAACATCTATACATAAATATACTACGTCGTTGCTATGTACAGTGAATTATATTGATAAAGTGCAAATTTATTCTTTATGCAACATATTATTAACTATGTATATAAACTTATTAATTATCAGTTAATTAAATTATTTTAAATTAACAAATTGCGATATATATTTCTCCTGTGGAGCGCGGCCTTTTTACTTTCACTAACCACCATTATTTTCAACAGACTGGTGATTTTATGTCCGGCCAACCCGTTTACATTGGAAATTTACGACTTCTAATTCGCAAACACCCACCCACGAATGGCCAAAAATTGGCGTTTTTTTGGTATCATGAAACCTCTAAACGTAAAAATTTGGTAAAATCTCAATATCGATTTTTAGCATCGATAACAATACCTTTATATTTTATGTATATAGAGGTGAAAAATTTACAAACGTCACGTAAACGAAACAAGTTGCATGTGATTGTTTACATGTATCTCCTGTTTGATTTATCTAGTAACAGTTTGTACAATGCAAAAATAAAAATTCTGAATAATTTTTCATAATTTTTTTCCATTCATTTATCTTAATATATCTTATATCAACTTTATTTATGAATATTTATTTAACTATACTAGTAGAAACTCTTTGCTACTTTTTATAGTAGTACTATTTTTTTATACTAATTAATCAGCCAATATAGCAGAGGTGGGCGCAGACGGCTCGCCGGAGTCGAACGGACTCTCCATAAGCTGGGTGAGATTAAGCAATAAAGGTATGTTTTGAAGTAAGACGGAACGATGTTTCAATACAGGTTGCCCTACCGATTATTGCCCAATAATTTATTCAATCAATTTAGAATTAGTTTTATAAAATATTTATTGTTTAAAAAATATCTTTTACAATATGGAGAGATACACCAAATAACATAATAATAATAATAATAATAACAATAATGATGATAGCAATAACAATAATTACAAAAACAACAACAACTATATGTATTCCCACTTTATGTAAAATTTATCCATTTAAAAATTAGTAACAAATTACCAACCCTACTATATATATATATATATATCTATATATATATATATATATATATATATATATATATATATATATATATATATATATATATATATATATATATATATATATATAAATATATATATATATATATATATATACATATACATATATTTCTCTATGGAAATCTATTACAATGTTATTTATATTTTATCGTATATTGTTATTTTACCATATTATAAAATCTTCTTCTTCAACTGCAGAACTTTTCTCTGTAGAGAAATTGTCTAGTTTTAATGCAATAATTCTGTATACATTATGCACTTAGTATACACAAATAATATTATGATAAATCTAATTATATTTTGAATACAAAGTTATAACTTTTAAACATTGACTATTTATATAATAACATTTTTTTGCCATCCGAAACACGCGGGCTATTTTCGTACTCATGAATTTAGAAAAAAAAAAGTTATGACGCAACCGCTCCAAAGTTGGCGAGATTATTTATTGGTACCACCATATGTTGTAAAAAATTGCCATCATTGCCATGAGCTGTTTCTGAAAAACAGTCCTTCAAAGTCGCTAAATCCCTTTTTTTCAAATTTTTTAATCAAAAATCGAAAAAAAATAGTTACAATTGTTTAAATCGGATGGTATTCAAAATTTTAGCTTTAATACGTGCAAGGAATTGTGTGTATCAATGCCATCTGATTTTGATAAAATTCACACCCATTTTTGCCACCGATAGACATCGTGATAATTGAAATAATTTCATATAACTGCATATAATTGTTGAAACTGCTTATCGATGATTAATCACCGACTAACTGGACGTTTAAAAATCATTACATGCCCATTATCCAACAAGACCCTCCCAACAACACTTGGGGCACTTTGGGCAACCGGACAGTGATAGTCGATCCGGGAAACAGGTATGATTTCGTGAGCACAATTCCTTGCACATATTAGAGCATAAATTTCGAATGCCATCCGATTTAAACAATTGTACCTATTTTTTTTCTATTTTTGATTACATAAATTGAATGATTAATAAAAATCGGAAAACTATAATTTTCTCAACGCCCCCCCCCCCTTATGAAAATGGGAAAATACAAAAAAATGACCTTGTTTAATTCTATTTATGCTAGAAGGATGCGGTTTTTTGCATTATGTGAAGGACGCAAAGCCAAGGCCGAAGGGATGGGATATATTACTTATGTGATAGTAAAATTAGTGTAATATTCAAAAGGTGAAAAACGAGTGCAAAAAAAAGTTTTTCAATAAAAAAAACTCTTTTTAAAAATAATTTTTTTAAACATTTTTATTATTTTATTCAAAAAGGAATCTTTTTTTATAAGCCTTTAAAATATTCTTGCTAAAATGTATGAAACGGCGTAATCGTCATATATTATCCAAAATGCTTTTGAGATTGTAACTTTAATGAAGAAAAATCGGATAACAACATTTTAGATAATCGCATACATTTGTAAGGAACACACTGTCTAACCCTTAGGGTATTCCTTTTGGCTCACTCTATATATAAAAATAAACGCAAGTAGGTACTTTGTCATCACCTCAACGAAATAAGTAGCTAAACGATGTAGTAGTGATAAACGATGATTATATTAGAGAAAGTATCTCAGCCTGCATTTATTGAACGAAGCAGCTTTAGTAAATAGAACGAAAAAAACAGGAAATCTGCGCTATCAACAGAAAACCACGATAGTATACCATCCTCTATTTGAAACAAATTATAATTGACTTAAAATTAAATATCTTTTATGAATTTCATCAAATTAATTATAAATGAAAATTAATCAAATTTACCATACATACTCTCAAAATACACAAACACAAACTTTCCGTCGGATATAATAAAATTTTGTTTGAAAGAATTAATATAGCATATTATTTTGTGGTTGAAAACTTTACGAACAAACACTGTTTTAAACCTTAACTATGATTATAAATTTAAAAAGTCATGCTTTAATAATACCTAGTATTTACACAAAGAAGAGACTTACTAAACTTATGTTAAGATTCACTCAAACTTTGTTATATAATACTACTCAAAACTGTAGGTATAGATTATGTGTTTTGATAACTTGTTGAGTTGTCGAATCTATTTGGGAACTCAACAAGTTCCTTGTCTATAGCCGAAGAGTTAAAAATACGGTTAACGTTTAAATTCTTCGATTAGAAAAATAATTTAAGAAACCTTTATTAGAAAGTGTCTGAAGTTATCTGATTTTTTATTCAAAAAGACAAATTGTAAATAACTCTAGCCAGCAAGAACAGAAAAAAAGAAAGTATTCAAAAAAATCCAGACAGAAAATTGGTCAAAATCAGTGGCGTCACGAGTCTTACTTATCAGGGTGGGCCAATATTGGGCTCGATCAATTTAAGGTGGCCCAAATTTTTGTTTAATTAATAAAAATTTTAATTAATTTTTTAAAAGCCCTTCAGGATATTTATTATTCTGATTTGAGTAACTCAAAGTAACATTTGTTGTGTATCGGCAATGGTAAAGAATAGTAGTTACGAAGTGAGAAGTCTACTCCAGTAACGTTTTAGGTGGGAGACCTTACGTCAGAAAGATGTTAAAAAGGTATACAAAATCGCAACCTAGGAGATTGTTTTAGCGAATTTCCTCTAAAGGAAATGCAGCTATTGTTTTTGCACTAATGTTGGAATTTCGTAAAAATTTCTTCAAATGTCCATCGATCCTACCTATTAGATGTTAAAAATCACTATCGCTAAAATTTTTATATATATACATATATATATACAACTTACGTACTTTTTTTAAATGTCTGTGAACTCTCTAGTGGTCACAGTTTTTTTCCGATTGGAATGAAATTTGGTATTTGAGGCGATTTTGGTATTCTAAAGGTCAAGTTCGTTAATGGGTAAAATCGGACGAGGGGAAAGGGGGTTTAGAGGGAGGGGGAAACACAAAATTTGACTATCTCCCTTAATATTTGAAAAATCGAAAAATGTATCAGGAGTTAAGTTGTAGGTACTAAGTTTTACTGTAATTTTGTTTCTTGTCATTTTTTTGTTACACTAATATTTACAGAAATATTTACAATTAAAGATTGAAAGTTAAAATTGTAAATACAATACTCTGGTCACATTAGAGTTTGAGAAAAATGATCAGATAATAAATTGTAGCAAACTTAATTTTCAATAACTTTACTCCTTGTTCATTTTTCGATTTTTCTAATATTAAGAGAGATATTTAATATTTTGTGTTTGTTTGACACGAATACATAAAATATATTTTATTGTAAAAAATTTTGATTGTCGTTTCCATAGTAACTATAAACTATAATCGTTATACAGTTTATTTTGGGCAATTAATAAATTTAATTTTTGCAAATAATAAAGTCACAGCCGAGGTGAGGCGAGGGAAAATTTGTACTAACTTTGACTTATTTTGCATGAATGTACATAATATGGTAAAAAAAAACTTATATTATATATATATATATATATAATATAAGTTTTTTTATATTATATATATATATATATATAATATAAGTTTTTTTTACCATATTATGTACATTCATGCAAAATAAGTCAAAGTTAGTACAAATTTTCCCTCGCCTCACCTCGGCTGTGACTTTATTATTTGCAAAAATTAAATTTATTAATTGCCCAAAATAAACTGTAAGAATATATATATATATATATATATATATATATATATATATATATATATATATATATATATATATATATGTATATAAATTTTAGAGACGATGACTTTCGGCATCTACTAGGTAGGATCGCTGGACATTTGAAAAAATATTTGCAAAATAATCTATCTATTGCTTCATGTTTTTTTGTTAAAATACATGTTACTATATTATTATTTTTTAAATTTACTTTTTGTAAATTTGTCTCGGCCGAGGCAAATTCCTCGCCTCAGCAGAGGCGAGGTTTATGTGACAATACACCTTGCCTCGTCTCGGTTAGTAACGAGGATTAAAATTTTGAACCTCGCCTCGCCTCGTACCTCGTAACCGAGGGCCGAGGAAGAATGAAATGGATCTTCATTATCGAAGAAGGAACTGTGTTCCGAAACTAGTCAAATAGAGTGATTTTACCTAAATTTCAAATATTTATGATTTATATGAATATGTTTTATATAATTATTCTTTTTAACCAAATCCATCAAATTTAAACAACTACCCTATGAAAGTTTTTGTAAATAACTCGCTTTTGTAAATGAATTGAAATTTCGATAAAAGTGTACTGAAAAATTAAAGATTTTTCGATTCATCAATTAGATTGCGAACTAATTCTAGAAACTTAAATCTAGAATTAGATTAAAATTCACAAAGCAGATGTGACACTTTTCCCTGGACAATTTTTTGGGTTTTTGGAAATTAACCTCAAAAACAGTACGTCATACAGCCAAAATTTAAATTACACAATTTTTCCTGACAAAAATATGCACATCTTTCATATGAAGCAGTTAAGCGAAATAAATTAAGATCAATAATAGGGAATATGCATGAAAATTTTCAGAATATGAAAATACTGTTGATACTGTAATAATATTTAAAAACGAAATTAAAATCCGACAAATATCAAGGAAGCTATAAGCTTTTAAAAATTATTATCTGTCTCTTTCTTGCAAAAATACTAAAAACGGAGTTTTACGTGTATTTTAAATGGTGAAAGTGTAATATGACGTCACATAACATATCAAGAGGGCTATCATCCTCTTTGTCTAATCGGGAATTTCAATCATTCATATCTCGCTTATTTTTAAAGTTATTTAAAAAGTAATTTTACCTTGATATTTGTCAAGTAATTCCCTATTTACATACTTCGTTCAAATTCAATTTTGATTGTAAATAAGTACCATTATGTGTGAATAAATTCTACTCCAATTTTGAATTTAATATATGTTAAAGCCATTGTATTTAGAGATCGTGTTTGACACGAGATTCTTTGTAATGGATTCATAATTGTCATCGTTCACTTAATGTCAATATTTAACGATTCGTATACAATTTTAGCGTTGACAATAATGACTATTATTTATTGACTATAATCGGTTTTCTTGTATTGAATGATTGTTGAGCTTTAACCACAAACGTATGAGCTTTGAGAGTAACATTTAATATACTTTACAATTCGATAGTCGTAATAATTTTCTGAACAGAATTCAATAAAACTTGTATAGACTCCTGATTTCAATAATACCTAAGATATTGTATATTATTGGCTTCAATCTTTTGAATATTATTTAGATCAAGCATTTGATCATATCCTTAACGAATTCCTGTTAAATGTATTTGAATAGTGAAAATTATTAATTTCAGATTATATACAGAACGTATTTAATTAATATACCGAATGAAAATTAGTAAAAGTAGCAAAATGTTGTATGTAATACATTTGTAGCATTTTTAATCTTAAAGGGAAACTTATTTCCTAAAAGGATTAATATCATCTTTAATTTAAACTCCTTAACGTTTGTCATATGAAGTTTATAAAGGTTAAAGAATGCAGAAAAATGAGTCACGTGTTGTAGTTGTAGTTATACTAGTAGTTAAGGGGAGGCTGAAGTCTCGAAAATCTCCTATTCTCTACCACGCATGGTTTGTTTTCTCAAGTCCTGTGTTCGTTGTCGAACCTACCCGTTCTATTTTCGAAAGACTAGGCAGAGCTTAATTTCAGTGTTTTTGCCTCAAATTCCTCCTTTTCGGTGGAGCTGAAGGGTAGGTACCTCAATCTGTCTCTGGAAGTTCATTCTGCCAGAAGGTAGAAGAGCGTATCATCCACCTCGTTACAGTCCTAACAGATTGTACTGTCCTCCAACTTTATATGAGATGGAAGCCTTTTGGGCCTGAAGTGAGCAGTAAGTATCCCAATCAGAAGGACATCTCTTTCTAGATTTTGTCAATAACCTAGGTTGACCTTGCGGTATTGTACTAAGCTAGGTCATGTGTCGTAAAAATGATACAAGATATCAAGAGAGACATTAAAAAAAATTTTATTCGAATCAGAAAAAATTTCGCTAGATATTAGGAAAATTGAATTTTTTAACTTGAAAATCCAAGTTAAAAATTAAAATCTCAAAAATAAATTTTGTTTGATCACGGCAATATTTTATCCGATTTTAATCAACTTGTTGTTTTGATATACTAATTTTGGAGCAGTTTATTCAAATTTGAGGTTAAATTTAATGTCATTCTCAACGATTTTGAAAATGCTAAATCATGAACCGTGTCGGTAAAGAGGTACAAGAAATCAAGAAATCGAGAGAGAGACCCAAAAAGTATATCTTATGAACGAAGATAAAAATTTCTAGAGAGATAAGAACGTTAGGTTACAGATTCAAATTGTCACATGGTATAAAATGACGTAGCTCTAGCTTCACATCTGGGTGATATAATTCTAAACACATAAATTTCAATATATCATCATAACAATTATAATTCTAATGTATAGGTATGATAATTACTATATGCTGCTGTAGTTAGTATGCGCATATTACTATCTCTGATAATAATTTACATACCTATATATGAATAATAGGTGGTACAGGGTGGATCAGACACTTTATGTCGAATTTGAACTGTCCCATTTTGGCACTCTTTACATTTGTGTTACAATAATTTTAATCCATCTCTTGGTTTTCTTGGTTTAGCTTTTATTTTCTTTCAAATAACAAGTTATTTTTTTATGTATAAGCGAAATATCACGAACTGACACGAAAACAATTGAAACATGAAATTTGGAAGATGTGTTTCATCTGAAAATGTGGAGGTGTACAAAGAAAGGATTTTTTGGAAGTTGGATTTTTTGGAGGAACTCCAAAGAAAGTTTATATCAGGTTTTTTTTTTTTTTAAGTTGGAACATTAAAAATGGTATTTACGCTATTAATAATAAACAATGTAATATCTGATTAAGCTTTTTTTTTAAATCAACTCCTTAAGGTGATAAAATAGGGAGTTGTCGTTGTTTCAAGACATGAAAGTTAAATTATACACCATCAAATACGTGTTTCCGAGTTTTTGAAAAATGGACCCTCAAGGGAGTAAAACACGGGGTGAGAATGTACATGGAAGTACAGTTTTTTTTAAGTTAGAGACTATAAGATAAATATTATATATATATATATAAGTGTATAGTAAGTTTAGCCCCGATTTTGTAACGGTTGAATATATTGTTCGCAAAAAAAAATAAAAGTGTGTGTGATAAGAAAACTGTGATATATACTAAAATGATCTAATTAGCCCATTTCCGCCTGTTGGCATGATAACTCAAAACAAAAAGATGTAACTACAGACATACTAACTTATATGTGAAGTTAAATAAAAGCTTGTCAAAATGGTGTCTTTTAGCACTTATTCTCACCAAAATTAAATTAATACATTAATGGCACTTTGCCATTAATGTAATAACTTTGCCATGGAAATAGTTTGTCTTCTTTTCTAATCGCGGATCCCATCATAAGTTTATCCGTTTGATGGATCACTTGTACATACAAATATATAACATCTATATTATAGTGCACTTTATATAGTTTAACGATTAATTGATTGCAGTAAACTTAATTCTATCCTCATTATATTATATGCACGTAGTAAGTACTATGTGCCACAAAAGTAGCGTTCACTTTTCGAAATTTCTTATCTTGATTTTCACCTTAATCATTCCAATTTTTAAGAACATGTTTCGCATAAAAGTTATAATATTTATAATGATCAACTTATATCCGAAGCATAAGTTTCGCAAAACCGAATAAATCAATTATAAAACTAAATATTGATAAGAAAAAATTAACTCGTAAAGCAGGAATCGAACCTAGGTACCTAGTCAAGCGTGCTTATCGCTACACCAAAGACGATTCTGACGTAAGAACCAACTTTTTCATGTCATTGACAGTATTACTTCTTACATTTCAAATTTTGCCCAATTCCTAGAACATTTGTTTGTATTTTATAAATACGTATTTCGACTACAATATAGTCATCATCAGTATGAATTAGTTTATCGTTACTATCTCTGGGATATAGATTCAGAGATATGTTGCTTGTTGCTAATTTGGTGCGACTTGGGGCAAAATTTAAAGTGTAATTTCAAAAAACCTAGAGTTCTCTTTGATTATTTTAATTATTTTAATTTTAATAATCTTTAGTAGCATTACTTCTGTTGTCAAATATCAACATTATTATTCATATATTTATTATGTGTGTATACTACTAATCGTCAACAATACAATATTTGTCAAATTCCATTTCGGTTATGTAAGACAAATTCGACAAATAGGACTAGCGTTTACTGTATAGACAAATGCCATTGGATTTTAATGAAATATTGATAAGAAAAAATTAATTCGTCTACCAGGAATCGAACCTCGACCCTCTGAATATCTAGTCCAGCGTGCTTGCAGCTACACCAAAGACGATTCTGACGTAAGAGCCAACTTTGACGCAAAACCGAATGAATTTTACAACCCAACTAAATTTTATAATTGATTTATACCTTACTAGCTAACCCGCCCCGGCTTCGCACGGGTTCTTTACAGAATACTCCGAGGAGATGTAACTTTCAGTAAAATTGGTTGAGTTGTTTTTGAGTTAAATCGGAACAAACAAAAAATCAATCATCTTTCCTCGTTATACATAATAGCATTACTCATCGCGGCTTCGCCCGAAAACATTTTTTAACGCCCTTATAACCAAGTAACATAATATTTTCTTCCGTCAAGGACTGATAAATTATTTGTTGTATGCACTGCCACCTATTGGCATGCATCTGTCTGTTGCATGCTTATATAAATAACAGTCAAAATGTCTACATCCCCACTCCTGGGAGACAATGTATAACACACAGCACCTAGAGCAACGAACATCTGTTACTACAAATTATAAACCTATACATCAATAAATTATACAACTTTACCTTTTTTTATAATATTTAATGACCAATACAAAAACTTGACAAATTATATACTTAAAACTTCCACGAGAACTACTGTATCCATTGGTGAAAACAGCATGAAAATCGGTGCAGTAGTTTTCGAGTAAATCGCGAACAGACAGACAGACGCGGCTGGGAGACTTCATTTTATACGAAGTAAGGATACATCAATTATAAAATTTTGTTAACAGAACGCTACTTCTGTGGCCATTCGAGTACCCGTCTAACCTAACTAGGCGGCATGTCACCCGTTAGATAGAGTTGTATAGATATTTATGCTTTCGCAGTATAATAGCTCTCAGCTCTACGTCTATGTCTATGTCTATCTATGAAGGAAGAATATGGAGGATATAAAGGAGAATTTATTAATTCACATGTTATTTTATAATTAATTAAAATTTTATCATTTAATTGCTGCTTAGTGTTTAAATAGGTATTATTTTATTATGATTAAATTTATATTCTCTGTAAAAAGAAAAACACGTTATTGTCGTTCATTTAGTTTTATTGAAATCCATTAAAATATTACGAAGATGGAATCATGTTCTTTTGTTTTCAAAATATGAATTCCGCGGCCTATAACAGTCCGTTCTATAATAAATTCATTTTAAATATGTAATGGAATTACATTAAATTTAGTGAGCGTTCTAGAAGTATTTAGTTTTCTAAATAATTGAATATATTAAAAGAATGTTATAACATACTACAATTTTTTTAAAGTTGATCACGATGATAGGCGTAAGCATTACATCATACGAACAAAAAATATGATCATAAATTTTCTTTTTTGTTTGTGAGGGCGGTGGGGGGTGGGGGAATAATATATTTTATACAATAATCCTCGGTTACGTGTTCACAAATCGAACAAGAAGAAGAAAAAAAGATATATTTCTTTGTATTATGAGATATCTGGAATTATTATTATTATTTATATTTGTGATAAAGATAACATTCCCTAAGGACTTTAGGGAGATATTATGCCTTTTTTCTATTTTTCAATACCATATATACATTATATATTTATATATATCTATCTATATATATATATATATATATATATATATATATATATATATAGACAGGGTGTTCTGAAATTCATTCAGGAAAACTATACCACGGTGTAAAGCTGCAAAAATAAACAAAAAAGTTTTATAAAGTTTTTCGATTGGAAGCTTCAACCAATCACATTTGCATTTTTTAATTTTTGCCGTTGTCTTTACACTTATTGCGAACTTTGTTTATCGCTACTCTAGCATGCTCTACTGTGGCCGCCCTACTCCACTACTATGGCCCCGCCTCCTTACACTATGCGCTCTGTGATTGGTGTTGTGAGAGCATGCCAGAGTAGCGACAATCAGAGTTCTCAATAAGTGTAGCGACACCCGCAAAAATTCAAAAATGCAAATGTGATTGGTTCAATTTATTAATAATGTTTATTTAATTATATCTCAAAAACTAAGCGTCAAATCGAAAAACCTTATGAAACTTTTTTGTTTGTTTTTTGCAGCTTTATACTGGGGTATAGTATATATATATATGTATATATATATATATATATACATATATATATATATATATATATATATATATATATATATATATATATATATATATTTATTATTGTGTTTGTGTGTATATGACTACCTTTGTTAGTTTTTTAGTAGTTACCAGGTAACTCAGGGCAATGTACTTTACGCATACGTATCTTAATATTAAAGCAAACTCAGAATTAGAATCGAATACACTTGGTTACAAAAGTTGATGATATTTTATTTTTTATTTTTAGATGATTTGTGCCTTATTCATTCGGTTTACGAAAAAAATTTACGAATAAAAGTTGTTACTATATTTCTAATGAACAACTTTTATTCGAAGTATTTTTTCGAAAACCGAATCACTAAGGCACAAATCATATATAAAATTTAAAAAAACGACATCAACTTTCATAAAGTTTACTTATCAAAACCCATAGATTTTTTGCTCTGAATTACAATTTTCAACTTGTTATTCTTAAAGATGATTTGAAAAACAATAGCATTTATTGAGGAACCTAGAATTTACGATACTGTCTGTAACTCTAATCTTCACGGAAATATATTCAATTGAAATATAGTACCAATAATAATGAATATTACACCTAATATCAGCATGGTCAACTTGATCTGATTACCATAATGGTTTCTTCCTCTATAATTAGTAACTTCTATACATTTTTTTTTATATTTTATATAGAATAGAATTTTGGTGTTCGATCAGATTCTAAAGATTAAAAATGTAAATTGAAATGAACACTCTGTACATTTATATATTATATCGTAGTCGAAAACTAAATAAGTAAAATTACTATTAAGACTTTAATTAAAAGAAATATATTTTCTGCATACAAATTGGATAATAGTTAATTAATTTCTATATTCATATAGTATTTTATGAATGAAATATAGGTACCTATTATCTAGCATTCCAATTATCTAGGGACATGTGGACGGAAGGAGAACCATCCTATCTCAAGAAAGGAATCGTCTGGTAAACAGGCGGATCCAAAACTCTAGTAAGGGTTGGGGCGGGAATATACGGTGAGAGACTTAAAGCAAACATAAGCCTTAACTTGGGGAAATATGCCATGGTCTTTCAAGCAGAAGTCTACGCCATACTGGTTTGTTTGAGTGAGAACCAACGTAGAGGCTACATAACCCAGAACGTATGTATTCTGTCGGACAGTCAAGCTGCTCTAAAAGCCTTGCCTGGAACTGAAGATCACATCAGGGGTTATCAAGGATTGTTACTGGAGTAACTGTTGGAGTTGGCAAAACGGAATAATGTTAAATTGATCTGGGTGCCGGATCACAGTGGTTTCGAAGGAAAGGAAAATATTACCTTAGCAAAGAAGGGAGTTTGATTGCCCTTCATAGGCCCAGAGCCTATTTTAGGAATTCCTAGGACTGCATGTAAACAAGTGATCAATGAGTGGTTAAATGCTAAACACCGTGATCACTGGGAAAAGTGCCGCAGCAGAAGCTCCGGAAAATACTGCTTCATAGTGCAACCAAGAGACTATCTCTCGATGCACCGGAGCTGAACAGGATGCAACTGCGGAGGGTTACCGGATTCATTACCGGGCATTATCCCCTGCGAAATCATCTGTTCACAAGGGGACTCCATAACACATTATCTTTGAACCTCTGGGTTACAGCAGATACAGTATCTTCGGTGCATCTAACCCCGAATATATGAACCTTCAGGAAGCCTGATAAGCAAACTCCTTGCTATTCCCAACATTTGGGAGAAGCGAATCTCGTCGGACTGAAATAGAAGGGGGAGCACAATACAAATTGGATTGGTCGAAGTGCAATACTTTTTAGACCCCAAGATGTATCTATCGATCTATCTATCTGGCATTCAAATCCGCCTGCTGGATACTATAGCGAATAAGTTTGAGATATTCTTTAGAATCACAGAGCCTCAGATCATCGCTTTAGAGAAATATTAAGGAAAAAGTAGTCAAAGTCAATTATGACAGATAATTGAGGTAAAATTTAAATGAATTCGAAGCAATAAATATCTCGAGTCGAAATTGAGTGCATTATTAGATACTTCAAATCATCATTTCTTCATAATAAAATTGAACACCTTAGGAATATATGCATTAATATAATTAAGGTCATTAGTAAGGGCTTTTTCGCATGTTCCGTGACCTATTTATGACCAATTACCTATTTGCGGCTCTATTCATGACCTAAATTATAAACGAGTCATCGGTTTTATGACATTATATCCTCATTTTACGACATTTACGCTCTATTAATCAACTAAAAAGGTTATATTCAAGAAATGATGATTTGCAGTCTATAATGATGTTTTAAATTTCGACTCGGAATGGTCTTTAAATATATAAAATTTTGACATAACAAGGTGGTCGCAATAGTCGTTTCTCTTCTGTTTTAGAGATACGGAACTCTTAAGCAGAATTATATTTCTTCTACATTCAACTCAATATTGAAAAGAAAAACAATTCAATTATAATATTTTTTCAAAACAAACATACCAGAAATTATTAACCAGAGATTTTAATAAAAAAAGTTGGGTGTGAATTATTTGTTGCTGTTAAGTACTGTGTTGCAATAAATTTCTGGGTTTTTTTTGTTTAAAAACACAAAACGAGATGATACTATCAGAAAATTTATTTAGTTTTTTTTATACCATCCAATAGGAATTATACGTGAGTATATGGAAATATACAAATTTATTGTTTTATGTTTTGTATTAAAAAAAAAAGCCTAAATTGGTTACGTAGATGGTTTTGTTCTTCCTACAGGATGGTTCAAGTTAAACGGTTTTAAGTGTGAAATTAAAAAAAAACAATGTGACATTTGGAATTATCTATTAACCTACAGAAAGTGTACTAATCCGGTAATTCGAAACACCTTCCCAAAATTTATTTACAACCGAAAAATGTTTTTGTCGATTTAAGTTCTCCTTCTAAAAACCCCGAAATTGCAAATGACAACAAAAAACTTAGCATTTCCGCGAGACAAATTTTCAATAGCTCGATGGTATTGTACTTTTATGCAGTGTACTAGATCTTGGACTTCAATATCTAGTCGCCTGAGTCCAGGTGTCCCAAACTTTTTTGTATCTAAACGCACATAACAATATTAGCTGGGCAGGGATGGGGCATCAATTCATAAAAATGTCTCGCATAAATGTACCAACGACTTTTGTTCTAAGTGTTTTTTTTAAAACCCAATAGATTCGACACAAATCAAATATGAAATTTTGAAAACAGAACGTTCGTTTTGTTATCGACTATACATACCATGTTCTAGGGCATACAGTTGTGGGCACACGTAAAACAATCCGCGGGTACCTTGATACCCGATACAAAGAAGTCCAATAAATTAAATTGTCTTATAATTAATTTTCATAAGCTCAGATTTTAGATTGTTTATACCAAGATATCTCGGTATATTCCTACAGTATCATACTATTACATTATTATGAAAGAAAAGTTGTACCGGCCAAGTAGCCGAGCGGTCTAACGCGCTCTATTTACTTGGGACTGGGAGGTTAGGGTTCGAATCCCGACATCGGCTTGTCAATTATTTAAAAAAAAAGAAGGGGGCGGTTAATTGACTAAACTATCGGCGTATGGACAAGAACGAAGTAACCGACAATGCTTGAAACTTTTCTTCGGTTTCCTTTCACAAACTTCGCACAACATACCAATTCCTAGTCTACACAAAAATGCCTTCCCCTCCACTCACATCCTCACATCCTTAGGCATCACAATGGACTTTAGAGTCGAAGTGTGTTACGTCCAGGACAGTCGCTACTATCTATCTATCTAAGGAAAGTTGTTGTTCTACGTTAAAATAATCTTTGAAACAAAATATAGTTAACAAATTTTGGAATCCGATCAGTCTAGTAAACTATCATAAATTTTATATTGTGGTTTTAAATCGTTGCAGCAATTAAAGGAAGATGAAAATCAACTTTCCGGTATGTTTTCTGAATGTATAGTTAAAAAAAATGCATAGAAAACTTTGTCTTAAAACATCTTGTACTTCTTTATCCAAAGAAATTCAACAATTATTTTATGATCCTATAAATTTATTTATTTGTTTTAATATTGCTGAAAATAAAGAATACTTAAGTCGCCTACAAACAAAATTAACAAATTTATTTCGTACCGAGGACAATGGAATAGTCATAAATCTATCACTGTCATTAAAGTTTGATGGTAGTTACGATAGATGATATGACAAAAAGGTATTATATATAATTATTATAATCATAAAAAATTTGGAATATTAGTTAAAAACTTTTGATAGCTTAATATTAAACTGCGTTCTTTTGAATATTAGGTACTAAAATTGCGTAATTTGTGCATCGAATCCATCAAAATACGTTATAATATAAATAAGAATGATATGAAAAAGTTGGCTGTTACGTCACAGTCGTCTTTGGTGTAGCGGTAAGCAACTGGACTAGATATCCAGAGGCCCGAGGTTCGATTCCTGGTTGACGAGTTAATTTTTTCATATCAGTTTTTAATTAAAAATTCAATGACATTGACATTTGTCTATATAGTATACGCTAAAGTCTTTCTTTTACAGTCTGTCTTACGTAACCGAAATGGAATTTGGACAAACATCGTATTGTTGGCGCTTAAGTATACGCAAATAAATATATATAAACAATACGTTATGTTTCCATGACAAAAATGATAATTTTAAAACCATCGATTGTGGGCCTTATTTGGAACCAGGTTTCTCTATAAGGGCCATTACAAAACTTTGTGTATTAAGGTCAAATCATTATTATAAATTGAATTTAATCTCGAGGCACGAGGCCAGGCGAGACGAGGTTTTGGCATCATCTCGCGTCGCCTCGCCTCGGTAAAATTATGAATAGCCTCACTTCGCCTCGGTTTGGTTAGCTATCATCCTCGCCTCGGCCGAGGTAGAGTTTTTACTAACTTTGATTTATTTTGCATGAATGAACTATAATATGGTAAAAAAAACTTGTTAGAAAATAAATGTAATATAGATATATATATTAATGTTAGAGACGATGATTTTCAACATCTACTAGGTAGGATCGATGGACATTTGAAGAAATTTTTGCGAAATTTGACTTTGATACGAACCCAATAGCTCTATTTCACTTCCGGAAATTCGCTAAAATAAAATAAAATATTCAAGTTAGAGAGAGAGAGCGAGAGTTGAATGAAAGAGGGCTGCGCTTGTTGGCTTGACAAAAATACACAAATATAATCAATAGAAATCTACATATTAAATCACGTTTAGAGTTGAAAAATAACGTAAAGAACTTCGTTCCTGACGCACTAGAGTTCCCCGACCGCACTATTTTTTTTCTCTAAAATAAGAATATGCAGTCGATCAACAAAATATAAATAATACATTTTCTTTTCTCTATAAAATTTGCAAACCGGCGATGAACAAATTTATTATTATTATAAAAAGTACGGTGGGGTTACTTCGTAGCCTCGGTGAAACACTATTCAAGTTCAATTCTAATAGTAAATAAATACTATTATGTGAGTATGTATATTCTACTCTAATGTTGATTCAATGGTACATGTAAAAGCCATTTGTTAAATTCTGTATTTAGAGATCGTTTAAGTATTTGATACGAAATTTTTTTTAATGGATTCGTAATTATTGCTGTTCACATAATGCCAATATTTAACGATTCGTATACAATTTTAGCGTGGACAATAATGACTATTCATTATTGACTATTATCGATTTACTTGTATTGAATGATTGTTGAGCTTTAATCAGAAACGTATGAGCTTTGACAGTAACATTTAATATACTTTACAATTCGATAGACGTAATAATTTTCTGAACAGAATTCAATACAATTTCTATAGACTCCTGATTTCAATAATGCCTAAGATATTGTATTATTGAAGCATTTGATCAAATCCTTTACGAATTCCTGTTAAATGCATTTGAATAGTGAAAATTATTAATTTTAGATTATACCGAACATATTTAATTAATATACCGGATGAAAATTAGTAAAAGTAGCAAAATTTTGTTTTTTCACTTTCGGGACTAAATTGACTTCCTCCAAATAGGTACTAAAATAGTACTTTTTCTCCCATGAGAGAAAAAGTAGATATTTTTTTCCCATGGAAGAAAAAGTAAAACATTTGTTAAATAGCAATGTCATTTTGATTTTGTTGCTAGGATACGTATTAAATTTACTTTTCCTTTCATTGAAAAAAAATCTACTTTTTCTCCAATGGGAGAAAAAGTACTACCTTAGTAACTATTTGGAGGGAGCAAAATTGTCATTTTAGTCCCGAAAGTGCAAAAAATAGTATATTTCCATATACATATATATATATATATATATATATATATATATATATATATATATATATATATATATATATATATATATATATCCCTTGAGTGGTTGTTCCTATAAACTATATAAACTCTCCCATGAGAGAAAAAGTAGATTTTTTTTTCCCATGGGAGAAAAAGTAAAACATTTGTTAAATAGCAATGTCATTTTGATTTTGTTGCTAGGATACGTATTAAATTTACTTTTCCTTTCATTGAAAAAAAATCTACTTTTTCTCCAATGGGAGAAAAAGTACTACCTTAGTAACTATTTGGAGGGAGCAAAATTGTCATTTTAGTCCCGAAAGTGCAAAAAATAGTATATTTCCATATACATATATATATATATATATATATATATATATATATATATATATATATATATATATATATATATATATATATATATATATATATATATATATATATATATATATACCACTCAAGGGACATAATAGTATATCCCTTGAGTGGTTGTTCCTATAAACTATATAAACTATATAAACTCCACTCGTGGGATTAAAAGAGTCATTTTAGTCCCATGGTTAATAAAATGTAATACATTTTTAGCATTTTTAATCTTAAAGAAAAACTTCTTTTCTAAAACGATTCAGATCAACAATTTAAGCTCTTTGTGAGAAGAAATTTATAAAAGGACAAGAATGTGGGTGAATGAGCGACGTATTGTAGTAGTAGTAGTGGAGGGGAGATTGAAGCCTGGCAACTTTCTTGTATTCAATAATATGTGTTTAAACTATTTGTTAAACTCTGTATATGGAGGTCACGTGAATGTTTCACACCAGGTTTTTGTTCACTTGTTTGAAAAACCTTGTAAACTAATTTTAATTATATTTATTTACAAAACGACACTTTTATTAATCTCTATAAACGGTTACAGACAGCCTCATACAAACATACAAAAAAATTCGACGACTAATCTGTCCTATGTTTAGTATTTAGGTTTGTGTTTTTTGTTTTATTAGGCTCAAGTACCATTTTTTAATTAATGTTCACACTTCGTTAAATTTTTCTCTCCTTTTTTCTGTGAGCACATATTTTAACGAAAAAAGTAAAACGAAAATAAAATTTAATTAAAAGTTAATTTTTTATATCACAAAAAAAAAATGAAAACTTCAATTAAAAGATCGTTAACAACCGCCATATGTGTTTATATACTAACAAAAGCCATATACGAGGACACACATCATGTATACGTGGGTATATGTGTCTGTGTTTGTGGGTGAGGATGAGTTTATAGGAAATTAACCGATGCATGTAATTTTTTTTTTTTTTGAATATGTGAAAAATATAATTACTTTCGCTGTGAAATTTAGAAAACTTATTATGTTTTTTTTTTTACATACTCAAAGGGTAAAATTTATGAAGAGTGTTCATCAATTATTGAAGATAGGTATAAAATTCATCTTCTCAGTATTTAGCGATTATAAAATTAATAAAAAAATATAATGTGAAACAATCACACGACATTTATATGTATAGATACATAATCCAGTCATTGGGTAGTTTCTACCTTACAAAAAGTCAAGGAGAGTTGTAATTTGACAGAGTGTTACAGTTTGGTGTCCTAATTAATATTCCAAATTTGCGACCTTCAGCGACCACCGCTCGCGCCTCCATATTGGAAATATGGTACCAAAAACCAGTTTTTCGAGAATATATACTCTCTAGCGTCATCTAGGTTGGAAATAGTCATTACAAAAATTATAGAGCATGAAATTTCCTGCAACTTTTATGGGAAATATTTTTTGATCATATAAATAGTCTACGAGTTACAGCGAAGTCAAGCTCAGCAAATTTTTACAATTCGCAAAATCGCTACATTTTTTTATAAGCCTATTCCATATGATACTGAATTCGGAAATAGCATTTATGTCATAGATGGTGAGTATCTGCTACATAGAGTCAAATGGCATCGCTACGAATCGTGGCATCGATCTGCACAAACTATGTTCAGTACGTGCAAAGGCATCATGGTCCCAATACGGTTATTATGGTTATTACGGTTATTATGGTCCCCGACCTTGATTGGCGGTCGCTCAACATTGCAAATTTGGAATATTAATTAGGACACCAAACTGTAACACTCTGCCAAATTAGAACTCTCCTTGACCTTTTGTAGCGAAAGCCGCCTTTTATGTCTTCATTGACTGGACTAAGAGTTTAACAAATGACTTTAACATATACATATGACTTTAACATATGACTTTAACATATACGGTTTCAAAGATTTCGGGAAGTAAATATCTGTCTTTCATTTATTCTGTATAAAACATAGCGTCCATTAATCTATTGGATGGATCTATAGAAGTCCAAAACATACGACTTCGAGACCAAATTGGACATGATACTCTACGTTAAAAACAACTGTGTACGATCTCTGATCACCAGCTCTAGCGAAGATAGGAGTAAATATGTTCACATGAAATTCCATCGTCCTCTGCCAATGAGCGGTTATAGTGGAAAATCTTTTTTTTTTTCATTATTTTATGGCTTTTAATTCTTCATGAACAGAATAATTTTATTGCTATTCTGAATGTATAACAAAAAGTCATAAAATAATAAAAATTCAATAAACAAAAAAAGGACCTGCCCTACCGATCACTCATTGGCAGAGGCTGGCAATTCAAAGTTAATATATTTACCGCCTT
This sequence comes from Nineta flava, assembly GCA_963920215.1. Lineage (NCBI taxonomy): Eukaryota > Metazoa > Arthropoda > Insecta > Neuroptera > Chrysopidae > Nineta > Nineta flava. The sequence continues at coordinate 34,298,065 of OY986044.1, read as the reverse complement.
GTTCGCTAGAAGGAACATTTATTTTCCCTAAAATTTTGTTCTATCTCAAACGTTTCAAAATGGCTGGGAAATCACATCCCCCTGACCGGTAAATGTGCGGTCCGATTTTTTCTAATCATGGACTTGGTCTACTTTTTAGCTCTAGAGCACACATACACAAATTTCAGCTCGTTATCTATTTCCGTTTTTGAGTTATCGTGTTTACAGACAAACAGAAAGACAGGAAATATGTGGAAATGAACTAATTAGATTATTTTATGAATACCCAAATCAAAAAATTTTTCTACGATCAATATTTTCTACGGTTACAAAGTCGGCACTAAACTTAATATACCCTTCTATATAATATACAGACCGTTTTCAAATTCTAATAGAGAATCAATGTTAAATAAATAAATAAAATATTTACTATAAAACCATACATACATATACATACTGAAACTGAAAGTCTGGACTGGAATATTGGGTGACTATATTATAGGACCATTTTTCATTGACGGATCTTTAGATTCTCAAAAATATTTGAGTTTGTTACGAAATAATATTTTGCCGACTGTTAGAGCTTTTCCTAATTTATACCTGGAATCTGTATGGTTCCAACAAGATGGTTGCCCTGCACACAATGCCATGATAGTAAGGCCGTTCCTGGAAAAAACTTTCCAGGAACGTCTTATGAGTGGTTTTGGAACCTTCAAGTGGCCAGCCAGATCACCCGATCTATCTCCTAACGACTTTTTTTTGTGGAGTTTTCTCAAAACATAGATCTATTCGCGGAATAGGCCTGAAAATTTGCAACAATTAAAGTAAAGAATTGCTGACAATTGTGCGAATATTTCTCCTCAAGTGCTAGAAAATACCCGGGTAGATTTCTACAATCGACTCGGATATTGTTTAGCAAATAATGAAGGAATATTCGAACCGTTGGTTTAACTTTTTTTTGTGTCAAAAAAAGAATTTTCAATTGTTAGAAGTAATGCTAAACAGAAGACAACAATGGACATACCTAACCAACTCTCATTACATGTTAATGCAGTACAAAACAATCCAGCAAGCATACACAACAGACACACTAAAGAGTACCCCCACTATTTTTATTTCATTATTAAGCTTATTGTGTATAGTTATTATAGTAAATAATATTTAACATTGATTCTCTATTAGCAACGCTTTCCAACACGTACGGTATATACCGTGTACAAAAAATAGAAAAGTAGCAAAATGACGAAGAATGAATGGTCTTTGCTTTTTACCTACATTTTTCCATCTATGACCAAGGGCAATTTTATATACACTCCCGTTCAATAAAATTGAACAGACCTGAAATGTTTATTTTCTTACATTTCATAAAACTCCTCACTTTTGTGACTCTCTGGATAATTATTCATTTATAAACAAAGATAAGTAGTATATATTTTAAATGTAAAAAAAGAAATGAAAGTATAGTAAAAAACATTTACTACAAGAATAATCAAAATTGTGAGAGACTAATTCGGTTCAGATCTGTTCAATTTTATTGAACGGGAGTATACATAAAATTTTGTACACAAAGTAAGTGTAGTAAACCAACAGTTCATTATCACAAATAAAATTCATGATAAAGAAAGATATCTCATTATCAAATGTGATTTAAATTTTTAATTGATATTCATGGCGCACATACCGACACAGACACAGCCAGACAGACAGACAGACATACAGAGTCAACAACAGAGAACACAAGAACACAAGAGTACACAAATTGTTAATAAGAGTTTTGTTACAAAATACAAGTGAGGGCAGTCAGAGAGTTTGTTTGTGTAACAAAATTTTAAAAACATAAAATAAAATTAAAAAAATTATTTATGTGTACAGAGTGTAACAGGGGTATACAGTATATTTTTTCAAACGATCATAAATAAATAAACCGTTATTTAATAAATTTTATCAAATATTTATGATAAATTATTTGGATATACTTAAACATCATAATACTATACCAATATCAATTACGGTTAAGAAAACATCAGTATTGAAGCATAGGTGGGCCAACTTTGACGGCACTCAGCTCTGAGTGTGAGGTAGGAAGAGAGATAGAGTAAATACAGGGTTCATTATCAATTATTATTATTTTCTTTTTTCAATTAAAACATTTTCTGAAAAAAATATAATAATACCAACTCTTTTTTATGACCAGTATTATTCAAAGTACAATACAATATATTGAATACATACTCTGGAATTTTGGGCTGGTAATTTGGGGCATAAAATGTACCAGTTTAATATATTTGGGTATGAATAAAATATAAATGTTATATAAATTATAAAATATAAATCTTTTGATCTTTTACATTTACCGCTTGACAATTGTAAACCGCTTGTAATTTTTTTGATGATTTAGCTTTAGTTTAGATTTTAGAATTAGATTTTTGGCAATTCCGAATAATTTGCCTAAATTATTCATGCCTAAATTATTCTTATTTAAGTGAATCATTAACTTAAAACTCTAAATTTATTATTTGCACGGTACAAAGGTGTTGTAGATGACAAATAACATATATTAGGTTCATCTAGAGCACGATAGTGCGTAAGGCCGAGTTTAAGGGACACATTTGGATACTTTGTTACTTTTAACAGAATGCAAGCTAAACCGGATTTTAGGAATGGTTATTGGTTTTTCATGAAGATGTACATTATGATCCAGGGGCATCTTAGATATCACCAAACCAGAATTTTTGTTACATCTTGTATAAATATATTTATAACTTATAGGAACAATAGAGAAGAGGATTTTTAATGAGAGGGTTTTAAAATCTGTACGAATGATAACATTGAGACGAAAGATAGATACTCTTTTATATTGCACAATTGCATACAGTTTTTCAGTTATTAGTGTATAAATTTATATTGAAAAGCATACAAAATGGAACAATTTGTTTTTATATTTTTACTAGGACAATTTAAAAAAATTCTTGATTTTTGAAAAAAGGAAATTTGATAAAAACCATTTGTAAGTGTTTTAAAACAGACATTTTTTTTGTATTTAAATTGTTCTTCAACCTCTTGTGGACACAAAGATAAATAGTTTCTCCTATGCTAGTGAAGGGAAATGCACTAATCGAACTTGTATATACATAGATGCTATACGCATGTATGGCTTTACAATAAATAATAACTACATAGGTATGAGCTAAAATTGTTTATTTTTATAAAGACATTATCTGTCTTTAAATTTCTCTTCTATCTCTTACGGGTTCAAAGATGGATATTTTCAACCCATGAGTGGGGGAATACACAGCTCAAATTTTGTCCGTTCGCAAACTTGAAATCACTTCATCAATCAACGAATAGCATGATCAATTTGGCACTATTATGAATTATATTCATGAAATGAGCTGATGGGAAGTCCCCTTTACACGTATAAATTTTGTAAAAAATCTCCAATCTATTGATTTTCTGAGCAAGCGCAATGTACTTTTTTTTCTATAAATATTTAGTTATATCAAAATAGAGACGGGTTCTATTTTGATGCAATTTGACATGTAGCTGAGTGTACTGTTTGCGCAGATATAAAATCTGCTTTCTTATAGTTTGTACACCTTGGCCATGTAGCTGACGCATATTGGCAAACAAAATGCAAAACACGTGTTTTTAATGAATATTTGTGCAAAGTTGGACATAAGAATGACAAAGGAAAAAATATAACAAGAGAGGAATTATAGCTTTTAAGAAACATGATTGGGGCATTCCAAAAATTACGTAACGCTATTTCTTATCATTTTTAACACTGTTATCATTCTTATCATTTTTTTTCACTCGAGGAGGAAAAATCTTCAATAAGACACCGCCTATTGAAGATGAAGATCGGTAGAGGTAGAGGTAGATTGTAAAGGCTGCCCTGGACGGGCTACACATCGACCAAAATGCCCATTGTGATGCCTTAGGATGTGAAGATGTGAGTGGAGTGGAAGGAATTTGTGAGTAGACTAGGAATTGGTAGGATATGCGGCTGCAGCCGACTATGATAGGAACTTTGCCGATATTCATCTAGAGTTCGTGAAGGAAACTGCAGAAAACCTTCTCAAGCATGGCCCGTTACTTCGTTCTTGTAACGTTCTTGTTACGTAACGACCCCTATAGGTCGTTACGTAATTTATGGATGGCCTCATTGATAACTATTAACTGTTTTACATCCGATTGAAAACTTTCATCAAAATTTGCATGTGTAAAAAAGTTACTAAGAGTAGATAAATGATACAGTTTACATTTCTGTGTCATTCAGTGTACAACTTGGTACGAATAGATTATTTTTTGATGTCTGTTTGAAAGTTCATATCGTTTACTCTTCTTTTGTGTTGCTCCATAGTTGTTCGAGAGTAGAACATTTTTTGCATAATAATTACAATCTATATGGAAAACTGCATCCATATACAATGAATAAAATATATATGTCTCTGTAGAGTACTATAGACCAAAAAAGTAGCGAACTATTTTACATAGTGTTATAGTTGGCCAGCCATGTGTCCGGCTTTTATCAAATGTAAAAAGCCCAAATACTCACTTCCACGTTTCTAACTTTATAAATGTTGCACTTCCCATTTAGATTAGATTCGAGTCAGGAGCAAGCAATTTGATCTATTGTACCTCCCTTCCTTCAAAGGTGTTTCAGGAGTCCTATGGGCTTGATAAACGTAAGAATACTCCTCTGAATAATGAATATGTTTATTGAGTTTTCAGTGGCCAGTAAGACGGCCAGTAAGTATCCTCAATTGGTTTTTTCCTAGTTGTAATGAGCCTTTGCATAATCTTGGCCATGAATATTTACCCAAGAACGGTTGGACTCGTAATACCGCCCATTCTTTTATTTTATATTTTATTGTGCTCACACTTCCCATACCAACTTTCGTCCCAAAATCTCAAATACTCACTTCCACGTTTCTAATTTCAAAAATGACACATTTGTTGTACCAACTTTCGCTCCTTACTTCACCCCCTTAGGGAATGAATTTTAAAAAAAGAAGAGTAAACACCAATTTCCATATTTCTAACTTAAAAAATGACGAACTTCCATAGAAACTTGCCTTCCCTATTTAACCCCTTTACGTAGATAATGTGGCTGGATGTTACTTCCTCCTCGCCACACAACCAGATGCTTTCGCAGGGAATAATGCTCGGTAATGAATCCGGTAACCTTCCGCAGTGGCATCTTGTTCAGCCTCAGTGCATCGAGAGATAGCCTCTTTGTTGAAATCTGAAGCAGTAACTTCCCGAGCTCCTGCCGCGGTACTTTTTCCCAGTGATCACAGTGATTAGCATTTGACTACTCGTTGATCACCTGTTTATATGCAGTCCTTGGTATTCCTAAAATAGGCTCTGCGCCAATGAAGGGTATTCCGACTGCTTTCTTTGTTAAGGTATCTGCTCTTTCGTTTCCTTCGAAACCACTGTGACCCGGCACCCAGATCAATTTATCATTGTTCCGTTCTGCCAGTTTCAGAAGTTCCTCCAGACAATTCTTGACTACCCTTGAGGTGACCTCAATTGCAGAGAAGGCTTTTAAAGCAGCTTGACTTTTAAATATTTGACAAGGCTTTTAAATGTTGTTAGTATATTTATAATGTACGACTTTTATCCGAAGTATTTTTTCAAGAATCGAATGAATCGAAAGGTCGATAAATAAATTTTTATAAAATGATCGCCACTTCTGTGGCTATGTATACTATAAAATAATTTATCTCTCTTCCATTGATGAATAATGTTACTGGACTGGTCTTGTGTAAAATTTTCACAAACAACACAAAACTGTTTTGGTTGTTGTTCATTACCGTGATATTTATATATGTAAACGTTGAACGTTGTACAACAGAATGCTTTTAAATTTAAATTTAATTTCACGTTTTCTCTCCAAATACTTAGTTACACATACAATATGTATGTTATTTAACATAAATACTGATTAGCAAGGCCGCAAGATGAGATATATCAGATTGGTCCCATTGTATAAGACACTCTCATCGGAAGTAGAAGGTTGCTGTTTCGATTTCCAACGGCTGTTTGTCAATTAACATATACGAAATTTATGTTAATTAATATAATTTAAACTACATCCAATCTGGAAATAATGTATGTGTCTATCGCTGTCCATATACAGCGCACCATGATACGGTGCACTCTGTTACTCACAGCCATTTGTAGAATGCAGCATGTAGAATATGTATTCATTGATATATATACAAACAGTGATATGTACAGACAGTGAGCGATGATGTAGACAGCCTTGTTCCACCGAAACTGCACTCTACAAGGAGGAATAATTGTTTTTGCTGTTGTCGAAAACCAGATACCCTTGTTTAATATCGCATCCACTCTCGTGGAAAAAAATGAACCAAATTTGAAAAGATGCCTGAGCGTTCTAGAAGTAGTAGCGGAGGGGGCCTCTAAAGGACAAGTAATTTGTATATAGTCTAGGAATTTTGATACGAACTATACCGATAATCATGTGAAGTTTGTGAACGGAAAATCCAGAAAACCTTCACAAGTATAGCCGGTTACTTTCGTTCTTGTGCAAACGCCGATAGTTTAGTCAATTAATCGTCCTATTAATTTTTTTTAAAATTAATTTAATTAACAAACTTCCAGTGTTGGAAATCGAACCAGCAGCCGTCCAGTTCCGAGTAGAGTGCCTTTAATATATGCTAAAACTATTGTAAGAGAAAATATTTCAAACAAAAGTGGTTTGTTTTTATGAGATTTTTTTTATTGAACATGTTTTGTACGGATACATTTACCCCCTCTTGCATCGTTTAAAAGTGACGAAATGGGTCCAGGCTACCACGCAGACTCGGGTTCATGGGACCAAAAATATGTATAGCATATATTTCCCAGCAAAATTCGCTACCACCCAGTCCACATTAGTTAAACCTATATTTTTCGTCCTGATCTGAACACTCTTTTCGAATCTCCGCAATCTCGTCTCGTTTTGTTTCGATATTTTCGTTCGTCACAACAGCACTAAAGATCATTTTAAATTACAACAATAATAATATTTAATGGAATAAAATTTTACACAAAGTAAAATTGTGTAAATTTTTCGTATTGTTGCGGAAAAAAAAATTTAATTTTTAATTTATTTATATTTTATTGTTTTTTATTTTTATAGCTCTAATATTTAAAGTAGTTTCATTAATTGATTGTTGAGAGCTTTAATTTGTGGAAGTCCATAATGATCGGTTTTTGTTGAGGGTAAAATTAATTACTTTTACAACATTTATTTTTGCAAATCCACGTTTTATTTAATAAGATTGCTGACATGTTTCGGGTTTTATCCCATTGTCGAAACTGTGAGAGTACCGTTACAGGTGGCTCTTATTTATACAAAAAATTTTTAAAAAAATTTTTGAAAAACAATCATAAAAACACGTCATATAAGATAAAAATCAAAAACAATTAGATAACACCTAGCAAGTTATAACAATAAAAATAAAAATATTCAATAAAAGTGTATTTTGACGCTGTAAAATACACCTCCATTGAATAAGTCAAAAAATAAAAAATAAAAACACAAGTATTAATAAAGAAAATATTGATAAAAAATTCCTAGAATTTTATAAAAATAAATACCAATTTAAAAAATATTTTGGTAAACATAGAATTAAAACAATGGAATTTAAATTAAGGAGAATAGCTTTGATGGGAAACAATCGATTTGTTCATTCAATAGGGTGCCGGGTCCCTTTTTGTGTTTATGGATCTCAAGTCCTTCCAACACATCCAGTCTATGTCCTTTCTTCGCTATGTGGAGTACCTCTAGTTTGGTGTTTGGCTTGTGATTGTTCTCTATCAAGTGGTTGGCAAAAGCCGAATCCGTTCTATTCAACCTGAAAGAACGTAGATGTTCAGATTTTCGGATCTCAAACGATCGACCGGTTTGTCCAACATAGCTTGAAGTACATTGGGCACAAGAAAGCTTGTAAACACCTGATTTGTGTTTAGTGTCGATCTTGTCCTTATTGTTGAGCAGGAGGTTGCCCAGTTTTAATGAAGGTTTAAAGGCGGTGTTTATGCCTTGATTTTTTAGAATACTGGAAACCCTCTCGGATGACTCACCAAAGTATGTGATAACTTTGAAATTTTCTTTGGTCACGTGTTTGGATTCTGGAACTAACATATTTAAAGTTATTGTTCGCCTTCTTTTACGTAACAAATGATCCACCATGTCCGGGTCATAACCATTATTAGCAGCTATGGTTCTTATTGTGCTAATTTCATTCGCAAAATTCGATTCAGATAAAGGTATTTTTAAGGCCCTGTTTACCATTGACTGGTAAGCGGCCAATTTATGGTTAATGGGATGGACCGAACTTGCATGGATCGTTGTGTCTGTAAAAGTAGGCTTACGAAAGATGTTATATTCCAGTTTGTTATTAGTTTTTTTGATATTCAAATCCAGAAAATTTAATTGGTTATCACATTCAATTTCCAAGGTGAATTGGATTTTCTTATTGAACGTGTTTGTAGTATCCAAGAAGGTCTCCAATTGTCTTTGTGTACCATCAAAGCATATGATGATGTCATCCACATAGCGATACCAAAACTTGATATGATGGGTGGCTTTTTGAGAAGCCAGTATTTTCTTTTCGAAAACGTCCATGAACAACTCAGCAAGAAATGGACTGAGTGGGGAACCCATAGCAAGGCCAGCTGTTTGTTTGTATATCTTCTTGTTGAATGAGAAGTAATTTTGTTTCAAAATAATTCTTAGCATGTTTACTAGTTCCGAAATTATTAAGGGATTAACATTTTTTTGTTCCAATCTCTCTTCAACAATCGATACACATTCACTAGCTGGTATGTTTCCGTACATATTTGTTACGTCGAGTGACGCTAGCTTGTATCCGTTATTGAAATTGAACTCTTCGAGTCTCCTAATTAGGTCTAACGAATCTTTTATGATGTGGTCGTTTGTTAGATTTATTTTGTTTCTTAAAAACACATTTAAAAATTTAGATATTTTGTAATTCGGAGAGTCAATGTATGAAACCACAGGTCTTATTGGTAAGTTTTCTTTATGTATTTTGATGAGCCCATAAAGTATAGGTGGTCTTGGGTTCATTTCTACCATGTTAAGTTTCTCCGAATTACTCAAAACAGCGTTCGAATTTTTAATGAAATTTTTAAGCTCCTGTTGGAATTTATTAGTGGGGTCTTTAGATAATCTTTGTATCTTTTCTTTTTGAAAAAAGTCTCCGACCTTATTAATATATTCCTGTTTTTTCATTACCACTATGGAATTGCCTTTATCTGCTTTGGTGACCGTTAATTGGTGTTCTTTCACTTTTATTGAATATTTTTATTTTTATTGTTATAACTTGCTAGGTGTTATCTAATTGTTTTTGATTTTTATCTTATATGACGTGTTTTTATGATTGTTTTTCAAAAATTTTTTAAAAAATTTTTTGTATAAATAAGAGCCACCTGTAACGGTACTCTCACAGTTTCGACAATGGGATAAAACCCGAAACATGTCAGCAATCTTATTAAATAAAACGTGGATTTGCAAAAATAAATGTTGTAAAAGTAATTAGTTTTACCCTCAACAAAAACCGATCATTAGTTTCATTAATGTTTATTGCGTCGCTACTATTAAGTTTTTTTCATAAATAACACAAAATATGTATTCAAATTTCGCAAAAATGTATTGGCTAAAAGTTATAGAGTATACTAATTTTCTCTAGCGGTCACAGTTTTATTCCGATTGGAATGAAATTTGGTATTTGATATATATATATATATATATATATATATATATATATATATATATATATATATATATATATATATATATATATACATATATATATATATATATAAATATATATATATATATTTGTATATATATATACATATATATACAAATTTTAGCGATAGTGATTTTTAACATCCAATAGGTTGAATCGATGGACATTTGAAGAAATTCTTACGAAATTCCAACATTGGTGCAAAAGCAATAGCTGCATTTCCTTTGGAGGAAATTCGCTAATAATTCAATCAATAGAACTTGAATTATGTGTATAAGGAACGTTATCCTAATCAATTCACCACGGTTGCTTAATGATGTCAATACATTTTTGTTCCAGATAGACTGACGTCCATAGTTCGAGTCCTTCTGGTTGCATTATTTTTTTCACATATTTAATTTAGAACTATCGAATTAAAACATGTTAATGCTACAGAGAACTTCTTAACATTCAATTATTCTACAATTTACCCGCCAGACCTGGTAATAAACCAATTATACACTACGTAAGCAGACTTTATACAAATGAGTACGTAACATTATTAACAATAATTAGAAATTAACCACAAAACTGTGGGTTTGCGTGAGACATTTTAATTAGAATTTATTAAAATTGTGAACACCGTGAAAAATGACTGACACATACACAATAGCAATTTTTCACAATTTAACTTAATTATATTTTGGTCTAAAAGTCTAGACACAAACCAACAAAAAAGTGTGTAAGATCAAATGAAGAAACCATCCCATTGTGTGTTTAGTATGAGAAAGAACGACTGTATGGAAAAATGTTGGCATTGGCAAAGTATTTTTATACCCTGTGAAAATATTATGTGTATGTATACAGGGTATTACAAGTGTTGTCTCGACCTTGTTACGGTTGAATCGGATCAAAGACATTTGGTACAGATGCTTAGTAAAATAGTCTAATTAATCCATTTGCCTGTCAGTCAACACACTAAATCAAAAACGAAGAAATATAGCGAGATAAAAAGTTTAAAAAGTTCTCGTAGTTGATATTGGTGTGTGTAGACTTATTTAATTACATCTAGACAATGAGAAATTATACACATCCCACATATAGAGCATCTTTGTGGCTTAGTTGGCACTGATCCAGAAAGACCGAGGTCGTGGGTTTAATCCCCATCCATGTAATGTGTATGACTTTTCATATCACGGATTAACGTCAAATAATGTTAATCAGAATCCAATAATATATACAGCCGTTTATGTAACTGACTCACTCACTGACGTATGCAGATTATAACCCACTTCTAGACATGCTAGAAGGATGCGGTTTTTGCATTCGACGCGGAATAACTTCAAACGTATGGGAAAAATCGGAAAGCTTTAATTGACTCAATGCTCCCTACCCGCTCGTAAATGGAAAAAACCCCAAAAATTACATTATTCACTTCTATTCATGCTAAAAGGGTACGTTTTTTTGAATTATGTCAAGGACGCGGAGCTATTGCCAAAGGTCATCCCGGAGGTCAAGTGGACGGAGCGTCTTTGCGACCAGAGCAAGTCCTATAATATATAGAACCCTTTTTGTAACTGACTCACTGACTCACTGACGTATACAAATTTTAACCCACTCCTAGGCATGCTAGAAGGATGCAGTTTATTGAATTCAACGCGGAATTACTTCAAACTTATGGGAAAACTTTACTTTTTCCAACACACCCCCTCCGGAAATGGGAGAAACCCCAAAACTTTTATTTACATTTAAACTTCTATTTATGCTAGAAGGGTGCGGTTTTTCCCATTATGTCAAGGACGCGGAGCCAAGGATGAAGACCACCGCGGGTGAGCCCCCTTGCAAACAGATGGAGTATTTTTCGAAACACCTACATCGTCCAATACTGTACTACAGCAGAAACAACAAAACATTCACCATAAATTATATTTCTCACACAATGAATTTTTATTGTCCACAAGATGAAGGTGGTTCAGCTCACACAACAATGGAAAACACTAAATTAAAAGAAAACTTATTATGACAATTATTATTATGTTCTTTATATAAACAAAGTAGTACACAAACATTGGACTTGTTCACACCACAAAGTGTACAGGGTGACTCATTTCATCAATGCACCGGAACAATTCTTCGGAAGAATTGAAAGAATAACCCGAATAAAAATTGATGTTGATCTTAGCCTTCAACGATATTGCAAGCTTAACTAAAATTGCATAGCTTTTTCCAGTATCGAAATATCGATTAAAACTGAAAATCTTTAACTAATAACTGTCAATGCATACAGAAAACATTACTAAATATGTAATGTGACGTCATTTAAAGCGCGCGAAAAATGGGCCGTTCAAACAGGTCAAATTTAATCGGAATTTTATATATTATTTTAAAAATTAATTTAAACACTTTCAACAGTAATTATTTTTTTTACTATGTTATAATGAAGTAAAAAGTGAATTAAACAAACAAACAAAAATTGATGCATATTCCCTATTACAATAATGCCTAAATTTAGCTACTATAAACAATTCTTTGGTTGCATGAAAAAAACCCTCCGAATAAATACATTTTACTATTATTTTAGCGAATTTCCTGAAAGGAAATAGAGCTATTGGTCCCGTACCGATGTCAAAATTTCGCAAAAAGTTCTTCAAATGTCCATCGATCCTACCTAGTAGATGTCAAAAATCACCATCTGTAAAATTTATATATATATATATATATATATATATATATATGGACATATATATATATATATACATATATCTATATATATATATATATATAGACATATATACATATATATATATATATATATATATATATATATATATATATATATACATATATATATATATAAATATATATATATATTCTCTAGCGGTCACAGTTTTCATTTTATCGAAATGAGATTTGGTATTTGAAGAGCTTTAAGTATTCAAAAGGTCAAGATCGTTAATGGGTAAAATCGGACAAGGGGAAAGGTGGGTTTAAAGGGAGGAGGAAACACAAAATTTGACATATCTCCCTTAATATTTGAAAAATCGAAAAATTTATAAGAAATAAAGTTGTAGGTACTAAGTTTTACTGTAATTTTGTTTCTTATAATTTTTTCGGTTACACTAATATTTACAGAAATATTGACGGTTTAAGATTGAAAATTAAATTCCTTAATATCTCTGTACACATTAGACTTTGAGCAAAAATGATAAGGTGATGAATTGTAGCAAATTTGATTTTCTACAACTTTATTCCTTACGCATTTTTCGATTGTTCTAATATGAAGAGAGATATTTTATATTTTGTGTTTTTTTCTTTATTTATACCTCGCCCTTCCCCCATTCCACTCGACGTATGTCATTTATTAATAAAATTCGACCGCTAGAGAGTGATTGATGTATTCTTAGGAAATTAGTCGAAGCAGCTCCTGCGTTACGAATTTTTATGTTATTCCAAAAGTTTGAAACAATTATCATACAGAAGGATTTTTTGATAAACGTACCCAGGAATGTATAATTGGATAGTCTCGCTAGTTACGGCTGCATTATAATTGTGGTCGTCTTCGTAAAATTCTGATTCCAGGATATACCGTTATCCAAAAACGTATCTGGCCATACTCTAATAACATATACACATCTAAGCTTAACTACTTATGAGCCCTTTTCTGAGTACTTCCCAACTATCATCTAACGCTTTTTCTTGAACACTCCATAAGATAAACTAAGAAAATAGTTAAAATATATTATGTTGAACATCTGCTGTCCTCTTTATGTGTATGGTTTGTTTCCAAGGATACTTTGCAATGTGATCACATCACATAATAAACGAGAAACATTTATGAGTATAATTATTGTTTAATATTTGAATTGTTCCGTAAATTGTTATTTAATTATGCAAAAAGATATTTTGCGACAATACAAGTGAGATATAGTGGCAGGTGGTGTAATCGAATCAATGGACAAAAAATATGTGGGTGTATAGTTAGTTTTGTTTGATTGTGAATCACGTTTGTTTTTAATCAAATTCAATCGGAGACAAAACAAAAATCAACTCAAACAATTGAAAATAACAACTAACTGTGTTAATTGCTGAAATACCCGGTACACACTAAATTAATGTAAACAAATTATAACAAAAGTTGGGTAGTGTTGCCCATAATGTCCAAACATATTCCGATTTTGTCCATTTACGAACCTGAACTTACTTTTTAGCTCTAGAGTTCTTAGTTATCGTATTGTTATGTGCGAGTGCAGACGGACATTTTATGAACACTTATATCAAAGTTTTTTTCCACGAGTATGAGAGAGTACATATGTATACATTAAGCAATGTGTATGAGAAGGAGGTCTTATAGGTTTGTTTTCTTACTTAAAGTTGTCTGATGAATGTGCTTTTTTTAAGTGAAATGAATCTAAATGAATCTAAATATCAGATCAGTTGTTATGATTTGTTCTGTTGGTCAGATTTTAATATGGAACTGAGCCAACATGTAAAAATTCAACTCCGTAGGATAAGAGGAAGTGGTTCTAATTCAGCTTGCAAGATTTGACCTGAACATACATACATACATACATACATACATATATGCATTGCTAAATAAAAGCTTGTAATAATTATTTTTTTAACACTCATTTGACCGTGAACTTAAAACAATGATATTACTCAATAAATTGTAACATTTCAAAATACAAATGCTACCAACCAAAGAGGTGTGATTGCAGATATTCATGTAATCAGGTCATTAAAAAAAAATCAAGAAAAAAACATTAAACTGTTTTTGACAGTCGGTAAAATAGATTTTTTCTGAATGGAATTAATGTTCAGCTGAAAAATATCAGTTGAAAAAATAAAATATAACATGCAATCATGGTTAGTACTTTGATATATAATATTTTATAGACAGACACTCTTTTTCAAGCCATTTAATCAGGATTTTCTTTTAGATTGTTGAATTCTGAGTATCTTTTTTTCGATATATGTATGTATCAAGCGTAGAATATAATTCAAATGAAGCGCAATAATGTATTTCTTAAGTTATTTTTGGAATTCGATTGATAGGATACCGTTTCACAAATTTATTATGTATCACTTTTTTCTAAAACATATAATTTATCCCAGATTACATTTTTTGAATGTCGATGTTTCCTTGAATTTAATACCAAAATTATTCTATAGAATATACAAAAGTTTAACTTTATGAATCTTTCACTTTAATACATATTTGTCAACAGAGTGATGATATTGGACAAAATATATTTCGTAAAATTATATATCTCATAAACTCATCTTATTCACATATATATAATTGAAGTTAAATATCTATAAATGTATCCCTTTAATTGATAACCTAAATACCAGAGTTACATAATGATCATTTAATAATTATTATTTCTTACATTTAATTACCTACAGATATACATATATATATATATATATATAGATATATATATATATATATATATATATATATATATATATATATATATATATATACAGATATATATATATATATATATATATATATATATATATATATATATATATATATATATATACCCTAGAAGGTATTAACATATATATTTTACGATGCCAGACATTTCTCATCAATAAATCTATATAATCCAATTGATGGTATTTATAATAAAATGAGTATTCGTGCCATAAATTGTGATCTGGGGACATTATATTTCGAATAAAATATACATTCAATCGATATTATATAACGATAATATACTGGTTGGTGTATTATTTGTTGATAATATTCCCGATGGTGTAAAATATTACAGAAAATTATTTTTTACCAGGTAAAATTTGTTAAATTGTAGAAATAGGATAGTTTTTAGGCTGGAACAACTTTAAAGTATAATTATTTGAAAGAAAATGAAATTGAAAAAAATTATTTGTAAAGAACCGGAAATATGTATGGTAAAAATCCGTCAGTCTCAATTTTTTCTATTCCTAATATAAACAAAAGAAAATTTTTATTTGTAATATAAGAAGTAGGTGAACTTACCGACAATAAGTATTGATAGCATCGTAACCGGATCACGTATACTTTCATCCTCAACGAATGTTGTATTTTGTTGTTCATCAAGCATCAAAATCTAAAAAAAAAAAACAAAACATAAATCAAATTTCGATCTTTAAAATTCACTACGGATACAATTCCAAAACACGATGGAATGTGAATTTTTAGTAAAATCATAAAAAGTCCTCTAACCTTAACATATATAGACATATTCCCGTATTTAACAAGAAAATATACAATATGTCCTACAACGTTACAGAAGAAACATTATTTCCTTACCGCGTTTTTCGCTTATCTTCAAAATAATATTTTAAAACTGGTTTTAACTTAAGCTATGATAATTGGCCTGAAAATCGATATAAAAAATTTCTCCATATTTCCACGTTATGAGGTCACCCAGAGTCTATTAACACCACTTTTTAAAGATATCTATGCCTGTGAGAGGATATTAACTACTTCTGATAAATTTTCCCATTTAACTGGTATTAAGACAATTATTTACCCCTCCTTCTAAGCTTTCCCTTTTCCCCTTGATTGAATTAGAAAAAAATTCTTTAACATCATATTGACGTTAGTAGGCTTCGATTGACATTTCAACGAAAGAAGTCGGTCGATATCATTTTCGGTTCTGGAGATTTCGTCCATGAAAACAATGTCTACTTCCGACGAACGTATAAGCTAAACTTTTTAAGATGATAGCGCTGCGTAATTAATAAACAAACTAAATCTTGAGCCAATGATTATAAATATAAAATGTGTGTATTTTTTAAATATTTTTTTATTTTGTAGCGATTTAAGTAAATTTTTGTACTCGATATTGTCAATCATTTTGATGAGTAGTTTTGTGGCAAAAAGTATTAAACTGCAACTGTATACAAATTTGACATTTGAGGTTAGTTCGTAAATATTAATAATTTAGAAAATATTACTGTCATATATTAGCGAATAGATTTATCAATTGTCAAATTCAATTTCCACGTTTTGTGTCTATCTCTGAGATATTTACACTCCAACTTCAATTTTCAATTAATATTTTTTCTTTACCTATAGCTTTCGGAAATAATGAAACTAAATTTTTGGGTTTCTTTTTTTATTGGATGAACATATTTGGATGAACAAGATCGAGACATTTTTAAATTATAAAATTTGCTAAAGAAAACGCTAAGCCGCGTTTACACCGGAGTTAATAAAACGTGTTTCTAATATTTGTTGATAACATTTAAAAAACAATCCTGAATTTTTTGGTAACATTTGATGTTAGCAACAAAAACCCCTTGTTAATAGCACGAATTTTGTTTCCCACCAAGAGTCGGTAACATTCTTTGATCTTCCCAGAATGTTGATAACATTTGTTATTAATAAATGTTACTGCACATTTTGGATGTTGGTAACATTCCTCCCCCCACGCCGCGCTCCGCAACAGGTCCTATCATTTCAGTTGAGCTAGGCGAGTAGACTAGTTTGCTATTATATTTTGAATACAAACAGTATTTGATCTAGTTGTTTGTGTTTATTGTACTGTGCTCACAAATCATAATGGAAAATTTACAAACTCAAACTTTTGAACAAGTAGCTCAAACTTGTGTAAGAGTCTCCTGTCGCTAAAAACGCAACGTCAATGCTAACTTTTCCTTCACTGGTATTGCTTTCCGGTTCTGTTTGGTAATTTGGGTACCTAATATTTGTATCAAGTATACAAAGTCACAACTGGTTTTTCGTAGAAAGTTTTTGAAGCTCCCATCACACCTTAATTCACCCGACAACGGACCGACGTCATCATCTTAAAAGTCTTTGAGCATGTCACTTCCAATTTATCTAGCTCTTGCCGTCAGAGAAGGCTTAACCCAGAAACTTCTAGGTGTCCTCTGGTTCGCCAAAATGACACAGGCAGCTGCAGCAAGAACCACGCCCTCCACTCTCGCGGAAACTGACGTGACGAAATGTTGATAACAAAACTTAAAGTAAAAACCAAATGTTAATAACATTTTGTTAATAACTTTTGTTATTAACCTGTGTTTTTTCAACAAAAAGTTGATAAAATTTGTTACTAACTCCGATGTAAACGCGGCTTTACAGAATTAAATTTACATATATTCCATGTAAATTTATTTCTCATACGACCATCAGAGACGTAGCGCTTATCAAGTTTCGCGTATGCATACACACATATAGACATCTTTTCAAAAATAGACTCTGGTGAAGATATGGTGAACATTTTGATTACGATATACGGATAGATTACCTGTGAAGTTAATAATATAACTGTTCACTTAAATGCAGTGCCACTCTGTATTAACACAAATTCACATATTCCACTGAAGAAAACACATCAAAAAACTTCCGAAAAAGATTT